>JAPDSC010038220.1:723269-805991 GCA_026290005.1 Latrodectus geometricus
GAGCCATTGATATTGATAGCAACGAAGGGCAGCATTTCATTGGTTCTGTAAAAAGAATTCAAAGAAATCAATGGACCTATTCTAAGAGCATTATCAATCTATTTCCACCTTCAAACCTCTCAAGAGTCCTGGACTTGATGGAATCGTGCCTATTATGATCCAGAAAGCAGGGGATCTTATTATCCCTGTGCTAACTAGAATATACAGAGCTAGCTTAGCACTAGGATGTATTCCAAAGCTATGGCAAAAGTTTTCATTCCTAAACCTGGAAAAAACTATGACCAGGCTAAGTCTTTTAGGCCAATAAGCTTATCTTCATTCTTTCTCAAAATTATGGAGAAAATCATTGATGGGCACATCAGAGATTACCTGGGTAGTAATAATCCATTGCATAATCTACAGTTAGCCTACCAACCTGCCAAATCTACAGAGACAGCGTTACACAAGCTTGTATCTAAGAATGAGGACACCCTGGAGAGAAAGGAAATTGCCTTAGCGACTTTCCTAGATATCCAAGGTGCATTTGATAACACCTCACATCTATCCATCCTTAATGCCTTAAGGGATACAGGGATTGAACATGCAATTTGCTCATGGACTAGGACCCTGCTTTCGGATAGAACTATACAAATGAAAATCTTCAATGAGACATTTGAAAAGAAGACAACCAGAGGCTGTCCGCAAGGAGGTGTATTATCACCATTACTTTGGAATCTGGTTGTAAATAGCCTATTAAAACATTTAAATTCTATAGGTTACTATACCCAGGGGTATGCTGATGATATTGTCATACTCATCCTTGGTAAAGACTTTAACATAACTTGTCAACTAATGCAAAATGCTCTAAGTTATGTAGGCAAATGGTGTAAGGAAAGGAATCTGGATATAAATCCGCAGAAGACCAACCTTATACCATTCACAAGAAAAATAAAAAGGGAGGGATTCTTTATCCCAAAACTTTTTGAGGTTGAAATCAACGTTGCTTCTGAGGTGAAATTTCTGGGATTAATTCTAGTCCAAAAATTCACCTGGAATAAACATGTTGACTACAAAATCAATCAGGCAAAAAAATGCATTATGACATTCAGACGCATGCTTGGTAAAAACTGGGGTCTACAGCCAAAAATGATGTTTTTGATGTACACAGCAATTGTCAGGCCTACTTTTACATATGCATCTGTGATATGGTGGTGTAAGGTGGAACAGAAAACTGTGAAGAACAAGCTAGGAAGTCTGCAAAGACTGGCCTGCTTGTGTATCACAGGTGCGATGTCCACAGCACCCACCAAAGTACTGAGGCAATTCTGGACCTGACTCCACTAGATATCTTCATATACAGCGCTGCCAGAATAACTGCATATAGAATGAAATTGCAAAATCAGTGGTGTGATAAGCTCTCTTCTGGAGGTCATACTACTAGTACCAAAAAAATGAACCACCCAACTTTCCAAATGCCTTCAGACAGCATGGAAAGAACATACTTGTTTGAAAAACCATTCAAGGTAGTTTTTCATACCAGAGAAGAATGGAAAAACAGTACGATTGAAATAAAAAGCAATGATCTTATCTGGTTTACTGATGGATCAAAAAAAGGCAACCTCTCAGGACTGGGGGTCTGTGGCGTGGCACCAAGATTCAGTCTTTGTAAAGGGCTTGGGGAACATGCCACTGTCTTTCAGGCGTAGGTTCTTGCTATCGCCAACTGTCTGCAGATAAATTTAAAGAAGGGCTACCAAGGTAAGCGTATTCTTATTTTCAGTGACAGTCAAGCTGCATTGATGGCTCTCTACTCATTCCAAGTCAAATCAAAAATTGTAATGGAATGCAAAAATCTCCTTAAGGAACTGGCAAATGGGAATAAAATTATTCTTATTTGGGTGCCATGGTATATAGGAATAGAAGGTAATGAAAGAGCTGATGAACTTGCAAAACAGGTATCCTCTTTCAATCCAATAGGAATGGAACCCTTTTGTGTGATCAACATGAAGACTACAAGGAAGGCCATTCAAAAATGGGAAAAACAGGAGTAGAACAAAATTTGGTGTGACTCTCCTGGACAGAAACATACAAAAAGTATGATTTTCAACTCATCTGAGAAAATTGCATCTGAAATTCTTAGACTCCCAAGATTTAAGACTCAAGCAATTGTAGGCTTCATTACTGGGCACTATCATTTCAGGAAACACCTTCATACAATGGGACTTTTTAAACAGGAACCAATTTGTAGGAAATGCCACACAGGGGTAGAATCAGCTCATCATATCTTATTTGAGTGTGATGCTCTTGCCCTTACAAGATTCACTACTCTAGGTAATCCATATACTAAAGAATTACACCTAAACTCCATTGAGGGCCTATCAGACTTTATAAACAAAGTAGGTGACCCAAGACAATGGAACTAGGAAAAAATTGGGCTTGGAGCATGGTACAAAATGCAACAATGCAAAGGTGCCACATATCTGACAAGCTCAAGAGAAGAAGAAGTAGATACCAAATAAGCAAAAAATAATTTACCAAAATAAAGGATATATATAAAAACTAAAATTAATGAGATTGCTGCTGGTCTTTGTTGCTGACTAAACTGTCAATCCTAGGCTTTAAACCAGTTACAGCAATACATAAATCAGGCGCAAAAGCAAGTCGATTTCTATGTTTCGTCTTAATAACAGACATAGTCGAAAATGTAGTTTCACACAAATAAGTTGAGGAAAAAGGCAATAAAATCTTCAACGCCTTTACATGAAAATTGGGGTATTCTGTTGCAGTCTTTATCCAGAATTGATATATATTTATTGAATTGAACTGTGATTTAAGGCCTAGATCTAAAGACAGTTAATTAAGTTCTGTTTCCTGGATTGTAGTGAGATTGTTATCATAATTATCAATAAATGGATTGATTATCCACAGATTACCTTAACGTACATCTTCTTCTGGGGAATAATACTGATCAAAAGCTATTGATAGTTCTTTTAAATGCTCCAAAATAACGCTGATAACGCTCTTCTGATCCATGTCATTAGTATTAGTGTAATCAAAGAAAGAAGCAAACATATCAAAAGTGTTTTCTTCCATACATTTATATCAGAGTTTAAATTTCGTTTTGAAAGTATCAATCTTATTGTAGAAGCTGAAAATGGTATTAGTTTTACCATAAAGACTTAAATTTAGTTCATTTACCAGGAAAAATATGTCTGATAGGTATGAAAGCAAGGCTACCCATTCTTTGCTCTGAAAATGTCTGCTCAAGAATGATCCCTTATGATTTAAAAACAATTTTACCTCATTTTTTAATTCATACAACCGCTTAAGGACTTTTCCTCTGGATAGCTAGCGTACTTCGGCGTGTAACAATAGTTGTACACGATCTGATCCCATTTCTTGACATAAAGTTGTAAACAATCTTGAATTAAGAGCGTTACTTCTTCTAAAATTTTAAATTTTTACCGATTCCAGAAGAATGTCATTCAGTTGTGGGGACAATTTCTTTGCTGCTAAATGTTCGCAATGAATAATGCAGTGTGTGACTACTAATCCTTCTGATGCTATGTCTGTTATTCTCTTGGCAACACCTGTATGTCTTCGAGTCATAGCAGCAGCGCCATCAGTACACAAACCGATGCATTTTTTCGAGTCAATGGAGTTAGTTTCAATATAATTATTAACTGCCTTAAATATTTCAGCACTTGTTGTTCGGGATGGTAGTTCGATACAGCACATCAATTCTTCTCTAATATCATTGGTTGCATAGTCAATGTAACGAACATAACATAATAATATGGCCTTATTTGAGACGTCAATTGACTCATCCACTTGGACAGCAAACCATTTCGATTTACGTATATCTTGGAGTAGTTGACTATGTATGTCGTACGATAACTCACATATTCTTCGTCCAATAGTATCATTGGACAGAGGCAAAGCTTTCATTTTATATGCAGCAGATTGACCCAACACTTCAGAACACACGTCTATCAAACACGGTTTGACAAGATCTTCAGCAACTGAGTATGGTTTTTTAGATTTAACAATACGCAGAGAAACTAAATACGATACTTTTTAAAAGCGATTTATCAACCGAGAAACATTTTTTAAAAGCATCCTTTTGAATTTTCATCTCCAAACATTTTCTCTTGAAAAAGTCCAGGGGTTTGCTTTCCAGTTGTGGGTGCTTCGTTTGTAAATGCCGCATGAGCTTGGAAGGTTTCATTGGAGAGAACATCTCTACAAACAACACATTCAGGTTTTGGACAATTTTCTTCTGATTGAGGGCAGAGGACAAAACCATATTTCAAATAATCTGCGATGTAATGCCTTACAAAGCTTTTTCTTTTTTTGGAAGATTGTGGACTAAATTCACTTTCATCTGTATTCGAAGGGGCGGATGACTTACTTGGTTTTTGAAAATCTTTTCTTTGCACGAAATTTAGTAATGTGCGTTTCGTTTCCTTCTTACTCATTCTGGTTATTGATTTTACATACCTAAAGTTACAGAAATAGTAGTTATAGCATAATATTAAATTCAGAAGTTATTAAAAACGTACGCTGAAATAAAAAAATTTCAAGAATTGCCCAAGTGTGCAGAATAATCAAAATGAAAAACAAAACGTAATCAAGCCAGACGCCTTGAACACTGCGATAGTCAGCGTTAAAGTAATCAGGGATACGCAAGGCACCAAGGCAGACAGGCGCACCCTAACTGGTGTTCTAAGCAGTGTTGCCAGAACAATTTGATTAAAAGGAATAAGTCGACAGTTCAAAATGTGATAGATTTCATAGAGTAATAAAAAAGAGTGCCGAGGTACCGGCAGTTTGTTTTTTTAATTTAGGTAAAGGGTAATTTTGTAAATTACATAAAACTCAAAATAGTAACAGATTTGGTGAGAAACGTGACAATGTAAGAGGACTGCTGAATAATAGATCCATTATAATTATAATAGACTGGCAACGCTGGTGGTACAGCAATTTATGAAACACAATTAGGAACATAGTTGCCAGTTTGTTGTATTTTTCATCAAGGATTACATAATTTTTTTAACCTAATAAACTATTATTATTGTAATGTAGGTACTGTATCGGTGGTCGGCCTATAAATGCTGGATATTTCGCGATAGGGTAAATATTTCTTGTGGACCTGCGGTTGAGAAATACTGATTTAATGGACAAAATAAAAAATGCAAAATCAATAACAGTTCTTCCTCAAACATCATAGTTTTTTATTAATTTCATTCAAAAATGCTGTATAGAAAATTTAGTGTTTCTCTTTTTATCAATGTGGCAGTTTGTACTGTTAGTCAGTCTAAGTTAGAAATCGGTGAACTATTATTGTACAGTGAAAAAATTAAATTGTAACGTATGGAAATATTTATAAAATAGATTTAATGTTAAATTTCAAAAAAATTGAGCTGCATGACCAACGTTTTCAAGTCATTAATAAATAATGAAATACTTTATTTAACATGCAAAATTGCTGTGGTATATAACTTGTTCTTAGGCTTTATTTATGCTTTCATTCAATCAGTTAACACAATTATTTACTTATTATACTAGTTTTACATTACTTCACTAAGTCCAGTATTACATTTTTAACTTTTATTGGTTGGTTTTGGTTTGTTTGATGCTCAACAGTCATTTTCTGCACATGCATTAGACCAATACCTACCATTTCAAATGTATTCCAAATCACTAACACCCACGCTCATAGTGGGATTGGAACTCATAAACTGTTAGATCAAAGGTCACAGTGATAACCATTCATATGCCAGGTCAGTTTTACTTGAATAAAGAAGTAGTTCAGTCAAAATATGTTCATTCCCAATATTATGATTATGCTCTTTATAAAATAATAAAGAGTCACATTATTTTAACGATTTACAAAACTTTACAATTGCAGCAATGAGGACTTCATTAAATTAATGGAGTTGGGAAAGAATTTTAATATTCCCTTTTTGGAAATAAACCACAATGTCTATGTAAATAGAAAATATGTATTCTATATTATTATACACAGTATCACACATCACAAAAACTAAGTAGAGAAAATGTAGTTATGAAAACTTAAATACAGTAATAAAAATTTTTTCATTATTATTCAATAAGGAAATATTTCTTTCTTATTTGCATACTATCAAAGATTGCTTAAAAAGGATACATTCCTTCTTTACCCAGAGCATCTCCAACCCATTTACTAGCCATAACAGCAGCCATGAGAGGAACAATATAATTGACTGACCCAGTAAGTTCAAACATGATGACCACTAATGAAACTGAAAACGAAAATAGCATAATTGTATTCATTTAAGTTTTTTAAAAATTACAAAAAGTAGTCTTTTGTCAAAGTTGACAAAATTAATATCAAACATACTTTGAACTTTAATTGAAATGGTTAATTCAATAAGTATTAGAAAAACTTAAATTTATTTTACCTTTAACTCATGATTAATATTAATACACTATAAAAAATAATTGTATTTTTATTGTTTAATTAAGTATTCTTTCAAATATTAAAATTATTCACATTAATAGAAGTTTACTGTGAATGCAAAGCAAAATACACCGAGCAAATAACTACAATTAAAGAATATTGCATATGTTAATACTGAGGAAAAGAGTACATTATATGTTTAAATATGTACAAACACAAAGAATACAAATGGTAGTTAATTTGTTTCTCATTCAAATGTCTTTTCAGCATATGAGAGCTAATTCGAGTGGAAATTACAGTTTAAAATTGATTCCTAACTATCATACTATGTTCGAAGTGGAAATCGATCCTCTGAACTGTGAACCCAAGACAAGAGAGCTACCTCTTCAGCTGCCAGCAAGGCAAGTACAAAGGGAAGATATGATTCCTTGAAAAGAAATACAGTAAATGATTGCTAAGATCTCAATATTTTTATAAGTCCAGAATGCCAGGGAGGCAAGTACAGTATCACCAGGGAACAATGTGAAATTACACAAGAAAAATGAAAATTTAAATAGCATCATTAATTTCAAGGTTTATTTAAATAAATCTGATTTTCTTAAAATTTGTTGGATGTAACAAGTTTTCTATAAAAGGAAACCTTTTTGTAAAGTATAATACATTTAAGATTAAAAAATAACACATCACAAAAGTAAATTTAATAAAAATATAAATTAAAACATTAAATATCTAAAGCTAAAATAAATCAATAAATTTGGCTACTACTACTATTGTTTCTGCAAAATGACGATAACCAAAATTCTTATTGGTTACTTACAGGTAATGCAACAAATTGGACTGCTCTAGCTTCAGATAGTAATTAATATGTTATAAAATCTGAAAAGACTAAAATTTAATGTATTTATTGTGGGAGTAACATTTTTCTGCTTGGTTAAACAGAATTGTGTCAAAAACAAAAATCATTTCAAAATTATTGAAAATTGAAATAAATTTAAAATTTATATTTGAACTGTGTATCCAAATTCAATATTTAATCGGGTACTCGGTACAAAGAGAGCAAAATAGGACAAGCTGAAAATTCAGCAGTGAAAGACACAATATTACGAATATGCTATTGAAAAAGGCTTCATAAAATGAACTTCAAGGTACAGAATCTTTTGAGCATGTATTCGCATTAGATAAGTTAACTAAAACATATGAATTAGGAATATCTATTATAGTAGCAGCAGAACTCATTTTTTTTTTGACATTCCAATAAAACCAAACTAGAGATATTTTCAAAAATAATGAAGCCACAAACATGAGTAGTAACAAATTTTTCCATAATGTATTATTATGACAGAATTTCCTCAACGGAAGAATTCACACCAGGTATTAATCAAAGATAAATACAGTCAATATTTCCCCCTATAAGGGTAGAAGAAAATTTGGCGTAATGGAAAAGAGAACATTATACATTAATTATCATTAGTCTTGAACTAAGTTGCAGAAATTTTCAATGATAAAATATGCATTAAAATAATTACTTTATTCCAAATTAAATTCTTAATTTTATGTATTTTACAAATAAATATATTCTTAACTCTTAAAACACACAGCATACAATGCTATAATATGTAAATATTAGCAATGTATTATCAATATATTTCATTGGAAAGCCTTCTTTCTTTCCTTGGGCTACGCAACAAGTTGTGAATTCTTAGTAGCTTTAATAAACATACATGAAAAAATCAATTCATTCATCAGAACCTATAATGAAATTTTAGAAAAAGTAGCATTGTAAATCATTTACTAGTCTGAAATGCACCTTACACATTTCTATACACATCACACAGAGTGTTTAGGATTTGTTGGTTTGATATGTATCCAGATATAGATACATACACTTGAGGTTAAATATAAATTTTTTGCATTTTTCTTTGTCTCATAACTCATTTATAGTACTTCAGTTGTCAAACATTAGTGATATTTACACCTTACCTGTCATTCTAGTGACACCAGCTAAACAAGCAGCGGCTCCAACCATAGCATACAATCCTGGAGTCATACAGCTCTCTCCTTCAGGACAAGCTTTCTGAAATATTCTTAAATGGCTGTAAGACCTACAATATATAAGATTTTATTTTCTAAGCATGAAAGATTAAGCAAATATTTTCCATTTTTTGAGAGTATGGTTTAATAAAAAATATAAATATCAAATATATTTGTTATATAAACACTGATATAAAAAAGAAAATTTGTAAAAAAACCCAAGAAAAAATGATCAAATGAAGTGTTAGGATAATACAAATATAAAGCCAATGATGCAAATAGAAACTTTTTAATTAAATTTAATTTTTAAGTAATTTTAACTGACTTGATTAACTTTATGTATTAATAAAAGTTAACATGAAGTGAATGGAAAACATGTATATTTCCATAACAATTATGTAATTTAGGTATATAACATTAATACATAATATCTGTTGATGTACACAAAATTTGCAATAATTTACAATGTTGAATGCAAAGGAAAAATATAAGGAATTTAAACTAAGTGTTTCCACTTCATCTTGTAGTGATAATTTTTACAATGCATACAGTTTCTTTTTAACTTGGTACTTTTAGAATGTTAAAAATACTGAGACAATATAACTGAAAACAAACTAAAGAAATTTTAATGCAGAATTTATATAAATTTTTTTATAACTAATTTGCATTGTGAAGAGCTATTTCACAATATCATCTAGATCAAAATTTTTAATTCAGCAAGTAACATTATTTTCTATAATGAGAATAATCTTGTACATTTATTAAACTATTAGATAATCACAAATAATAAATAAAAATAAAAATTTTGCAAACTTGTATCATTAAAAATTTATACAACCTCTTAAAATATTTTAAATTAATCCGTTTTCCTGAATAAAACAGTTCAACAATTGCACAAGATTTTTATTTATTGTTATTAAAAAAGTTAAATCATCCATATTAACTTAGTTCTTAAAATGATAATTGGTTTTGATTTAATTCTTACATTAAAATCAAAATAGCCCTTTTTTGGGTACAAGGAAAGATTTCTTAAAATTTAGTAACTTACATATAAGTATAACGGTTATCGATTATTTCATTAGAATGTCCCTTTTAAATGCATAGAAAGAAAATATCAATTTCCGTTCCTCAATGATTTCTCTCAATAATTACTTTTTGTAATCGATGCATCATTCTGTTCCAGAATTCTATAAATATAGAGAGTTATTTCTTTACATGGAATTTAGTTCTTAAAGTAACCTCATTTGTACTTACATAGCAATCTGCTCCATGCCAATGCCAACCATTCGTCCCATTATAGCTCCCATTGCCATACTAGGAATAAATAATCCTGCTGGAACCTATAAATAATCATTTAATACATATAATATACACATTAATGTAATCATTTGGAGTTTTCTTGAAATTTACACACAAAAAGAAATGAGAATAAAATGTTATTGACAACAAAATGCATTTGGTAATTTTGATATAAATTCACCTTTATTCCAAATGTGAAGATTGTGATAACAAGCTTTGATATAAGAGCTAAAGACAACTTTGTTAAGCTTTTATATACTCCACTGTTAGCTTTAGCCATCTCAACAGGACTGTTGACTTTTGTAAAATTACGGTTATAGTCACTAGAAAAAAAATTAAATTTTTGAAATTTTTTTGGAATCAGAATCATGAAAAATGAAAAGAAATTTAAAAAAAGAACATGCTTCAAATGTAAATCAGAAATTACGATGATAACAATTGATTAAACCTTGAAAATTTACAGACATTTAATCATAAGATGATAAATATACTGTAGCAGATTAATGAAGAAAGTAAGCTGAGTAGAAATATTAATATAAGAGTATGATATTTATAACATATTATAGTCAAAGCAGATCAATTTAAAAAAAATGAAAAATTACAATTATTATTAACAGGAGAAATCTCTAAGTATGATAATTAAATTTATATTAAGTTAGTGAAAGAAGATTCATTTATATTATTTTACTATTTAAAATGACTAAGTTATAAAATGTTCATATTCACATTTTCAGTTACTATTAGAAATTTCAAATCACAAAGTAATTTAAAGTATTATAATTAATACTTTTTTTTGTAATTATTGAAGTAAACATTTCTTCCCTTCACATGCATTGGATATCTCTATGTAAAAAAATCATGCAAACAAGAGCAAAATCATGAATTTTAAATATATCAGGGGAATACATTAAAAAGGGCAATGTAAAGTATATTTATCATAACTTTTCCAACATAAAAAAATTATAATTGAATGTGATATAAGAAAATTAATCAAATTGTATAATGCTAATTATATTCATATATTCACACAAATAATAATATAAAGTGTTTTGTAAAAACAGTACACTGTATAATATATAATGATATAGATTAATATATAAAGATATTCCTTCAAATAATTAGATTATTTAATATCATTAAATGTAGTAAACAAAAGTAATAAAACATGAAACTCTATATCACATTTTAGATTCCTAAATATTTAATTTTTATGATAGTAAAAAATTAAGATACTTTACTATGTATAAACACATAAATATAATAATGTCTAACATACAGCATTAAAAACACATTGGTTTAATAGGCTATAGTAAATATTTATAAATTTGTAAATATTAGTAAGAAATTTCTCAAATTTATAAAAAATAGAATGAGATAAAATATTCTTATTTTATGATTTGATGAATGAATGTTAAATGGATAGAAAAGAAACACGATAAAATCATTTTTATTATCAAATATAACTTTCATACAGTGAAAGAGAGAGAGAGGGGGAACTAAGTTAAAAATTATAAAAATAGGGTTTTCTCCAGTTCAATAACAAGCACTTAGTTTGTATGAGAGAATACACACATGCATTTGAAATATATAGTAATTCTCTAAAATACAAACATTTTTAAAAATATTTTCAGATGATAGAAATAAATTTAACTATAATTTGGTATAACAAAGAAACTATTGTTGAAAAAAAATTTTTTTTTTGAATATTATTGTAAATTGAGTCATTAATAATTGAGTCCAAGATAAATGTTTTAGAGTCAATTTTTATTTCCACAACAATTAAATTCACATCAATATCCATCTACTGATATATTGATAGTTAAACATGAACAGTCAAAAATTGTGGAAGTAAATTTACTGATTAAGTGGAATGCGAGACTTTATTTTTATTAATTAGAAGTTATATTTTAATTTTCATTTAGTTTTACAAAAAAAAAGTAATACAAACATTTCATAGTAAACTAGAAATTGTTTGGTATTCAATAAATAGAGAAACAGTTATTTACACAATAATAGCAAGACATTTTAGACACAATTTTTATAAATTACTATTGCCTTGCTGTTTGGGGCTTCAACTTATGGCGTGCGCACTCACACACAAACACACTATGTGCCTCTTATAATTGATATAAATAAACATTTCAATTTTGTTTTCAGTGCATAAAATTTGGAAATACATTATTTCCATGTTAATAAAATTCTGAAAATATTTCTCTTTCTCTTTTGATTACTCTATTTAATCCACATAAGGTAACATCATCGATATAATGCTGTTACATTACATAGATTATTTTATCCCTATAAAGTAACCGCATTAATTTGAAATGAAACAAATTAATCATAAATTTTTATAACAATAAACTTTACAGTGAAAAAAAATAAAGTGAAGAGATTGAAATGGATTATTTTTTCAAATTATATCAATTTTGGAGTAAACAATTCATAAATGCTTACCACAATGGAGAAACATTGGCTATGCCACACTGACTAAACAACAACTTGATCAAATCACTTGTATTCATACGTGTGTAAATGTTAGGAAAATTTATAACAGCACTTATCAATGTTATGACAAGAACCTGAAAATTTTTTAAACTTTAATCAAAAAAGGAATAATACAAAATTATTAAGTAAAAAATATCAACTAAATTTACAAAAAATAAACTTTTAACAAATAATTACAATAAATGAGAAGGGCTTATGTTAAAAATTGAATTTAGATACTTTAATTTCAAATGATAAAAATATTGGAAAAAAAGAGAAAAGTAATTTAATCTCAAAATTGGCTACAACACAAGGAGTATAGATGAAATCATTAAAAATTGATTACACACATGGAGAAGAAAAGAAGTGTTAAGTAGAGATGATATTAAGGTATACATAAGAGAGTAACTTTAAATCTAATTCAATGTTTTCTGAATAAAAGTAATTTCTAGCCAATTTTTGAATAAATTACAGAGATCAAGTTAATTTAAAGATTTAACTTTTATTTATAAATACCTTGTTAAATGGATAAAAATCTGCACAATGCAATTTTACATATTTTAGAAATTTGCTTAACAAAAATATTAATTCATAAAAACAAAACAGGCAAAGAGATTACCTAGTAACTCTTGTGCCTCTCTTCAAATAAATAATCAACACCAAGTTATAATCATGTTAGAAGGGCTATAACCATACATTAGTTTATATGAATTTACACACACAGCAAAAATAACTGGAAATAAAGAAATTTTGACAATGAACGAAGACAAAAACTTATTTAATCAATAGTTTGTCTTGCAGGTTTCTTCTCGAACTTGAATTATGTTATATTTTCAGTAGAAAGTTGATATTGTGGAAAGCTATCTTACTATGTACATAGATTGTTTTGAAGATATAATTCGTTGACGGGTAAGAATTTAAAACACATTAATTCAAAGCACTCTCATTACAATGCTATAAATTTTGATTAATTAAGTTTAAAATATAGACCTGATTTTAAATATTGCATTAATTTTTGTTGTTTGTAACACTTTTAATGATTTGAGATTTGCAATACTAGATGTTTTGAAGCCTTTGTATTTGAAAATTTTTATTATCTTTAAATGAAAATGATCAAAGCATTAATATTTTAAATCTACTTTAATTCTTATATTAAAATATAATTTAAGCAAAACATTTTTCATTGGATTTAAATTATAAGTACCATATATTTTGAAAACATGAAACAAAATTTTTATAGTTTCAATTTTGTAAGACTTTGTGGCAGCTGGTAGCATAAAATTAAACGCGAAAATTAATAAAATCTAAGTAGAATATACAATTCTGGTATTAAGAACAAAATATGCTTATCTACAAATATCTTTTTTTTTTTAAATTATAAAATTGCACACTGAATCTAAAGCTTTAAAAGAATAAGTACATTCGAATATACTTTTATTTAAAATGAAATGCTTAAAAGTTTTTACACGGAAACAATGATTTAGCTAAGTGTTATTTCAATTACAAGTTTAAATATTTAAATGAGTATCATTTTAGAAATTCTTTAATTAAAAACAAAAGTGAGTATTTTTAACATTCATTTTTGTTTTTACTTTTTCTCTAGAGAGGGATTTAGAAGTTTTTATCACAGCAATTATATTTTAATCAATGGTGATATATTCTAGACAGAAAAGGTCAACATAATAAAAATTCAAACATAAAATTTCATTATCAATATTACTGATTTATCACATAGAAACAATACTTAGTCATTTAAAGTAGATGTATAGTCAAAGTAGCAGTCCTTCTTATATCAAGCATATTATAAAACATTACAACTTAAAATCACATTGCATGAGATAAAAGGGAATGAGCTGGCTGCTTTGTATCAAATATTTTCATTATTAATTCTTTGAGAAAGCTACTTTTAGAGACACATACCACTTGATTTGATGGGGGCTTTACTCCATCTTTCATAAATACTATACTGTTAAGATACTTAAGCTGCTGAAGTCAAGGAATTACAGTTGAAAACTACTGATCACATTGAACAGGCCAATGTTGCTGTTCCATTTTCGATGGTTTTCACAAAAACGTTTGGACAAATAGAGAAAAAATAAACTACATCAAACATAAACATTTAAAAGATGCTAGTAGCAGAAATATAAGTAGGTTTTCAGAATTTAAGGATTCAATTTTTTTTTTCTTTTTTGTGTGTGTATTGAAAGAGGGAAGTTTGAATAAAACAGCTGCATCATTTCATAAAGTTTGAAAAGACATTTCTTTAAACCCCAAACTATACATAAAGTATGAATGAGTTTTTGCATACATTGTAATTAATTCATAAATAGTGATAATTTTAAAGTAAAAATTATCTAATTTTTTTCAAATGATGTACACTTAACTGTGATAGAAAAATTGTCACATGACTATGAACACTACCATACCCGTACTCGTCTTCTGTTCCATTTCTGCAGATGCAATTAATTACAATTTGTGTTGCTTTATGATCTCAAGTTATATTAGTTTCAAAAGATCCATTATTTTTGTAGCATAAATTCCTTCTGACAGAATTGTTAATTATCACAGAACACTTCTCTTTTATGCCTTTAGCTACTCAAAATATTTGACATGAAACTAAAGAATTATGGCTATTTTGACAATAAAGTTTCATGAGCAATGCATAATTTTTTAAACAATACATTATAAAACCAACATCAATGATATCAAACAGGGTATACAATAACAGTCTTTCATGAAAAAAACTCCAATGTCTGGTGGATGGCGTTTGTAAATTTTAACCAATGTGTGTGAACATATTGATTTAAATGAAATACCACATGATTTTGCTTTAGTGTGAACTTAGAGTCCTCAGTAATCTTTTGAACACTTAATAAATACTAAGAGTGTCATGATCATAAAAGGATCTTAACTTGTCACCAGGATTTCTGTGATTTCTTTTTTCTGAATATGTCTAAAAAAGCATTTTTGGAAATGTGGTAGGAGAGGAACAGGAGACTGGTTTTAAGTAAGCTACATTTTTTCTGACACCACTGTTAGAAATCAATGAAAATAGAAAGGTATGACATTGTAAACCAATACTCTAATAAAGGAATCAGAAAAAAATCCCCATGCCAGAAAAGAATGATGGAAAGTTTGATTGCAGGGTTCACAAACAGAATTAAGACAATTGTCAAATGTTGAAAACAATTTGATGTTGAATATGATTACTTATAATGATAAATCTAAACTCAATTAAAACCGCGACCATAATTGTATTCTTTCTTAGATTTTTTTGCTACAGCCATTTCAACATTACCTTTCATTTGGCATCATGTAGTGTCTCAAGTAGAGTGACTGAGTACAGCATCATTATTTTATATTTGATCATTGTTGCCCATTTTAATAAATGTTAGCCCTTCTTGAATCAATATTAATCTAATCATTAATGCTAACATAGATCCAAGATTGACACCCATACTAGGTCACTCTTAGAAGCCAATACGGAAGCAAACATGGTGACACCTTTAAGTACGCCTACATTTTATGTAAATCATATATTGATACAGCAAAAGATCTTAATTTCAATTTTCAAATTAAAAATAAGTTATTTCAATATTTATTTACACAAATATTTTCATTTAAAACTGTATTGTTACATCTTACATAATTTTGGAATAATTAAAGTTTGCTATTTACTATTGTATATGACATCTTGATATATACAACATTGAGAAATAATTAACTTCAATTATTTGTATAAAATTGGGATTATCTTGGCTAGCTTAATAATGGGAAAAACTGGTTTACCATTGTGAAGTCAATATAGATTTATCTCAAACATTGCAAACAATGGATGAATATATTTAATTAATTGGGCAATAGCGAGAAAAAGAGTATCAGCTTTACATCATTACAAAAAGAATCTTGGGTACCTTGTAATGGCCTTCAGCAAATTTTCAAGAGCTACTTTTAACAAGGCAATACTAACTGAGTTCTTATCACACATTCTTCCACCATTGTCCTGAAATTTGCTTGAATTAAACATTTAAGAAACTGTTAGGTGAGTACTATAAACATCCAACAAGTTCGACTGATTTAAGGAGCTGTTTGCATTTTGTTTGCGCTCAGGAAATGTCACAAGATTGCAATAAACATTATCTAACAGGAGCTATTATAACATTCATTTGTGTTAAAGGAGACAGTAAAGTTCTAGACACAATTCGTAAATTTTAATCTTATACTTTTTAACATTACCAATATATCTTTGGTCATTTTTTCCGAACAAATTTTTAATGTTACAATATCAATATAAACCAGAGCTATCAAGAAACTAAATAATAAGAACTAAAATTCTATGGAGAAATTAACTAATTGAAAAAAAATTTGTTATAGAAAAAAGTATCTACAAATATCAACTCTTGGGGGCATATTACTTTGACAAGTATTGTAAATCATTTAATTTGTTTGACATAATTAACAGTAGAATGAAATGAGATTTTATTGTTAACACACCTTCAAAGGGTATGTGACAGTGAAATAATGTTTGAGTAAAATTGTAATAAATCCCTAACTACTTATGAATGTATCCATTTTGTTAGTAAAATTACTGTACCAAAATAGAAATTTCATGCTAGAGAAATTGCAGATTTTTCAACTGATGAGTGATCGATTGTGCTTTTTTATTTAATTCTGCTGCATTGGAGAACACAGGTATCAATAATGCTTATTATAATAATCTGATATCAACATTTATCGATATTGAAATGATATCAGATTATCTGTTTTCATCATATATTATCTGATATGACAATATATGATGAAAATAGATAATAATCTGGTATCAGTTTAAATATACTTTATTTGAATGGTAGTTGCCTCCAAACAATTGTTTTTTCGAATTGTCTTTGGTCTATTCAAAACTGCAAATGTTCTGGTGAGAGTAACATATTTTAATTTGAAAGGAGCAATGAACATTCACTACAGAAGAATTTCTACATTTTATAAATACTTTATGTAATAAAATAATTAAGGGCATCGAAAATAAATTCTTTTTGAGTCACACTTTTAGGAGAAGATGAATTAATCAACTACAAAATTTAGTACAAATGATCGACCACAATAGGTATCAATTTGAATGATAGTATGAGATAAGATGAAACAACTCTACTTCTTACAAATTGTGTGTTAAGAGTGTTCTTAGAAACATTTTTCAGAGCGTACCATCAGCTGACACTTTTATAATGTCAGCTGGTGTCCAAACCCCTCAAATTCTACTGACATTGGTTTGAAAAGCATTCGAAACATCTCATACATTATGATAATCTAAACTTTTACCAAAGCTTAAAGATAAAGTTTTAGGTCACCCAAATTGAATATTTCCCAGCATATACTTCAATCAATTGTGAAACAAGACAGTGGTAGTTGAAAATAGAAACTGTCATGTAAAATAAATTCTACGGTAATAATAAAGATAAATATTACAAGTTTTCAAAAAGTTGTGAAAGATCCTAACAAAATTTACAAAACTTGTAAAAATCAGTCTAAGTGTGTAATTTATCTATAGAGTGTAAGTATTTTGTAACTTTATCTATTAATTTGTAACTAAATTTTTCAACCGAAAAATTTTACCTTATATAAATTTTTCAATCAGTTTCACACTGCATACGTGCCATGAGTGTGGTTGCCATGGTTGCTATGCGAATGCAACAAATGCAAACCCCCAACCAAATAAGGCATACTGTGTTGGTATCAACAATTAAAAGAAATTGGTTGCTTATGTAAAGGCAAAAGTTTTGGTTGACAAAGTACCACTGAAGACACATCGAACAGAATTAGAATTTAATAAACCATGCTAGCATCGAAATTTCTATTCAACAGCTAACTGTGGGGAAAATTTTGAGAAAAACATTATAATTTAAGCTGTACCACAAGCAGAGGCTGCACACATTAAAGCCAGATGATTATGTTAAAAGAAAGACGTTTAGTGAGGGCATGCAAGAAGCCAGTAAAGACAATGATTTTGAAAACAAGTTTGTTTTCAGTGGCGAAGCTAACTTTCATCTTAGCAGCAAGATCGACAAAATGTACTGATATGGGGCATGAAAATGTTCCCATGAAACTGTGGAACACGAAGAAGATTCTGTAACAAATTAATGTTTTTTCTATAGTTTCCCATAATAAGGTAGATGGAGCTTTTATTTTTGGTTCAGATGATGTAATGGGTCCTTCCCACTAAGACATGCTTCCCTTAAAGTTGTTTCTGCAACTGGAACACTATATCAATGGTTTCATTTACGAACAGAATGTAGTTCCACCACACTGTCACAAAGAGGTTAGTGACTACCTTAATCGGCAACTCTCATGACAATGGATTGGTTGACATAGTAGGGATAACACTGTTTTTATGGCCGTCTAGGTTGCCTGACCTTTCACTGTGTCCCTTCTTTGTTTGGGGATATGTTAAGGACTGTGTCTACATACCAACATTACCTACCCCCCTGGCTGAGTTGAGGAACTGCATCACACAAACATTCAAGACTATTGACATGACCAATCTGAATAATGTGTGGAGTGAACTTAACTATCATCTTGACATCTGCCGCATCACTAAATTAGAACATATTGAGCATCTATACTATGGATACTTTTGGTTTCTTTTCATGTATAGCTCCTTGTAGTAACTTAATTATGGTCCAAACCTGATTTTTTTTTGTTCGGAAACCTGATGGTTCTTTTGTAATAATCTTGTATTTATTTGAATTGCCTTTTGATTGAAGCAAATATAACATTAATGTCATAAAAAGAAAAATTATTTAATAACTTTAAGAATTTCTAAAAAAAATGTTATTTTATAGTAAACAATTTGAATATAATTGTTCTAAAATGTTAACAATGGAAATCGTTATATTTTTTTAATATTAATTTCAAGTTTGGTAAGAAAAAACAATTAACAACATATTAATCAGTTTTGAATAATAATTTACTCAAAAATACTTACTTCCGAAATAGGATATTGACCAAGTTTTGAATCTTTACGAAATTTACACCATCTAATATTGGATTTTATGAATATTGATCCAACAATGCCCTAAGCAAATAAGCAAATTTTTTTTAGCATATTGGTAAAACAATATATTAAAATAAACTTTTAACCCATTGAAAGTAGTTGTCTTACAATTTCAGTAAACTATACAAGAAACTTTACAACTAGTCACTTAATTATTAGTTAATGATCTTAAATTGAAGAAATAATAAATAAACTGCAACAGGAAAAAATTAAATTAAATGAGAGCTTATTTCGATAACCTTTCTTTGACAACCAAAAAAGAGAAATTCCCCATTACAGAAACTAGAGTAATTATATATAATAAATTTATAATCGTTTTCACAAAATGGCTAATTATTCAATAAATCATATTTACTAAGGATTACTAACAGATGCTAATGTAATGTTAAACTTTCAATACTGCTTTGAAAATGTTTAAAGAATTGTGTAAAACTATGAGACAGTTAAAATATATAATTAATTTCAGGATCATTTTACTTAAATGTATATTAATTACATAGAAACTTTATGTTACAAAATTTAAATTTGCCTGTAACATGGAAATACCAATAATTAATACTAAATTTGATATCCTGGACATAAAACTAGGCTGTTGTAATCCCAACAAAGACATCAGTTTACAGATGAACTGTTTTAAAATAATTTTTCAATGTGACAAAATTTAAAAAAAAAAAAAAAAAAAAAAAAAAACATAGTTTACATCATTATCTTTTGCTATGGTATAACTGCAGAAATATTAATAAATTAAGTAGAGAAAAAAAACTGAAAAATTCTTTAGAACATCACATTTAGTAAGAAGCATTCAGATATTAAGAAAATTTCTCATTAGCAGATATAAATGACAGTGAATCATACAATTTATGTTTTCAAATAATTCATAGCTATACACTCATAGTTCAATTGAGAAAATTCATGTAAATAGTTTATAATAAGAAGAAATTAACAATTAAGCAATTGAATGACATGGAATAAATTTGATACCAAGAAATGAAATCCAAATGATATTTTGTCAAAGGGGATGAAAATCTATTAAATTAAAATTTCCAGTGGACGAGTTACAAATTTTTCAGAATTCATAAAAAAAAAAAAAAAAAAAAAAAAATAAAAAAAAAAAATGAAAAAAGGGAACTTTTTTTCACAATGAAAGTTTTTGACAAATATCATGAGCACAGCTCTTAACAAATGTAGTAATTTTGGGGATTTTAATTTTTATAATTTTGTTAGTTATATTTGTAAACACACAAAATTCAAATTAAAAAAAAAATGTATATTAAAACCAGGTACCCATAAAAATATATACCTTTTAGTAAAAAGTAATTTTTTCTACAATTAATCACAGAGAAATAAAAAATTATGCCCAATTAACTACAAATGATTTTTATTGGTGAACAAAAATCCAAGTCTTTAGAAATAGTGTTCACAAGGATAGTTTAGGAATGAAGATATTTAGTATGTTGCTGTAAATGATGAATATATTGAATTGCAAGTAGAACATAGACATTGGACAGAATGAATCATGATCACATTGATTCAGGAATCAGTCTACAGAATGATGGTTGATATCTTTTACTTTAAAAACAAAGAAACAAATTAAATATTTTTAACAAGTTTTAAATTGATGTGATTCATTTGTCACTTAATGATCACTTTTTGTAGATAAGGGCTACTTAAATTGGGAAAACTGATTTAAAGTGGATTCTGAATCACTACAAACAGGTTTGAAGTTCAAGGAGCATTTCAAACCCACAAACTGGTGAATTGAAAGCAAGAGTGCTAGCCAGAGCAAAAAGCTGATACTTTTGTCTATAATTTTTAAAATTGCAATGTGACAGAGCAAAATAATGCAAATGATGTTATTACATTAACGCCTGTAGTTGTTCATTTATTAAATCATTTGAAATGAATACAATTCAGTTATTAATAATACTTTTTTCCTTTGATTTGAGTAGTGTGCATTAATTTATGCATATTTATTAAAAATAAACATACATAAATTAATATCATTAAATAAATATGCATTTTATAGCTTAATGATATAAACTATACAAGTTATAAAATGTTTTGCTATTTCATTTTCACTTGTTCAATGTTTTGGCAAGTGTAGAATAACCAACCTTGCACCCAAATAATATTTACATTCTCAAACATAAAAAAAAATACCAAATTCAAACATTTCTTTGAAAAAAAAAAATGTAAACAAGCTATATAATAAAAATTGAAACTTAGATTTAAGATTTAAAAACAGTATGCATACAATGAGAAGAGATATTATAAACAATTACAATGCAATTATATTAAACAACATGATTGGAATGAGCATTTTGAATTGTTTGATGGAAGGTATATGCCAGGAATTACAAGTATCAAGAGTTTTAATAATTGTAACAGAAAATGTAATCATAGTTAAAGTCATAATTAAAAGGCAATATAATAAAATACAATTTATTGATATATTGATTGTTCATATTATACGCTGATTGACAAATTAATGAATACAAGGCTGATTATTTCATATTAGTAACTATTGAGAAACATTTAAAATGTAGTATTTATGTCCAACAAAAACAAGATTAAAACAAGAAGGAAGAAGGCAAAATAAAGCTCAAAACCAGCAGCAGAAACCAGAATGAGATTTAAAATTTCGGAACGATTGCAAGAAAAGCAACTTGATTAATAAATAGCCAAAGAGATAATCTAAATTTTTAGATAGAATAATGTATCCTTAGCTAATAGTTTTGTTCTTAAGTGATGTATAGAATCATTTAACAAAATCTTGTGGTCATCACCTAATCACACATAAGTTTGGGAATGCATTTTGGACAACAATAATAATTCGTCGCTCAACAATAATAATTTTTTGCACATGAGCTCTATTAGGATTCCAAAAAACTACAAGAATTTAGGCTCAAATTAGGATTTTTTAACTTTAAAAATAGGTAAGTTGTGTTTTAGACTGTCAGATAATCAGAGAAATCATTCAACAGTGGATGATTTTCAATGAAAATTGATCTTAAAGACTTGTACTTTACACTTCATAATAGAACTACTTAAACACTGAGTGGCTGACTATATGAAAAAAAAAAAGGTGAAGGAAACATTTTTTAAATAAATTTGAAAATTAAATAACATTAATCTTGAATGGATATAAAATTAAATTTTAAGAAAAGTATACTTAAGTTTCATTTAAAATTAAACCTTGAGAATATCAATATGAAAAAACTTAAAGCATGTGTGAATGAAAAAAATTTTTGAATTAATTTGAAATTAAGTAAAAATTTCAATAAATAGATTTCCAAAAAAATTATTTTGGTTATTTCATTTTAGGCACAGTAATTCTCATTTCTATAAACACCTATTTAGCATACATTTAACTCTTTTTTTTTATTTTAAAATATTAGAAAGTATGAAAAAGAAACATTTTTAGAAAATCATTCTTCTTTTTATGTTTGATCAAATAACATATTACTTTTTCTTTTCTTGCCAATAAGGAATTATGATAATTTGAAGTAATTAAACAAATAATTATGTCATTAAAATAATTTTACATGGCACATTAATAGCATGTGATATAGGTCTTCGATAAAGATTTGTTTTACATTTTAATATATTTTTTAATAGATATAGTTAAAATAAAACCTATGTATTGGCACATAATATCAGTTATTTTAAAATATATTACAGTTTCAGTTTCTACAAATATGTTAATTTTATTCTTTAATTTCAATATTATAAATTAAAACTGAATAGCTTTATTTTTGTAAATTATAAATTAATTTTAAATTCAAAGATTAATAACAGTATATATAATATAAGGAAACACATGTGGAATAAAATATAATAATACATTACAAAAAAAAAAAAAAAAAAAAAACCAAAAAAAAAACAGATTTTACTTATTCTAAGAACTTGTAGAGATTATACATTGGAGATATACATTTTTTCCCTCATTTAAAAACTACATAAAAAAAAGTGATAACTTGAGCTATTCCATACTTTTTTTCAAACTACCAAAGAAGGTTTTTTTTTATATATAGGGAAGTTATATTTTACAATATAACCAAAACAATTCATTACTTTTTTCGTCAATAAATTTATGTAGATAATTAGTAAATTCTGAATATAGTTGAAAACTTCTAAAGAAAATGAAAATTGACAAATACATTATTCAAATAATATATTATTTGAATAATGTAAAGTAATATAGTAGAATATTAGCTGATAGTAATATAAAAAGGATGAAATAAAGGCCATACTCCTAAAACTCCTAGCAGCACAAAAGGAATAAGTTCAAAAAAGATCCAAGGCCTTGTTTTTTCAACATAAAACATAACTAAGTGATCATTTCCAAATGGATTTATAGATCTCAATACAAATGCAGCAACAAGTGCACAGAAGAACGAACGCCATAATGTTTTCAGAGGGAAGTAATAGCTGACCTAAAAGTAAAATCAAACATTAAAAGACAAAGTGAAAATTGGATATTTATAATTCATAAAATGCAAAATGAGTATTTTATATATATGCAATGTAATTTGTTTCTTAGTATTTTAAAGTTGCTTTTATTTTATGTACAAAGGGTTCAAAATATAGTTGAAAAATTCTATCAGTTTAGATTTTAAGTTAACTATATGAAAAAAAAAAACAATTATTAAAAATAAAATATGCCTACTCTAGATCATATAATTCAATTAAAATCAATTGATACTTGGAATTAGTAAACATTTCTAACTGCAATTTCTCATCCAACAGGCTTATTTATTTGTATGCATTTAATCAGTTTTCTGATATATTACATAAGATAACTACATTTATTATACTGATGCTATATGTAATGGAATCACATATTATGATTTAATCTTTATCTTACAACTTAGAATTAAATAAATTACATCTCGCAAAAGAAATACCACAAATATATTTGAACGATTAAAAAGGAGAATTGAGGGCAATCTTCAGAATACATCAGAAAAAAGTTTTTCAAAAGATCAACATTTTAATACTGATAGGAATGTTTGCACTTTTCTTTGTTAATCAGACTAACTAAAAAAAAGAATTAAGGTATTAATAGTACAGGATGCATACATCACACTTAAACACATTAAAAACCAAATAGTTAATTTTCTTAGTTTCCAAAGAATTCTACAAAGGTTTACTTTAGGTTTAAATTTTTGGCATTAAGAGACAAAAGTTTGCTTGGTTTGCTTGATGCTCAACAACCAATTTTTGCACACAAGGGTTAATTAGACTGAGATCCACAAATTTAAAGTATATTCCAAACCACTAGCAACATCGAACCCACAAACTGTTAAACTGAAGGCAAAAGCACAAAACATTTGATTACAAGCTTGGCTGGGAGAGAAACTTTAAACAAAGTAATATAAATTTCCTAAATATATCTTAACTTTGATTAAAAATGAATTTATTTTGTATTATATTAATTTACATTAAAAATATTTCTTAGGTATTAAATAGTAAATGCATAGATACGTCAAAAAAATACTTTTAATGTAATATAAAATACTTTGAAAATTAACTAACAAAATTAAAAATTGCTCGAAAGCATATTTATTCCTGCAATTCCTCCTGTTATTCAGATTCAGATTAATTGTAGTTACAACAATTTCAGAATAAATAAATATAAAAAAAAAACAGGTGGTGGCAAATTTTCCTTATACATAAATACAATTAGTTATTCAAAGTTTGAATCGGTAACATAATAGTTGGAACTAATGTATTTACACATCTTTTTAATACAAGAGTTAAACATACATTTTAAATCAATTTAAATAAATAAAAAGTTAGTTTTCCAGGGAAATTTGCAAAAATCTGATTCATTATATGGCATTTATTTTATAGTTGGTTTCAAGATATAAGACATGTATATTTAGGATGTATTCAGAGAATGGAAAATTAAATTTAATGAAACAATTTTTTAAGTACTAAAAAAATGTCATTGATTTTTTAAAATATCAATTTTATCTTCACTTTACAAAAAAACTTAATATAAAATATAATTTTATAAGATACTGATAGTTTGCTTATATAAAAATACAGGTAGTAATTCCTTGTAATTGTTATACTAGTGTTATAACTGTAAAAAAAAAAAAATTAAGAATTATCATGTTCAGGGGATATTTAAGAAATGTACTTACTTCTTCCAAACTGAAAAGAACACCACCAATTGGGGCTCCAAATGCAACAGATACACCAGCGGCTGATGCAGCTGACAATATCTAAATAGTGTAGAATATAAAATGAAATTCTGTTGAGATATCGTATTTCTCATGCATAGCATAAAACCAATGATATAGATAAGTAAAATAAAAAATATTACAAATTGTGTTTTCTAACTTTCAAATAACTTTATAATTACATTATTTTTAAAAGTAGTAAAATATTGGATAAAAGATTTATCTATTATATCACTGAAATAAATGCTTTGAATAAAAAGTAAATGTGAAAAAATAAGTGAACATAGAAACAACTGTCAGGATTTTCATCTTTTAGGTCAAGTTTCTCAAGTGGCAAGTCATTATTAGAATCTCGTTGCAAACACAAAACTTTAACTTAGGAAAAAATAATGTTAAAAGAAAAATAACAAAGACAGAACACACATTATACAAGTATTATCATTTCAGTAAATCTGTACTTTTTATGAATAAAATATTTGGCATGGTCATGATTGCAATAATATTCATAGAATAATGCTTAGATGAGCATCTACAGCTGCCTTAATTTAATTATGCTTATTACCTTTTCATTAAGTCTTAATAAAAGATGAGAGAAAGTATTTTTTATTACTAATAATTTACAAAAAATTACAAATAACTACAAAATTTTTTATTTGGGAATTCAGAAAAAATCAATTTTGAAAAATTCATGGAATATTAAATTAACTTTGAAATTGGTCACAAATGATAGTTAATTTGAAAAAAATCTACAAAAATAATTCAATGTAATTTTTTTCATAAAAGTTAATTAAAATGCAAACACACAAGACAAAACTAATTTAATGTTTAGATTGGGGTGGTATGGAACCTAATTAGTTAGAGTGTTTTCCAGTAATCAGAAGGTAGTGAGTTTGAATACCGACCCAACAGAAGATCTGACATGCTCAATAATGGCGGCTAAAATAAGTAGAAGCTGCAATATGCTCAAAATGAAATGATACCTCAGGGAGTTTTCTGCATGCTACTATTTCTAAATTACAAGAGACTAAAAACTTGCAGAGCCACAATGACACGCCCACTGGGTGCCCAACTCTGTTAAGATGCTTTCACTTAAAGCCCCTCCAGTAGTGAAAAAAGTAAAAATTCCTAACTGACAGGTGTCATACAAATGTTTGGATGATTATAAGAATATGTAACTTGTAATTATTTATTTTAACATTTAAGAATCAAAAAGAAAATATAATTAAAAGTAAGTACCTTAAAGAAAAGTTTAGTACAGATGGTTGATTGGTTGGTTGAGTTTTATGGCGCAAGGTCCAAAAAGGACAAGATACACCAAGTAAAATACAGAATATTAGATAAGAGAAGTGGATAGTTTATTATAGCATAACAATATATTGTATAAATGCAGTTCTGCAAATAAGAATAATTCCAAAATATCCTAACAGTAAACACAGTAGCAAAAGGTAATATGTAATCATAAATATTAACTCTAATTTTAAGGCTATTTTCATTGAAACAAATTTTTAAAATAACGAATCATCAAATAATATTTAAAAATAGCAGTCCTGTTTCATTATAAATTGGAAAAAATAAAAAATATAGTATTAGTTATTTACCAAATAATTTTTTATCTAAATTTATCTGTAAAAGCGCTTTAGGTAATTAAAAAATAAAATTATTTTTAGAAACAATGAAGTTTGTTAGATTTTAACAGTTATACACCTGGAGCCTGAGCAGCTACCAGGCACGTCGGCAGGTGGTGGATAGCCGAACGCCCTGTAGGAATGACAGGATAGCCTTGAATACAGAATCAGAGGCCGCGAACCAATTCCTGAAACCCCGGTGTTAAGCGAACTGTGCCTAGGGCTTTTGACACCACTGTAATGGTGTCTTAAAGGAGCCTCTAATTGCCTGGCGAACTTCTAGAGTATTTTGCCTTGCCCTCAGGCAATGCTGGGTGGACTGTTGTATTACCTGAGCCTATTAATTGTTTCTAATGGCTGAAAAGACAAAAGAACAAACAAACCTTTCAGCATTTGCTGGAGAAGCTTCTGAAGTAGACCTCGCTGAAAAAGACAAGGGAACCCAGAGGCAATCTAGTGAAGGGGCAGCAATGAATCCTTCATAGGAGGGAGAAATGACCTCCAAACCATTTTCTTCTGGTGAAAGTCAGGAAACTATCGCTAACATGACTGACTCTCTGATCAGAATTAAGCTTAAAAAGGGACTTTCTGGTGCCCAGTGGAAGAAGCTGGTGAAGGAACGCAAAATAGCCGAGGGGACTTGGGTTGAAAAACCCAAGGCAACCAAAGGCGAGAAGCGTTTCGCCAACCAGAAGGACCAGAGCAAGGCCGGAAAGACTGCCAGGAGAGAATTACCTGGGGGAATTACCTACAGGGCGGCTCTCACTGAGGTCAAGATGGCATTGTTCATTGAGGGCCATCCGGAAAAATGGCTTACAGAGGAACAGGCCTCTGACTTGGAACTCTTGTTAACTGAAAAAATAGGACGGAATGAGGAAGGTTTTGCCCCAACCATCCTATCTTGCAAACTTGAAAACGGGGCACTTATTGTCCACTGTGCAGATCTGGGGAGCTCAAAGTAGCTGGAACAGACTGTCAGTGACATAAGCCCCTGGCAGGAGCAAAAGCTCTTGGTGGGTGAGGCAAGGAAACTTGTCAGAACCACCAAGATAATTGCAAAACTGATGAAAATCTGTATTAAACTGGAGCCTAAAAAGGTCCTGAGAAAAATTGAGGAACAGAACGGTGTGGTCACTCCAATGGAGTGCAGCGTTCTTAACATCAAGAAAGACCCATCTGGGCAGACCATTGTTCTTAGTGTGCCTGAACTGGATGCTGCAACACTTGGTGCAAGGGGATATAAGTTCCATATGAGACTTCACCAAGTGCAGACAAAAGTGCTTGATAAACCTGCTTCTGAAGGTAGTACAAGCCAATCTCCACCACAGTAGAAGTGGCACCACTAACCTCAGTAAGAAGTTTCTTGCTGGGGATATACACCTGGCACTGATTCAAGAACCCAGGTTGGTTAGGGGGAGAATCAGTGGCCTTAAAGGAACTAAAGGTAAGCTTATCTATTATACCATTAGTAATGTTAGAACTTGTACACTTCTACATAAAAACATTGAGGTATTATCCCTCTCTGAATTTATCCTTAGGAACCTGACAGCTCTGAAAGCCAGACTCAACATAGAAGGAGTGGACAGAGAAATTGTTTTTGGCCCTATGAAGAGAAGGCTCCACCTGATCATTCTCTGCACAAGCTCATGAACCTTTCTAGACACAACAATTTACAGGTAGTTCTAGGACTAGACTGTAATGCTCACCATGTTGTCTGGGGAAGTACAGACAGAAATAAAAGAGGTGAGTGTCTATTGGAATTTATCCTAAACCACAGGTTAGATATTCTTAATGTGGGCAACGAACCAACTTTTATTACTTCCAATCGATCTGAAGTAATTGACATTACCATAGTGATAATCTAATTAGTAAAAATATCAAAAAATTGGAAAGTAGATGGCAGACCTCCTGGCTCAGACCATCAAAACATTCATTTTGAAATTCACTCTAATGTGTGTCTGGATCATTTGTTCAGAGATCCAGTTAAGACGGACTGGAAGAAATTCCAGGAGGAGATGACTGGATTGGTTGAGCTCAGGAACAGACCTATTAGAGACAACTACAATCTAGAAGTTACAGCAAATCTTCTGCACAGTAGTATTCTAGATTCTTATCATAACAATTGCCGTATTCGCACTAGGAGAGCTAAATTCCTACGCCCTTGGTGGAATGACTCTCTAGCAGTCGAAAGGGCAAATGTTAGAAGACTTTTCAAAGAAAAATGGTGGATGGGAGAACTATAAAACGACCCTCATTAATTATAACAAACTTGTTAGGAAAAGCAAAATTAACTCCTGGAGGAAGTTCTGTGAAGAGATAGATTCTATCTCTGAAGAAGCTAGAATCAAAAAATTCGTCAAAAGGGATGAACCTATTTTGGTTGGCACCTAAAAGGACGAGGAGGGTAATTTTTCTGCTTCCGAGAAAGAAGCTATAGAAATTACGACCAAAACTAACTTTCCAAGGGCTAGAGATATTTATGGCAAAAAAGGGAAGCACTGCATTAGCTCTTTGCAATCAATAGCAATCAATGGACCATTGCTAAAAATATCATTAATCACAACATTGTCAAATGGACTCTAAAAAGCCCAGAGCCTGATGGAATTATGCCCATCATGATCCAGAAGGCAGAGGAGGTTATCATACTAGCGCTAACTAGAGCTACAGAGCTAGCTTAGCACTGGGCTACATACGAAAGATATGGCAGAAGACCAGGATTGTTTTGATTCCCAAACCTGGCAAGGACACCTATGACCAGGCCAAGTCTTACAGACCTATCAGTCTTTCTTCATTCTTTCTCAAAATTATGGAGAAAATTATTGATCGGCATATTAGAGATTACTTGTGTAGTAACAATCCCTTGCATGCTCTTCAATTTGCCTATCAACCTGGCAAATCTACTGAAACTGCTTTACATCAGCTAGTTTCTAAAACTGAAATCACTCTGGATCAAAAAGAAATTGCCTTGGCAACTTTCCTCAACATTAAGGGTGTCTTTGATAACATTTCCCATCTATCCATCTTCAATGCACTTAGAGGGGCAGGGATTAATCAGACCCTGTGTACTTGGAATGAGGCCTTGATTTCAGATAGATGTATACAAATGAGTATCTTCGGTGAATCATTTGAAAAAGAGTACTAGAGGTTGTCCTCAATGAGGTGTTCTTTCACCATTACTTTGGAACCTAGTTGTAAATAGCCTTATAAAATATCTGTTAGATATGACTAAATTTAACCAATTTCGTTTCTTCATAACTATTTTATATTAAAAAAAATAACATTAGAACGTTCTAACACACAACCATTATTTATTTTCTTTTTCTAAGCCACCAAGAACATCGTTTGCAATCACATTCTTGTAACTAAGCAAGCGACATGTTGCCAGTCACTTAAAGTTAAGTATTAATTTAGAAAAACGTAAAACTCAAATGATTTATAGTAAAATACAACAATATCTAAATGACAGGGGCTATTATACATAAGGATATGCTAATGACATTGTCATCCTTATCCTTGGTAAAGAGTTTAACATAACTTGTCATCTCATGCAGGATGATCTAAGTTATGTAGGTAAATGGTGCATGGATAGGGACCTGATGGTTAATCCTCTGAAAACCTACCCTGTACCTTTCACATGCAAAAGGAAATGGGAGGGTTTTTCATACCAAGACTTTTTGATGTTGAAATCAATGTGGCTTCAGAGGTGAAGTATCTGGGCATTTATTTAGACCAAATACTCACCTGGAATAAACACATTAACGATGGAATTAACTGAGCAAAGAAAAGCATTATGACTTGTTGCAGGTGTATGTTTGCTAAAAATTGGGATCTACAGCCAAAACATGTTTTGGATGTACACAGCTATTGTCAGGCCCATTCTCACATATGCTTGTGTAATCCGGTGGTGTAAGGTGGAACAGAAGACTGATTGACAGATTAGGAGGTCTACAAAAACTGGCCTGTCTCTGCATCACAGGAGCAATGTCCACCGCACCAACCAGAACATTAGAAGTTACGTTGGATTTGACTCCCTTAGACAACTTCATCTGCAACACTGCCAGAATGACTGCATACAGATTGAAGTTAAAAAACCAATGGTATGACCAGCTTGTTGCCATAGAGCACAGGGGTATTACAAGGAAAATTCAAGATCCAACTATCCTGATGCCCTTGGACATCATAGAAAAGTCATACATGTTTGAAAGGATATTTGAGTTAGTTTTTCCAACTAGAGACAAATGGGACAACATGTTCAAAACTAAAACAGGAGATCTAATCTGGTACACTGATGGATCAGTGGAAAACAGTCTTTCAGGACTGAGAGTATGCGGTGTGTCACCAAGAACCAGCTTATTTGTTAGCCTTGGGCGATATGCTATAGTCTTCCAGGCAGAAGTTCTGGCCATTATCCACTGTCTCACTAAATATGAGGAAGGGATACCACAATAAACGGATTCTCATTTTCAGTGATAGTCAAGCCTTTTGAAAAGCGCTCAATTCTTTCCAAATCAAATATAAAATGATTTTGGAATGTAGGAATCTTCTTACAGAACTGGCAACAAGAAACAAGGTGAAACTTGTATGGGTGCCAGGGCACAAAGGAATCGAAGGTAATGAAAAAGCTGATGAACTTAATAAACAAGGATTGTCTCTTATTCCCCTTGGTGCAGAACCCTTCTGTGGGATCAGTTTGAAGAACACAAAAACCACTGTTCTTAGATGGGAAAAACAGAGGATGTACGAAGCTTGGCTCAACACTCCCGGTCAAACCCATGCTAAAAGTATGATCTGCGGATCATCAGCGAGGATTGCCTCTGAAATTCTAAGAAGCTCTAAGCAGAAAATATGTTTAATTGTATGTTTCATAACTGGGCATTACCATTTCACCTCCATAAAATGGGACTGTTTCAGCAAGACCTTATCTGTAGAAAATGTCATATGCAAGAGGAAACGGCCAAGCATATCATTTATGAATGGCCCTTGCCCTCTCTAGATTAACTTCTTTAGGGATCACACATACTAGAGAGTTACACCTAAACTCCATTAAAGTGTTATTGGACATTATTAATAAAGTGGGTGACCAGAGCAACTTGAACTAGGAAACATTGGGTTTGGATTTAGCGGTAGAAAATGCAGAGGTGCCCAGTGACATACAAACCCAAATTTAAGAAGAACAGTTATACAACAAAATTTTAGTGTTTCGATGAAGAATTACTGAAATATTTATTTAAGCTTTCTTTTGATTCATTTTCTCTGATATTTCCTTATGTTTTATCATCAAATTTAGAACATATTCAGACCTATGCAAATAAAAAAATTCCTAAGCGATTGAAATAAACAAATGCCAAAAAAATTCATATTGAAAATGTTATAACATTGAGAAAATATAAAAAAAAAAACTTAATTGAATTTTGAAAAGTTCAGAATTTTAGTTTTCCGAAAAATTTTCTTACTCTGGGATTTCATTCCAAAAATAAGAAATGATTCGTAGTTAGGATAACGGATACTAGTATTCAAAATACCACAAATATAAAGAATTTACAAAAATTTTTCGAAAAGTGTAAGAAATTATTGTTTGATATACCCTATGGAAAACTAAATAAAAGCTGCAATGTGTATCAAAGTGAAGAAATATTTTTAAACGTCAACTTTTTATCATGCACTACTGAGTTTCATGTATACACAGTTTACAAAATAAAATCTTTGCCTTCTTTATAAGGTGTTTATATTCATTATAAGTGTTTTCTCTTGATAAGTGTTCAGTATGTGCTTATTTCTGAATCTGTGTATCTAAATTTTTAAGTATTAATAAAATAGTTCAGCATTTAATTAAAACTGATATACTTTGTTACTTACATCTTAAACATAAAATTCAAATTAATTTGGATAAATATTTAGTCTTCTGTATGTTGGCAAAGTGTGCCAAACATTTTCAGTATTAAAAGCTTTTCTTAATTTAGGTTACAACTGATTAATATTTTGGTTATTTGATAATATGAATTCATTACAGCATCAATTTATTGCTTTAAAAAAGCATAATATAAAAAACTTACAAATATTAAAAGCATTTTTAATATTGAAAATCAAAATATGAGAACTTAAGATAAATTTCTTATCAATTAATTTAGCTCATTAAGCAATGAGTATAAAAAATCGCATATGAAAACAGAGTAAAATTTTAAAAAAACATTAGAAAAATTATGAAAAGATCAATACTATAAATGCAATGGTGTTTTGAAAATTATGTCCACATATTTCCATCACTTGTGAATTCAGTGCAAAATAACTAAAAAAACATTATTTTACTGTTAAGTACTTATAATTATTAATTAAACAGAATACAAAGCTTACTATCTGTTCACGCATGCGCGCACGTCATGTGATATTGTTTTCAATAGAATAGAATAAGTTTGTCATTTGAGGAGAACGGTTATGATTCTCGAGTGGGAATTATTCCCCATATCTTTTTTGTTATGTATGTTTGTGTCTAAATAAAATAATTTAAAAAGACAATGGTCCATCGTCTGTATTACTATAATACAATCCTTACAATCAAATCATCTCTAAACTATAAATTACATAAGTGGACATTCAAGTCCGCAGTCATACCAACGAACTTTATGGATAAACTAAATCGCTTAAAAGGAGCTATCAAAAGCTCGATAACGAAACTTGAAAATTTGTTCAAGAAAACTCTGAAACTGATCTATCGGGTACAACAGTGAGTGAACTTGAAGTCAAATGTAAAAAAGTTGAAACGCTTCAAAATCGTCTTGATCATATTCGTGAATAATATTATGAGTTACCGAACATTAATGAAATGCCAGATGTCGAAAAAGACTTGGAAGATACTGAAACAAGACTGGAAAATTTGGAGTTAAATTTCAGACTATTTATTGATCCATATAAGAATATAAACTATTCTAATATTTCGCATATTTTTTCATCAGAATTCACTGAATCAAAAGTAAAAGTTAAGTTACCCGAAATACTACTCCCTATTTTTACTGGAAAGTATGAAGAGTGGTCTAATTTTAAAACTCAATTTGAACATCTTATTACAAATAATGAACAGTTAAATGAAACACAAAAATTGTTTTATTTACGTGCATCATTAAAAGGGGATGCAAAACAAATAGAAACGTCAGATGATTCTTTTGAATCTTTATTTACAGCGCTGACTGAACGTTTCGAAAATCGCCGACTATTAGTCGACACTCATATTCTTGCTATTATTAATTATGACAAAATACATTTAGAATCCTCTAAAGAATTAAGAAACTTGGTTGACTGTTTGAAGAAAAATGTAAGAGCTTTAAAAGTTTTGAATTACGAACAAAATTCTTTATCGGATGTTTTATTAGTAAACATTGTGCTTCAAAAGCTCGATAAAGAAACAAGAAAACAATTTGAGTATGCATTAAATACAACACAAGTTCCTGAATTCAAAACATTAATTTCATTCTTAGAAAAAAGAAGCTCAATTCTTGAAAGCGTAAATCGCAATCCTCTTCCAAAAAATATAACCAAGTTCTCACTCATATCTAATAAAACAAAATCTTTGGTGATCAATGCTAACGATAAACCTAAATCGAAACATTGTTGTATATTGTGTAATCATGATCATTATTTGAATAAATGCCCTAATTTTCAAAAGCTAGATGTTAACAGAAGGTACAAAATAGTTAAAGAGAAAAAACTTTGCACAAATTGTCTTAATAAAAATCATACTCCTAGTTCTTGCTATTCTAAAGTGTCTTGTTTTGTGTGTTCTAAACGCCATCATTCAATGCTTCATCGCGAAAAGGATGTGGCCAAAGATGGCGTAACTGATGGTTTGACATTAGATGAGAAAGCAGGTGCTTCTTACTACAGTCAAACAGAAACGAATTCATCGGCGCCTAAGAATGAACTAAGAAATAAAAATGAGTCTATTTTGTCTTTTCAGTCTTTAAGTAATGCATCAAAAGATCGTAATTCTGTTTTGTTGAGTACTGTTTATATTTTATTTGAAGATAAATTTAAAAAGATTAGAATATGATGCATATTGGACTCAGCCTTGAATATTAACTGTTTAACACAGTGATTCTCAACCTGTGGGGCGCTCCCCCTAGGGGGGCGAGCATATCCAAGAGAAAATGTTATTTAAAAAAATTGATTAGGTGACTGAAAGGAAAGAACACACACACACATACAAAACAAAATACATTTCGACATATTTAATAATTAACTTATTAAATTATAACAACTTATTAAAATAAAAACAAATTTAATAATTATTAGTGACTTCCTTGGGCCTGTCTTTCAGAGCAAAGTTTTTCAAAGGAGGGTTTAATATTAGAAATAGACACTCTCAGTTTTTTTTCTATATTTAGCTGAGATCTATATTTTGTCTTCAAAGAAGCCACCACAGAAAATCCAGTTTCACAAAAGTAAGATGTTGAAAATGGTAGTAGAATGCGAAATGCCCTTGTTTTTAGTGCAGAAAACTTATCATCTACTCCTGCCCAAAATTCAAAGAGTGATTTATTACTAAATTGTCTTTTGGTTTCGCCGCTTGCCGTGAAGCCTATGAAGGTTTCTTCCTCTTCTATTGAGAGTCCTTCGGGAGTACTCTGAAATGGACCCCTCACCCACTTGTAACTTGATATCAGTTTGTCGTCAGCAAGAAAGTACTTTTTAAAATTCTTTGCTAGCATTGCTAAATGATTTTCAATGGTTACAAAAACAACTTTTACATGTTGTTCTTCAGCCATGTAAGTTTTAATACAATCATTCAAATTTGCAAACATTGTTAAGTTTTCTTGCTGTAAATTTCTGCTCCACAATTCCAATTTCCTACAAAAAGCATTAACTTTATCACTCGTATCTAATATATGTGTATTTGCTCCTTGCAGTTGAAGATTCAAGTTATTTAATTTCTCGAATATGTCGACCAAGTAGCTCAATTTCAACACAAATAAACTATCGTGAAAATTCTCAGCTTCCGGTCTGTTTTCCTCTTCTAGGAAAACGGCGATTTCTTCTCTTAATTCATAAACATGTTGCAAAAATTTCCCTCGTGATAACCATCTTGCCTCGCAATAAAATAGTAACACAGAATGTACTGCACCCATGTCTTTACAAAATGTGAAAAAAATTCTTGATTTCAGGGGTCTCATTTTTATATAATTTACTACGGTTACAACCGTAGTTAACACAATATTCAGACCAGGACTCATTTCTTTGGAAGCCAAAGCTTCTCTGTGGATCATGCAATGTGTCGATTTTTGTTTCACAAGTGCTTGAATACTTTGGAATCTTCCTGACATAGAACGAGCACCATCCGTGCATATTCCAACGCAATTTTTCCATTCTATGTTTGCCTCGTTCATAAAATCATTTAAGATAGCAAATAAAGCGAGTGCTGTTGCTTTGAGATCTATTGGTTTGCAGAAAAGTAATTCTTCTACTACTGACAAATCATCACAAAATCTAACATAGGCAATGAAATGAGCATCTTTATTACTATCTGTTGCCTCATCGAGTTGTATTGAAAACAATTTGTAACTCAACTTCGACAAAAGCTGACACTCTACATCTTCAGCTATATCAGCAATTTGACGGGCAACAGTATCATTTGAAAGAGGTATAGACTGCATTTGTTTTGCAAAATTATCTCCAAACATAATTTCTACAATATCAATCGAGGCTGGCAAAATAAGCTCTTCACCAATGGTGTGAGGTTTTTTACATCTGGCTATTTTATATGAAACTTTGTAATAGGTAATTAAAGCTTTTTCATTCACAATAAAAGTTTTTTTAAACAATGATTTTTGCTTTTCATATGATTTTAATTTTAATTCGAAGAATTCTCTGGGTTTGTTTATGTACTCACTATGAAGCATTTCCAAATGTCGTTTAAGTTTATTAGGTTTCATGCTGCCTGCCACCAACATTTTTAAGCAAATGATACACAGGGGCCTTTCTTCTTCATTTATTTCAGTACAAAAGAACCCAAAATTTAAGTATTCTTGAGAATATTTTCTTGATTTTATTTTCGGAACCACGCTCATCTGTGTACTTGTTGATGCTTGTCTATCGTCTAATGCTCGCTTATGCCAGCTTTAAAATTTATCCATGATTCTGCATAAGTCTGCTGCCGTGAATATTTAATACGGTGAATTGCAATTACACGGAAATATATATAATATACGCATTCAGAATAGATTCAATAGCGATAGAAGGATCGACTCGAATGAGATTGTCTGGAATTGAAATTGGCATCATAGAACTTTCTCCTTCTCCCTATGACAAAACATTTGTTCACATCTGCGCACGCTCCTAGCTTAATTTTTTGCTGACCAGACAAATTGAAACTTCTCGCGTAACCCTGAGAGTGCCCGACATGCCGGGACGCAAGAGCAATAAAAAAGCATAGGATTCTTGTATTTTCAATGCTGAGGATCGGTGTTGCAAAATGCCAATAAATTTCAGTATTCTTGGTAATTTGTAAAGTTTAAAATTAAGGTTGTAGTGTAGGTTTAGCGCCAAAATACTCAAAATACATTATTATCCTATATATTTTATTGTATGCGGTGGGTAGGGCAGGCGAGTAAAATTATGATTGAAAATTGGGTCGTGAATACTAAAAGGTTGAGAAATTTTGCGCAGAAATTTGGTTTAACAAATGAATGCGCAGATATGTTAGGAATTAAAAAGAAAATAATTAATGCTCCAGTTTCTGGATTAAGTGGGTTATCTTTCAATATAAAATCAAAAATAAATACAGTTATTTCAAATTCAGATGAAAATTTTGTAGAAAATGCAGACTTTTTTATTGTGCCTAAAATTACAGATTTGACACCAGCGAGAAGTTTGGACATTTCTTCAATCACCTTGCCTAACTTTATTGAGCTTGCTGATTCAAACTTTTACAAACCAGGAAAAATACATAGCTTGATTAATGCTGAATTATTTTACAAAGTTTTAAAGAACAATACATTTAATGTTAATGATAAACTCATGATGTGTGATTCTGTGTTTGTTTGAATAGCCACTGGTGCTTTAAACAATACTCAATCTTCAAATAAGGTATTATGTTGTCTTATCAAAGACTTTGAAACGATAAACAATACTTTGAAACAATTTTGGAAATTTGAATCTATTGGAATAAAACATGATGAATTCAAACTTTCAGAAGAAGATCAAGCTATGATGATATTTGATGAAACAACTACATTTCAGGATGGCCGTTACCAAGTTGAATTGCCTTGGAAAAGGAATCGAAAATAATTAATATTGAGCAATAACTTTATCGTTGCAAAAAAACGTTTGCAAAAAAGACTTTGTACAAATCCAGAGTTATATCTTCAATACAATGATTTTTTGAATGACTATCTAAAGCAAGGCATAATCGAACGGGTTGATCAAAATGAAGCTCAAGTCGTAGACAAACCTATATATTATTTACCACATCAAGCTGTCTATAAAGAAGATAGACTTACAACTAAAATCAGAATCTTGTTTGATGCCAGCTCACATGATAATGATGAACTTTCTCTGAATGATTGCCTATGGCTGGCCCTAATTTGAATCCTCATCTCTTTGACCTTCTTATTCAATTTCGATTGAATAAAATTGCCATCTCTTCTGATGTAGAGGAAGCTTTTCTGCAGGTATCCTTTTCCGAAAAGGACCGAGATGAAGTGCGTTTCTAGTGGTTTGAAGAAGCTAATGGAAAACATAATCTTCAAAATTTACAGATTTAAGCGTGTTCTTTTCGGAGTAAATGCCAGTCCATTTCTGTTGTCTGCTACCATTAAGAAACATTTAAAACAATTTAAAAATAAGTATCCAATCATCGTAGAGTTGTTGGACACAAGTATCTACGTTGATGATTTTCTGTCAGGTGGAGGCAATCTAAATGATGTTCTTGTAATCTCTCGTGAAGCCAAAACCATAATGTCTGAGGCTAAAATGAACTTGAGAAAATGGATCACTAATGATCATGAATTGATGGAACAATGGAAACAAGAAGAATTTGACGTACAATCTCCTCAGAAATCTGTTAGTTTGGCATCAAATTCTACAAAAGTACTTGACTTGGTTTGGGACACAACCGAAGATTGCTTAATCTTTGACATACAAGGTTTGATGAACATTTTATCAAACTGAAAGGACACTAAACGCTTCCTTTTACAAGCCATTGGGAAAATCTTTGACCCATTGAGGCTGCTAACTCCATTTACAATGAGAATAAAGTGTCTGATACAAGAATTGTGGCTGCATAAAATCCAATGGGATGAGCCATTACCTTCTGATATTCAAATAGAATGGCTTCAATGTTGCTATGAGCTGCCAAAATTGACACAATTAAAAATTCCAAGACTAACAATACCCTCTATTAAAGATTCAACTGTGATTGAAATACACACTTTCTGTGATGCCAGCAAAAAGGCATATAGTGCTGCTGTCTATCTGCGAGTAATAAATGGAAATGAAATTCAAGTGAATCTAGTGGCCTCAAAGAGTCGAGTTACTCCATTAAAGAAAATTTCTCTGCCTCCACTCGAACTTCTTGGAGCCTTGTTGGCATCTCGATTTACAAATTCCGTGAAAAAAATTATAGACCATAAGGTTACATCCAAAGTTTATTTCTGGACTGACTCGAAAATAACATTATATTGGATCAAGGGTTCAGCCAAACGCTGGAAACAATTTGTTGCAAACCGTGTAAAGGAGATACTATCTTTGACTAAAATCAATTTTTGGTTCTACTGCCCAGGAAAGGAAAATATTTCCGCTGATGCTATATCAAGAGGAATAAACGCTGATACTCTCGTCAACTGTTCATTCTGGTGGAACGGCCCTACCTTCCCGACAGATGTAAATCTTCCCTTTAAAGATGAGAATCCTGTAGTGCCAGAGGACAAATATATTTGTGAAATGAAAAGAGACTATGTGCAAGAGACAGAACTAACTAGTGACTCAAGAATAACTCTATCCATTTCTAATTATTCCAGCTTATTGGAAACATTACTACAAATTAGCTATAAGTTTATAAAAATTTTACATGTTTTAAGTTATCTTTTCAGGTTCTCCAACAATTGCAAGCACCCTGAGAATAAAGTAGTGGGATTTCTAACCGATAATGAATTAAGGCATTTAGAAATGTTCTTAATCAAAGAAACTCAAAGGGTTGAACTTAATGATGACTTTAAATGTCTCCTTAAAAATGCCACTGCTTCTACATCAAGTAAGATAAAAAGTTTATCACCTTTTCTTGATAAAGAAGGTATAATTCGAGTTGGAGGTAGGTTAAGTAATTCATCTTTAAGTTACTGTAGCATACATCCAATTTTATTGCCTTCTAACTGTTGGTTAACAAAATTGATAGTTCAATACTATCATGAAAAATATTTACATTCTGGCATATTTAAAAGATCAATATCCAAATTATGTATATTGCCTTTAGAAAAATGAAACAAAAACTTTAACGATCTACATAAAGTGAAATTTTATAATTTTTCATGATACTTCTTGTACTGTTAATTGTTTACTTTATGTACTATATTATGTTACTTTGCTAATTTACAATATGTAAAATTGTTCAAAATTATTTTTGTAAAATTTATATTTAACTGTTATTTACTTATGTGAAAATATTGAATGTTTCACATTGCAATTGTGGGCAGCATGTTCGCGCATGCGCGCACGTCACGTGATATTGTTTTCAATAGAACAGAATAAGTTTGTGATTTGGGAGAATGGTTATGATTCTCAGGCGAAAATTATTCCCCATATCTTTTTTGTTATGTATGTTTGTGTCTAAATAAAATAATTTAAAAAGATAATGGTCCGTCGTCTGTATTACTATAATACAATCCTTACAATCAAATCATCTCTAAACTATAAATTACACTATCAATATTTTCTGTTTTTAACATCCTTAAAAAAATAGAAGATTAATTATCCCCCCCATATATACATATTGGAAAATTGTTAGCTTATATATAAAATTAATGTGATCAAATCACTTTCCATTCAACAATACTATTGAGATATAAAAGCTCATGTTCAAAGGCACAAACATACATTTATGAAAATAGCAGATAACACAAATTGAAATACATTGTACATATTTTTTAATCAATTTGAATGTTTTTTCCTAAAAATTAATTAAATTTAGCACCAACTATCCATAAAATAAAATTGAAATTGGAAAAAAAAAAAAAAAAACCCAGACAATACACTTAATATCTTTTATAATGTACTACAATTTTTGGAAGAAACACTAGATAGTTTACATGTTTTTACAATTTTAATAATGCATTAGCATGTACATAAAAATATTTAAAAACTTTACAATAACTTGCAGAAAATGAATGAAAAAAATTTTTTTTTAAAAAATGCTTGAAAAAAATCAGTGAAAATGTCTTTAGTAATAAAATAATAATTGGATATTATTGAAACTATATTAAGTTAGTTATTCATTGAATTTATACTTATCGAAGTTTGGTTTTGTTTAGTTTGTTACTCAAAAGTCATTTTCTGCAAGTGAGGACTAATTAGATCAAGACCTACTGCTTAAACTGAATTCTGAACCTCTACAAATATGCAAGTACAAAGTGGGATTCAAACCCACAAACTGTTGAACAAAAGACAATAATACTAACTACTTAGCTTGGCTTATATTCCCCGAGATTATATCCATGGAAAGATTGTACAGAAAAAACATCGGTGGATTGACCTAGTAAACTTGGAGTAGATAAATTTTTATCTAACACAGAATTTGCTAAATCCTTTAAATTTAGTTAGAATAGAATCATATCTGGAAGTTTTTACATGATGTACAATTTATTGTGATTATTATTGTTAAAAAAAGTAAAGCAAAATCTTTTTTTAATCTCAATAGTACCACACTGCTGCAATATTCTTAGCAATAAAGAATGAACATTTTGCATACCAATTTATTTATTGAATAAATAAAATATTCTTGTAAATAAATATATTTTCAGAATTTCTCAGCTAAAATTTATTTTAAAATTATATTTTCATTTCATGCATTTATTAAGATTCTGACTTTGATAGTGAAAATCGCAGGGAATTTAACTATAATTTAACTATTGCTGCTGTTATGATGCTGGTTCTGTTAACTTTTAAATTTTTAAGCTATTTTCTACAAGTGTGTCATTTATGATGTTGCGTTTCTTTAAAAAATATTTAATAATAGAATATACATAGAATACAGAATAGAAGAAAAACATTTTATACCATTTACTTCTGAAAGAAGAATAAATATCAGTAAATTAAAATAGCATAAAATTGGAGAATCATATTAAAGTGATGAATAAAATTAAATGATACTGTTTTATAGAAGGATAAATTTGAAATACAATGGAAATTTTACCTCTCGCTTCTTTGCTTCATTCTTTCCATACTTCGTAAAAAGGTAAGAAAAAATATTTCCAATACAGCATGCGACATGGACAAGGGGACCTTCTTTGCCTAAACTGAGACCAGCAGCTACAGCAAGCATCATACAAACTGATTTGATTGTTAATGTCCATTTTCCTAGATAGCCACGAATGATGAATCCACTTAATATTGTCTTAATCTGGTAAAAAAAATATTTTTAATGAAAATAAAATAGGAAAGACAGGATTAAATTTGTTTACATAAACTACATATGCATGCACATACACAAAGGTAGAAAATTTTTTTTGTTACAACAAATACATGAAATGTCATGTCATGATCTGACTTCCCATTGCTTAGACCACATATGGGAATAAAGAAGGAGGTTATTGATGATGTGAATCATTAAAAAGTCATATACAACCAATCTTCACATAGCCAACACACAGTGCATCTTTTAGACTTTTATAATGAAGTTAATTTTAAATTGTTATGAGTGGCCAGTTTTGAATAAATATAGAGATCAAAACGTTTTACTCCCGTCGTGGATAACGGGCTAGAAGAAACTTAAAGTGGAAGAGAATTCTCGTGTAACGACACTGTTAGAGAAGGTTTAATGAATGATTGCTGTAGCCAGAGATGTGGTAGTATCATTGGAGGCGATTTATTGACTGTAACAGCATAATTGTTAGTCTGGATGAAACAAGAAGTTGAGGTCTGGGGCACCTATGAAGACTGCACTAACAACTCATAAGCTCTTCTGATGTAAGAATAAATATCATATCTTACTTCTGTGGAGACTCATTACATTTTCTCCAGGAAACCCTTGAAATTGCGAAGTGAAACTAAAAAGTTTTCTATCAAAATATATTGCCCAATTATTTTAAATTTATAAATGTACTCAGCCAACCACCAAGCTTTTGGACAGGGTTTCTGCATTTTCATGGTGACATCTGAACCAAACAAATTACAGTTTTTCACTTAAATTAATTCTAAAAGGATGTGCTGCCTTAGACCTCAAATTTTGTTTTGTTTCCATGTAGTTTATGTTCTCCTGTAATAAATGTTATTTATTAAATGCCTTCTGATAAGAATCCAACCACACCATACTACAACTACCATTAAATTAAAAATGAGAACTCTATTTTCCAGAATATTGCAATCATAATTCGTAGTTTTCTGAAGAACCTTAGTTTACCAAATTGGAGTGTCACAAGAAAGCCTATGCTTACAGCAGTGATGTCCAATAAATAACAATAAAAATGTCCAGAAGCACATTTTTACTCTTTCAGCTTCCTAACTAGTAGATCCCACTCCTGGGCTAAGAATAGAGAAGAATACCAATTTACATTTTTAATCATTACATAATTAAGTTTGGATTGACTTTCATAAAGTTTGGATTGACTTTTATAAGAAATATGATTGGACATTGGAGAAAGGAAAAATAATGATCAGACCAGTTTTAAGCTCAATAGAGGAACTTCTGTGACTGAATGGCGTTTGAACAATATCACAATACTGTTCAAAATTTTGGTTAGTATAGTTAAAATTATTGACAGAGTGGTGAGTTAGTGAAACACCAGGCAAGTTTTGTAATTCCTTCCCAAAAGTTTAACAATGGAAAGAAGCAATCAAATGAATGACTTAATAGAGAGCATCGGTTGACTTTTGGGAAATTCATCAATAGAAATATCCACAGAATGAAGGAAGTAATACAGTTTCTTGAGAATCATAACATTAATATATTAGAGTGGTCTGTGTTTTGACAGATACTTATCATTCGAAAACGTCTGGATTTGCATGATGAATAAGACTTAAGAAATGCAGCCAAGAAATATCAATAATATAAAGAATGCATTAAAGAGAGAGAATTCAGAGAAACACAGACAACACCCATTTCAGTAATGTCGCTGAATTCTAGCCCAGATAACTAAAAGTTGGTGATATAGTAAAAGGTAAACTGAGAAAGGATAAATTCTAAAATAATTTTTATTATAAAATACATGAATCATAATTTTATAGTTTCAAGGATTTTTTGACTGATGTTTAAAGATTTAAGGTACTATTGTTTGATATATATCTTAAATTAGGATTAAAATAAGACATCTGAAGTCAGGGATTCTATTCCTTCACAATTCTACACAGAAAGATCTCACAGTGTCATTATCATTTTTAACAAACAAATGGTTTCAACATCCTGGACAATCATAATTCTCTAATTTCTAAAAAAGAGCTATGTATAAACTCATTATTTTAACATTTACTCCAATGAAATAATAATTCCTTTCATCATTACTTATTCAGTTAGATGTAATATATTGATATCATTAAATAACTAGGTTGCATACCACTTTAAAAAAAATTTTGTAAAATGTGCAATAGCAAGAGATACATTTTCTGTAATTTCTGAAATCATTACTCCCAATTTTATATTTATAAAAAGTGATCATGGTACCATGTACTATTGAACACATTATTTCCTTAAATTATCTTCACGAGTTAATAGAAAAATGATCAAATAATCAAAATTCAATCAGACATAAATTATGAATATATGACTACGTACTGTATTTGTATGTACCGTACTTTTCTATATATAATCCACAATGGCGTATTAGCAGCACAACCTTTTTTTGGAGTAAAAGGAAAAAAAAAGCATAACCTACGGCATTTTGTTTCGGCGAATAGTCTAAAATATGTATTGCTGATAATATGGGTGTCACATAAAATAAAAAAATGCTCAATATGATTAAAAATTTAATAAATTGTACAAAAAAAAAAACATTTATTATGAAAAAAATATGTCTGAATCCACCTCATCACGAAGTGCCATAAACTTGAGATGAAAGCAAGAGATCGATCAAGAGTGATAATTTCGAGAAGATTCTTGTAAAACTTATCGATAATCAGCTTCTAATAACTTTTAAAACGATGTTGGACATATCTAAAAAAATACATATATTTGCTTCGTTAATATTTAAATTAAAGAAATGGGTTATTTACAAACTGCGTATTTTATACATTTTTCTTTTATACCGCGCATGCTTTGATTTTTACTTCACATTAACAAGTTTGTTGTCAATTTGTTCTTATTTGCTTTAACTATAGCTTTTTATTTAAATCTGCTGTGTAACTTAAAAGTTTTCGCTTCCATATAACGATATACGAATTTGAATATTTTCAAAACTCAAGCTCACTTTAAGACAAATTGCGAAATGACGTTAGGGACATGAAACTGTAATATCTGTAATAAACGAGGAACCGAATTAGTTTTTGAACGTAATTGGACAAAGCTGCTTATAGCTTAAATAACTCAGGTGTGTCTTGGTACCTCCTGTTATTTATTTTATGAAACATAAGCAGTATTTCTATAAAAACTTTCTTGTAAGCTTTTCTGATGGAGAATATTTTTTATCAGATTATCCACGGTGGCGTATAAAATACACACAAGGAAATTTGGAACTTTTTTTTACACATATTTCGTGGATTATATAGAGGAAAATGCGGTGATTAAAAATATTCATAGTCTTTATAAATACATTAAATAAAGAACACAACATATTATTAATAATGAATACACAGTTGCTTACACATTAATATTCCTCGATACAAAACTGTAAAAATGAATTTAGAAGTATAAAAGTATTCTCAAAGCTATCGTAATAGGAAAAATTAAGTAGTAATACTTGAATCATTAGATGCAAGTATTTTTACATCACATTTCTATATGCACAACTTTATAAAACAAGATTTTATCAAACATTTTAAATATTCTTCAAACCTCAGGAATTCCTGATCCGCAGGCATATGGAGCAAAAGTTTTAACTAATAAAACAGCAAGTGCAGCAAACAGAAGACTCCATAGAATGTACATAATAAATTCGATGACTGTTGAGCCAAAATTAACATTGTAGTATCCAAATTCTTCTGGCCAAGTATGCCACTAAAAAAGAAGGTTGTGAATGTTAAAATACAAACAAGCTCTAATATAATTAGTAAATAAAATTAAACAAATTTATTTTTAGAAAAATATTCCATCATAATTGAATGATTAAAAAATAATAACTTATAATTTACAAAAATTAATGATTTACAAATAAATTAATAGTAATTTAATTTCGTTTTCATGTAATAATCATTAACGTAACTGCTATCACATAACATCGATTTTTGAGGTAGAACAGTATAAGAAACTAATTTTCAGAGACTTATTCAGAAAATATATATATATATATATATATATATATATACACACATGCACAAATAATAGATTATTAAAATAATGGATAATGAATATATGGAATAAGTGTTTTACCAGCAAACATGGAACAAAGGAAAATGAAGACTGAAAACTATATCTCAGTGATATGTTAATGCATTAAAATTGCAGACTTTTTAATGATGGAAAAAAAAGGAATTAAACTATAAGTCAGTGTTTTTTACATATTCATTTAAAATAAATTTTCAGGAATTTTTGTTTTTATGTAGTTTTCTGAAGACTTACTTGAAAAGTAAGCTGCCTAATAAAATGCTGCAATATGAATCCAAGTAAACAATTTTCAGTGTCTCAGAAAAAATGCCCATGGGTTTCAACTATATCATTTTAAAAACTAAACAAGTCAGCAAAATGGCATTCTATTTCTTTGAGACAGTTGTTTCAAAATTTTATGAATTCTTTTTGTTGTGATTACTATAAAAATTCTTACATTAAAATGAACATATTAATTTCAAAGACTGATAGATATGATCACAATTTTAATTTTGGAGACTGAGTTGTAAATTTATTTTAGTATGAGAAAAATTAAATTAGTTAATATCAACTACAGTAAAAATATTGATACTTCATTTTGAAAAATTGAAATATATTTACATAGAATAAAACTACAGAGATTTACTAAGAGAAGCATTGTAATATTTTCGCATATATAAAAAATATGTAGTAGCCAGAGAAGCAAATAGCTTGAATGTGTACTTAATTTAGTAACTAAGGGAAAAGTAAAAAAAAAAGTAGTTACAAATCCATTTACAAACTAGTGTCTGGTATCAAATATAATCTCAAACAAACTAAAATCATAATTTTAAAAAATCTCATTTACCAACAAAAATTTCAAAACTCTTTTTTGCTAGCCCCTTTTCATGCAGATTTAGTTTAAATTAATTTTTTTATCATCTGACTTTTTAAAAATTTCCGGTTGAGAAATTCGGATTGATGTTTTTATTAGAGAATCATAAATCCTGAAACTGTAGATAACTAATTGCACTGCTTACACTGAAATCTCGAATTTCCAATGCAATTCACATATACTTTTGCTCATCTAATATAATTCTCATATTACTGCCTAAGCATTACAGTTTAATCAATTAGTTTCAAATGCAAACATCATAAATTACTTTGCAAGGAGTGATCATAGCTTGGAATCTCCTAATAAAATTTACTGGGACAAGTTAATCTATGTTTGGTATGGTACCACAGAAAATCGATATCTAAGTAATTTCGACATGCAAGTTTATTAAACAAATTATAGTTCCTAAAGTAAGTCAGCTGCGACAACAACAATTGACAACTTGAGTGAAAATGAGCTACTCCTCCAAGAACTTTGACAAAGAAAACCACTGCTGCTCAGAATGTCATTTTAGGATTTAATATGTTTCAGATATATTTTTCACATCAGAAGGATTCAATGATGTAATGATTAAAAACAGTGAATGATAACCAAAAAAAAAAAAAAAAAAGATATAACACAAGAAAATGAGTGTCTCAACTGCCTGGAAAAGTAACAGTGAAATTGTTAACACTAAAGCTACCGAAAGGGGTCATTTGACTCATTTTCCCATTAATTTTGCCGAATAAAAAAATACCCGGTATGTTTAGTGTTAAGAAGTATTTTTTTGAGAAAAGCAGTAGTAAAATACTTTCTTATTGAAAACATGAGAAAATGTGTTTTGAAAAATGAAGGTTCAAAACAAGTGATTACCTAACCTGATTTTTCATTAAAAAATATAAATAAGAATTGTTTTTAAGTATGAATTTTATTTTACATGTGTGCTTCTTATATAATGCATATTAAGTCATTTTTAATAGTATTTTCATTATAAAAAGAAAACAATTTGGTAAAAAAAATATCTTTAAGGCCTAATCCTTATTTTTCTTTTTTTATGATCAATTTTACTAGTTCCAAGGAATTAAAGAAAAAAAAAAATGTTTACTGCACTTTTAAATTTTTATTACACTATTCACAGAATTACAATCATACATATTCAATTTTTACTTTTGGTATCAAAATTTGCCCAAAACACAAAAAAACGTATAAAACATAATTTTGATATATATGTATATTAAGTATCAACTTCAGGATTCATTTGTTTGTTTCTCAACAGTTATTATTTACACATAAAAACTAATTAGACTGGTACCTACAGTTTAAAGGGGATTTCAAGCCACACAAAAGCAGTTGGTCAGAGTGTTAATTATTCTGTGGCCAGCTCATTGGTGTAAATCGCAGATGCTTTAATAAAAATCATTTTGTTCCAGCAGTAATATTACAGAAATTACCCAAGAGTTTTATTTAAAGAATATATATTTTACACAAATAATAGATTACCATAATAGTTGATAATAAATATATGTGAATAAGAGTTTTTAATAGCAACCATGCAATAAAGAAAAATAAATGGATACTTGATTACTTTTCCATTGTTAATCATTAATAAATGCTAAGTGTGTCATTGGCAACTTAAGTTCAACATGACTTTACAGGACACATAAAACTGTCTGAATGATATGTTAATTCATTACATAATTATCATAATGAAGTAAGTAGCCCATATTGGAAAATATTTGATCAACTTTATGTTTTTGAAAATAAAAACTTATTAGTGTAAGTAAATAAAATTTAATGAAAGGACTAGAAAAAAATTTTATTTTTAAAATACATTAACAAAAATATACAAATTTTTGATCCTGATAAGGTATACAGTTTAAGAAGTAATTGTGTGATCACTGAAGAACAAGTCCTTTTAAATAAAAGAGCAAAATCATAATACCACAAAATAAAGCAGTAACAAATATGAGATTTTAAAAAAAAATACAGTTCCAAGCAAAAAAAAAATTAATAATGAAATTAACTTACTCAATAAATGTGTTTTTGTGGAGAATGTGTTGTGTGTATGTATATATATATATATACATTAAGTATGATATTACAATGAGAAATGAAAGGTGTTGTTCATAATTAAAAACAAATATACTTTATTTTTATTATATAACACTGTTGTATTATACAAATTGATTTTAAGCTTAAAAAATAAATTAAATTTTAAAGATTTTGACCTTTAATCTTTTCTACATTTTAGTTTTGATGATTATACCATGTCCGAGAATTTTAATATATAATTTACATAAGGGGAACTATATAGTTAAAATTAAGGATATTTCAAATATTTATAAACATTGTAGCAATATAGCGAATAAAATCTAGCACTTTTCAAAAGTAAAAACTCAAACCTAATATTTATTGTTGATACAAATATAATTCTACAAATACATATCTATTTGCATGAATACACTGTTAACCAAAAATTAAGGAAAAATTACAAAAATAGTTATAACTCTCCCAAAAATAAGACAATCGCAATAAAATTTGATTAAGTTGGTAAATAAAAGGAGCTGAAGAAAATGAGGATTGAAATTAGAAATCTGGTATAACGAAACTGTAACAATGGTCTTCAGGCATTGTCTGGCCAAACAATTTCAATGTCGGGCTATTGGGAGAATAGAGATAGGTCTAAGTCAGATAGAAGTGACTAGATGGCTGAATGTGAATTTGTCTATGATTCATAGACTTTGGCAACAACTTCTAACCACAGATTTAGCATCCAGGAAGTTAAGCCAAAAAGAACCCTTCAATACCATAAATGCCGATGACCAAAATTTGCCATTATGCACAAAAAGGAATAAAACCGCAACTCCAGCTGAATTTAGGTACTTCCTCACTGCATGCTCCAGAAGATTGATATCCAGATTAACCATGCATCGAAGGCTTCAAAAAGGTTATCTTTAATGTCTTAATGCAAAGAGACCAGTCATTTGCGTCCCGCTCATACCATGAAATAGGGAATATTTGTAATGTTAGATTATGTTAGACAGTTAGATTATGTTAGACAGTTATTGTAATTTTTGCCATTAAATGACTGCACTTGTCAGTCTGCTTTCATCAAATTGCTTGGATCATGTTTGACAATGTTATAATGAAACCTATTTAATTTTATTTCATTAAGTAACAAATGTTAATTTTATTTAAATGAATTTACCGTATTTTAATGTATATAATGAGTTAAAAATTAATTTTGTGTAATTATGTGTTAAAAAAATTCGTTGAATTTCGTTGTGTGTATTAAACGCTGCCACGGATTATCTAATAAAAAACATTCTCCTTTAAAAAAGCTTACAAGAAAGTTTTGAAAGAAATACTGTTTATGTTTCATAAAATAAGTAACAGGAGGTACCAAGACATACCAGAGTTATTTAAGCTATAATCAGCTCAGTCCAATTATGTTCAAAAACGAATTCGGTTCCTCGTAAAGATATTACAGTTACATTTCGCTAACATCATTTCGCAATTTGTCTTGACGTGAGCTGTTTCGTTTTGAAAAATATTCAAATTTTTATACCGTCATATGGAAGTGAAAATTTTTAAGTTACACAGCAGATTTTAAATTAAAAGCTACAGCAAAAGCAGATTAAAAAAAATGGAGAGAAATTTGTTAATGTGAAGTGAAAAACAAAGCACGTGTGGTATAAAAGAAAGTATATAAAATACGCAATTTTTAAATAATCCATTTCTTTCATTTAAATATTAACAAAGCAAATATATATATTTTTTTAGATATGCCCAACATCGTTTTAAAAGTTATTAGAAACTGATTATCGGTAAGTTTTACAAGAATCTTTTCGGAATAATCGCTCTTGATCGATCTCGTGCTTTCCCCTCAAGTTTATCGCACTTCGTGATGAGATGGATTCAGACAGATTTTTTTCATAATAAATGTTATTTTTTCTGTACAATTTATTAAATTTTTAATAATCTTTAGCATTTTTTATTTTATGCGACACCCATATTATCAGCAATACATATTTTAAACTATTCGCCGAAAAAAAAATTGCCGTGGATTATGCTTTTTTTTCCTTTTACTCGAAAAAAAGGTAGTGCGGATAATATGCCGTTGTGGATTATATACAGGAACATAGGGTAATTATTGTTAATTTTTATAATGATTGTTATAATTTATATTTTAGTTTTGTGAAATTTTACTTTTATATCTTTTAACTGGTATCAATGTTAACTGAAAACTGAGCCGTACATGTAAAAAAAAAAATTTTTTTTTAGCTCCATGTTCAGTTGTTGTACTGATGTGGTGGATGTTGCACATTTAATAAAATATCTGATAGATGCTGAAGTTTGTTGAATTATTTTGAACATCACGCAAGCTTATAACTGAATATTCATTTAAACTGAATATAAATAAATTACTCATCTTATAGGCAGGTCAACATGTCCACTGGAAGCGTGAACGATGTACGGCTATTCTCTTTACGGGTGAGTCCGTTAAGAGAACAGTCCTTCAATGTGGAACTCGTTTTCATCTATCAAACATCTGTGCAAGAGATGCATATGGATAGTGTGTCTGTGTTTAGGGTGTTATCTCTTTGGGTAAACGCACAGGCTTGAATGTCTTTTCCATGGAAATGTTAATGCTCACACCCATAGATCATCCTGGGTGCTTATGTGTGCCCTTATGCCAGGACAAAAGGTGATGTTTTCGGGCTACAGTATGATAATATGAGATTGCACTGGGCTTGCATTGTGGATGCTTATCTTGGCCAGGAAACAATTGAGTGCATGTAGTGGCCAGTTCGAACATCAGACCTTTATCTAATCGAGCATGTTTGTTTGCTCTAGAACAATGTGTCTGCTCTTAATACCGCTTTTAAGATCCCAGCCCCACTTTCAACTGCTTTGGAAGAGCGATGGCTCGCACTTCCTACACAATTAATAAAATGCATAATTGAGAGCTCATTCATTACTGCATGTGTTGTATTATTTCTCTAGGGAGGGGGGGATCATATCTCATATTAAAAGGTACCTTTCCTATACCAAATTTACACCTCACATTTGTTCATTGTGTACATATGCTAATTTTTATAACACCATAATTGTCTCGGGTTTTTTTTATGCTTTTTATACCTTCCTATGTGCTTTATAATAAGTTTCATTAAATTCCAAGCATAACTTTTTATGTTATCATTTTTGTGATTTTTCCTTATTTAATGATAACTTGTATATAAATACAAATAAATACACAGATACAAATATATGTTTTCAGTTTCTATTTAATTTTTAAATTAAGAACCATTAATAAAGTAAAATAAATTAATTTTGAAATTTTTTAATCAGTGTATAATTTGCTTTAGCAAAACATGCTTTAAAAATATATATATCATTTATAAAGGCATGCACACACACACATTGCTAATCACGAAAAGTTTACAAATTGCCTCTTTAAATTCGACACATCTTCAAAATTAATAGCAAAAAATGTTATAGATGTTATCTTTCTTTTATTTAGTGTTAAATCCTTAATAAATATTGCCAGTAAATCACTAGAAACATAAAATGAATGACATATTTTAATATATTCACCTTAACTGTTCCCTAATAAAAATTAAATCGTCAATGATGATGCCATAATTATTATGAATAACTAGTCCCAATTTTTCATAAATATGGTTTTTATTTTTTATTTTCTCTAAAAAAAAAGAAAGAAATCAGATCCCAGAGAAAGAAATCAGAAAAAGAAATTAAAGATTTTGTTATAAAGTAGTAATTAATGAAAAAGTGAACGTGACTGCTAAATCAAAATATTTTGGTAATTATATCAGAAACAAGTAACTTGTTTTTAACAAAAATAAATTAATGTTTTCTAATAGAATTATTAATATGAAATGAAAAACTATAAATCATTTTAAGTTGTACAACATGACAAAAAAGGGAAATTAATTTTTGAAATTTCAAAATAGATATTTTTTTAATATTCTTTATGAAATTTTTATAATTACCTGAGCACATTTATCTCCCTCATAAAATGTATCATTACTGGACCAACAACATTGCTCTCTATTCAGCCAAAATGCTTGTGGACATATTCCTTCTTTCAGATCTTTCATCCAACCTGCACCAATATCAATAATACCGGATACCACACCTAAAATAAATGTTTTAAAATTATACCAGATGTGATCTTTCCTAATTTTCAATTAAAATAAATTAGAGTTATCAGGATTTAATTTAAATACATTTAACCATATTGAAACACAAATAACATTTTATTATTTGTGTGTGACTTTTATTTTATTCAATGAAATTCGAAATGATAAAACAATTAGAAAAGTTATAAACAGTAAATTAATTTGTATTAATATTAAAGCTGTTTTGATAGTATAGGATAGATAAAGGCTTCCCTGAAAAACAAGAATTAAAATAAAATCTAATAAGGAATCAAAACTCCCGATAGATGAAATTTTGGTTGATAGAAATAACAACAAATATGCTTTCAGCTAAATGATACTGAAAAAAAGGAAAATGCTTGCATTACTATGCAGCAAGAGTAGTATGAGTACTAATTTCCATTCCAATACCTTGAAAAGGTACAACAGATTGCATTTTTTAACACAAGATTTATGAAATTTGATTTGGCAAAATAATATCAACAAATTTTCTGTGAATTTAATGATGATTCTAATCTTTAAATAAGCATTCATTATAACCCAAGATATTTCCAAAGTAAACAAAATCAATTATTTGAACGGACTGTTATAATTATGTAAACAGCAAGTGTTTTATATTTTATGCCCAGCTTTAAGAAAATCTCTAAAGTCCCTTATAAACTTAAAACTTCTTCTGAATTTTGAACCTAAAGGTTTATTTTGGTTATAACTAGGTAAATATCGCAGAATACATTGCACTAATGATACAAGTAATAATTAAACTAAAAATTTATAGTCAAAATAATGATCGTTAAAAAGTATTATTGCAGCTTCATATCCATAAAATAATAGTCCTGGCACAGAAGTAAACATACAATCAATAGTCTTCTAGAAAATCTATCGATTCTATTATTTGGCGATAGCAATAAAAAATGAACAAAAATGTTTTAAAAATAATTCCTGAAAAATTAATCTTAAAAAAAAATGTTGTTTACAATGGAGTATTCTCCCAGACAACAATGATACTAAAAAAAAGTGCTATGTTTGTTTTAATTTTATTAATGTGCAGCTATTTATTTTCTGGACACATTTCTATAGTTAAATAATGAAACTTCAATACAGCTAATGTTATTTTGGAGTAGTCACAATGCAAAGTCATTTCTTTATAATATGACTACAAATATATATACTTCTAAGCAATATTATATCTACACTACTGGCCATTAAAATTGCTACACCAGGAAGAAATGCAGATAACAAAATGATATTTATTGGACAAATATATTATACTAGAAATAACAAGTGATTAAATTTTCAAAAAATTTGGCTGAATAGATCCTGAGAAATCAGTACCTAGAACAACCACCTCTGGTAGTAATAACAGCAGTTATACGCCTGGGCATTGAGTCAAACAGAGATTGGATTGCATGTACAGATGCCCATGCAGCTTCAACACGATGCCACAGTTAACCATAGTGACTGGCGTTTGGTGACGAGCCAGTCGCACGGCAACCATTGACCAGATGTTTTCTATTGGTGAAAGATATGGAGAACGTGCTGGCCAGGGCTACAGCCGAGCATGTTCCATATCAAGGGAGGTCCGTACAATACCGGCAACACGCGGTCGGGCATTATCCTGCTGAAATGTAGGGTTTCGCAGAGCTCGAATAAAGGGTAGAGCCACGGGTCGTAACACACCAGAAATGTAACGTTCACTGTTCAAAGCACCGTCAATGCGAACAAGAGGTGACCGAGACGTGTATCCAATGGCACCTCATACCATCACGCCAGGTGATGGGCCAGTATGACGATGACGAATGCACGCTGCCAGTGTGCGTTCACCACGATGCCGCCGAACACGGATGCGACTATCATGATGCTGTACACAGAACCTGGATTCATCTGAAAAGATGACGTCTCGCCATTCGTGCGCCCAGGCTCGTCGTTGATTACACCATTGAAGGCGCTCTTGTCTATGACGCAGCGTCAAGGGAAGCTGCAGCCATGGTCTCCGAGCTGAGAGTCCATGCTGCTGCAAACGTCGTCGAACTGTTCGTGCAGACATTTGTTGTCTTCCAAACGACCCCGTTTCTTGACTCACGGCTCGCGACTTGGTTGCACGATCCATTACGGCCATGCGGATAATATGCCTGTCTTCTCGGCTGCTAGTGATAGGTGGCTGTTGAGATCCTGCATGGCGTTCTATCTTACCGTCCTGAACCCATCGATTCCATATTCTGCTAACAGTCATTGGATGTCGACCGACGCGACCAGCAATACTGCGATAAGATAAACCGCAATCCCGGTACGCTACAGTTCGACCTTTATCAAAGTAAGAAACGTGCTGGTACGCATTGCTCCTTCTTACACGAGGCATCACAACAACTTTTCACCAGGCAACAACGTTCAAATGGAATTTGTGTATGAGGAACCGGCTGAACAATTTCCTTATTTAAACACAATGTAGGTGTCGCTACTGGCGCCTGCTTTGTCTGAATGCGCTGAAAAGCTAATCATTTGCATATCACAGCACCTTCTTCCTTTCGTAGAAATTTCACGTCTGTAGCATGTCGCCTTCTTGGTGTAGCAATTTTAATGGCCAGTAGTGTGGAATCACTGAAATCAAACTTACTTTAATGATAAACATAAAAAATAAAAACTTTTGATAAAAACAAATTCTAAGTAAAAATAATTATATTTTTATGATATTCTTTTAGCAATTTTTCTCAGTCTTTTGGTAAAAATATCAATCATATTATATGCAAATGATTTTTAACCAAGATCTTTTTCAATGACATATTGATAATATAAAAGGACCAAAAGTATGGGTGAAATCTAAATATTTTTTGAAATATGCAATACAATTTGTTTTTTCATGAGCAGTTGAAAATATTTAATAAAACAAAACACCCAAAAAATATTAAGCTGAATATTATAAAGTTTCTCACGAAATAATTTAACATAAATTAATTTTTTAATGATAAAACAATTCCACAGTTTTATTCCACTTTTTTTTAGAAAATTATCATATTTCCTTTTTTTTTTTATATTTACAAAAAAGATTCAGGAATGGAAATAATGTACTTGTTATTTGTTGCCCACATATAAAGATATGCATTTGTTGCTCAGATAAAAAGATATCTAGTTGTGAAGGGCACATGTAATGATTAAATATGTATTTATATAAGATAGCTTTTCTACATTTTACATATTTTTATTTGTATTTATAAAAAGATTTGTTTCATTTTTGAAAACTTCAATATTTTAACATGTTCAAAGCAATTTAATATTCTTCTATTTTTAATGCAGAATCAGTTTTTACAAATTGTATTTATAACATAAAATCGGGAAAAATTAGTACTATGATTTCCAGAAGAGAAATTGCATTTATGTGTTTAAAAGTTACATTTGTAGGAGAGTGGCGTTTCTATTGATGCAATGTACTGAAAAAAATTTAAATATTCTACAGTGGTTGGCAAAGTGGCAAAGAATAAACTACAGAAATGAGTGAAAATATATTCAATATCAGAATTCAAAGATACTGGAATTAAATTCCTAGATATGAGATTGCAAAGTGTCATACATTTTCTTGCCATACAAGCTGGATTATTTACATTTTAATTTAAATTGGGTAACACACATTTTTTTAGTAGGATACATTAAAATAGTGAAGAATCAAAGTTTGAAGCCAACATGGTAACTATTTTGTTAGCAAAAGTAAAATTTTCTATTTTTATTCAATTTTATTAATTTATGTTGCAATATTCTCAATAACATAATATAAAGTATAATGAATACAGATTTCTGTTAGTGAGTAAAATATAAAATACTTTCATGAGCGTAGTTATATTTTCAACATTTCTCATGTATAATTTATTTTTAAGCCATGTTTTCATTTTAGGCATGTTTTAGATGAAATGCTATACACTATTATAAGATTAGAATTTTGTGACAGCGAAGTTCATAGTGATGACCACTTAATTTATGATGATATAGCATCCTTTCAGAAATTAAGGTAATTAATTTCTTAAATAAATTATATAGGGAATTTTTTAACGGTCAGAATGTTGAATATGAAAAGATAACTAATGCTAAAAGGACTCACAACAGGTTATGGCAGGAAATTATTTCTAAAATAAAAAATCTGCTTTAATTAAAATGCATGTACAAGTTGATTCATTCTTTCAAAAGCTGAGCTGAAGGTAAATGTTAATATTCTTTCTTCTGTTGAATAATGCCAGACCCAAGGTAGGTGCTTGTAATGATTGGAAATCTTGAACAGCAGGTCTTATTTGAATCAATTCTTGTGTGCAAAAAGGAAAATATAAATACAGATTAAGAAAATCCTTATTTTTAACAGATTATATATATATATATATATATCCCATACAATAGTAAATATTAAATTTCATAATAAAAAAATCCCATTTAACATAAAATTATAAATTCGATGTACTATGTGATGTATCTTAATTAATAAAAGGCATTTAATAAGAAATTTTCACAGGTTGGTTTGCTTATCACTCAAAAATAATCTTTTGCATATGAACGCTATTTAGACCAGGAGCTAGTTTAAAGTGTAATCTGAACCACAGTAAACCTTCAAAGCATGAAGTGGTATTCCAACCCACAAACTACTAAACAGATGATTAAGACGCTAATTATGTAGTTGCCATTTAGGGAAATTTTTCACAAAAAATTTTATTAAATTTACATTATTAGTATCATAGTTGTAATGTTACACAATTGTGATTATTTATAAACATTACAAGACATTGTAAAAGCAACATTACATATAAGTGTGTTGTGAGATCATTTTAGAAATACGTTCAGAATACAAATATGGCGATATTTAAATACCTAATGTGGAATCGATTAATTTACAAAATTCTAGATTCTGCATAAATCTAGATTCTGAGGTTTAAATGTTCTTTATTTCTGAAAAATTCTGACTGCTGAATTTTTTGGTGTAAAATGTAATAGAAAAAAAGAGCTAACTTGTTTTGGCAGTACTTACATGTTTGGTAACTTGTTTTGGTAGTAAACATTTTATACTAAGGATCTAAATAAAAAAATAAACTGACAAATCAACACCTGCAATCTGTTATGAGATAATGAATAACTAAATCTGAATCTAATTTGAATAAAAAATATTGGTGAGGAAATCTAGTCTCAATTTTTAAATTTATGAATTTAAATATGGTAAGTGTTCTAAATTTTCAGATTTATCAAGAAAAAATTCAATTCTTGTAAGAGTTTGATTTTCTGTTTATAGAAACATCTTCTCAGTGTTAAAATTTTAGAACCAATGAAATTCTCTTTTCTAACATTTATAGTTATTTTTCAAATATTCAAGGAAAAGTTTGCAGATAAACTGGATTATTCAAAGGAAATACATTTTTTCTTATCTTAATTGAAAAGCAATTCACAGCTGAATCACGAAATGGTATTGAAATTTTTTTTCTTCTCTGTTCAAGTGCATGAAACTTCCCGAAGAAAATAATTGATGAACTTGCTTATTTTAGATGGCCTACATAAATCTAGATTCAAAGAGCATTTTTTATAAAACTCAACTTAATTTTTATATATAACAGATAATCTTTGAAAAATCTGCTACCATATTTAGTGGTACCTATATAAGTGAACAAATAATTTACATTATGGATCTAAATAAGTCAAATTTGAGAAACGCAGAAACACATGCAATTAGTAACATAGACATTGTAACTGAATCTAATGAACAAAAACTTTTTGGTGAAATTCTGTTACAAAACATAAGTGCATTTGCCTTAGTTTCCAATTCTTGTCATTTATTCAGAAGAGTGCTGACTTTTTTATGAGATCTCAATTTTTTGATGGAAATAGAATAAAAATTTCAGTTTTTTTTAAAAAAATATATTTTTTTAACAAATTGAAATTCCCATTAAATTCTATTCTATAATTTACTTTATCCTATTCTCATTCTATATATTATAGTTTTCTCATCCCTACACATTATATTTATACTTATATTTCAAATATTCAAGATTTCAAAGACTGGAAAAGAATATTTAATTTTCGGGAATCCTTCACATTCCTATTCAAAAAATTCATCTGTCAGAGGAAGTGCAATTAAACTTGTCAAAAAAGAATTTTCATTTGCTTTAAAATGTGAATAAAAATGCAGCATATACAAGAACTATTTTTTAAGTATTATGTGGATTTCTAATGTAACTGTTTTATTAGATGGATTTCCTTCAACCAGAAAATTCATTCTGGATTGACACTTATTTAATTATTAAGTAAATATTATTCTTTAAAGATTGCAGCATCATTAAAGAGAGATAGAGCTTTTTTTTGTGCGTATGTATGTATTCATTTATTTCAGTATTTGCGGTTAAAAAATTTTTATACCTGTTTTTAAACAGAAGAGAAATGAATTATATAGCAGAGAAAAATAAATTTTTAAAATGGTAAACTTTAAAAATTAGTTTTAAAAATCAACATTTTAATCAATGTTCTAAAATTTCTAGAAGGATAGTTTATGTGTAATAAGATTAATGAAGATCACATAAGAAAAAAGTATTTGATGTTACAATTTGTTTCACTCAAGTAACTTAAAAATTTTTTGGCTTACTCTACAATATTTCAATAGTAAACTTCATCATAATTTAAAATGTTTTTTTTAAAGAAGTTTATTACTTAAAATAAATCATTGTTAGAGAAAGTTTTCTTTAGATATTTCAAAGTTAAGATATTTAATTGAAAATTTTTTTCAGTTATGAGAGACAAAGAGTACATAGCTTAGTTATTAAAATAGAGGAATATTAGTTATTAGAAAAAACAATTCTGTTACATATACGAAGTTATATTTATCCGCATTTCATTATATTATCTCCAATGTTTAAATAATTTTCCTATCTGATCACAAGCTTCAGAATTGCCATAAAGTATTGCTTGTTAATCTCATAAAGAATCGCCTCAGTCACCAACTCATTAACACAAATGATCTCACTGCTTTCTCCAAGGTTTCATTACTTCTAAAACGTTTATCATTCAGAATTAGGGAAAAGATGGATATTGTAAGGAATTAAAAATCAAGCCTATTGAAATCCTCCCTCAAAACGATTTAGCATTTTTTAGTTGCAGCTGCAATGTGGGTGTGGTTAACTATGAAGAAGCCCCATTCATACAGAAAGCATTCTTCACATCCTATATTTCTTCAAGTCTCTTAATGATTTGCCTCAATTAATCTGATTTTTGGAATAAAATGGAGGGACTACCTGGCTGAAAAAACTAGCAGTAATAGAGTATAACATGGGAATTTTGAGGTTTATGACTAAATAATACTAATCTTAAGTGAAAAAAGTGATTACGTAGGGAAATGAAGGTTTCATGTCTATGTGAGAGAATTTTCAATAAAAATAATATTTTTATAACTAAACAATATATTCTCTGGATGGTCTTTATTGAAAAATGTATTTGATGCATTGAATATTTTCACTTTTCAACAACTCTGCAACATCAGCTGCAAAATGAGGTGTGTTGCCTCAGAAGAGGAACTGAGAACTCATAGCATCTCTAACAAAATGCACATCGAGAAAGATAACATTGGTATAATAGTAATTAAATCAATTTACAAAGTATGAAAGTCGTCATGAATACCAAGCATAATAACACACGAAATAAGAATTATGCCCCATTCAAACATGTTCCTTTTGATAAAATTGGAAGAGTTATTGCTAGTTTTTGCACTCTTAGCGAATGTCTAGAACCAGTAGTCATACTAAATCAGCTTTCATTCTTCAAGATGATAGAATACTAGTGGTCTCACTGCTCATTTCTCTATTTCTAGTGTCCAAGAAAATATCTCTGATGAGCAAGCATTGATGGCACACTCCACAATAATAGTTGAGCAAATTGACTTCTGAAAACTCTCAGATTTGATACAACAGGATAACAGATAGCCAATATTTTCTGCATGTCTTGTGATTTCTTTTGCTGCAAATTCAATGTCACTTTAGTATGGCATAGCAGTTGTTCGCTGCCATGGTACTTAATAGACAACCACTACTAAGTTTCTGGTTAGATGTTCCTGTCTTTAAAATGCTTTCCAAGCTTGTGGAACAATAAAATTAGCGATCCCAAACTTCACATAACTTTTCTCTAACTTCATAGTAATTTAATCACAGATAATCATTTAGATCTCTTTTATACGATTTTATATGATTTTCTGTAGGAAATAACAAATAAAGACACCAAATTAATGCTGTTTAAATTAATGTATTTTTAGAGAAATTGCCAATATTCTTAATACCATTTTGAGAATCACATTTACATGCATATACAATAGTGAAGGTGAGCCCCAGAGTGTACTTAAGGTAGGCAGCAAACCTGCACACAGACTCTGATACGGTGGATACCAGCTATCCACAAGCCACTCATGAGCTGTCAATGGACCATGCATGAAATGATATCACATATGGCGAAACTGAGGCAGAATTTTCCTCCAAATGAAGTATTCAGCATGTTTAATTTTTCCATCTGCAACCAAGCAACAGGTTTGTATTTACATCCAATTCATGTGGTGTATATAAAAATGTGCTCTAAATTTTCTGTGGAAGAATATATAGTTAAAGGTTTTAAAAATAAGCATATTTTAATAGCTTAACATTTTTTTAAGAATTTTATTTTTTATAATATGAATAATTATTATTTGATTATATTTTTTGATTAGTAACAATTCCTTGAGGGACAAACACGATGAAAATTATTTCAAACAAAATAGAAATAGCAACTGTATAAAATTCACAAAATTTCTTAAAATTATAATATTTTCCTTTTAGTTAAATGTACCTTATTGAAATTGTTTTTTAAAAAAATGTATCAGAATAATACTTTTATGCTGATACATTTCTTGTAATTTTTATTAAATTAATTTAAAAACTTGATAATTTTAATATAAACCTTTTTTATTTCCAACAGGAATTTTTTTTTAAAATTTGGTTAGTATTGTGTTATATATGTGTCATTAATATGCACGAATATTAATAGGATAAATAAAATATTTTTTTGTATTATTATATAAGTATTATATGGAACAGACTAGGATATGAAATATAATTGTTAACTGAATTAGGATATTTAATTTAATGTAAAGAAGAAATGCATAAAAATGATTACTAAATATCAAGCTTTTGTGGAAGTATTTTACAGGCATTTCTAACTGTATAATTATGATCATAATTAAGAATTTATCTCAAATGAAATACTTTTAAATTTATTCTATATAAGCTACATTGCAACTAAAGCATTAAGTTTTGGAAATGTTAGCTAAATTTTTCACCCATAAGAGGTATTAATTATTTTAGAACTTTTAATACTACTTGGATTCTCTAAGTTTTAATGAAATCTGTTGTTTTCATTATTAATACTTTCCTTTCAAGTAATTTTTAACGAGATTTACAATTTAATGTATACAATAATCCTAATTGGAATAGTCTCCAAATCGATTAATTTTTATGTAAAAAAAAAAAAAAAAAAAAAGCACGAGTGTACAATAAAATGCATTGCAAACATAAAAATGATAATATTAGAATTTGAATTGTAAATAATCTTTCATTGGTCAATGATAGGAATGATGTCATTAATCACGTGATTGTTTCATAAGGGGCAAGTATACCAGGTACCAAGAATCCACAAAACACACACAAAAATCAGTTATCTACAAAACAGACACCATCCACAAGACACCCAGTGGGTAGGTTTGCTGGCTGCCTAAGGTTAACAGGTATGGAATATTCACCTATCACCAAGTGCCTCATAACTTTGAACTGTAATCAGGTGATGAAGTAACCCTTAAGCAAGCATTTTCCACTTCATATCTATGCCACACCACTGGAAGGACTTTGGATGTCACAGATTAACATAAATACACCTTTAATCACTGGAGCTCCAGCAACCAAGTGAGGGAGAATGTGGTTACCCTCCCAATCTTTACCTGTAGGAAATGATTTTTCACTTTGGTGATTTTAACGGGAAGCAGCATGAAGCTACTGAGTCACATTAGCTTATATATACTGCAGATTGATGTAGTGTACTTGTTGTACTATTTTCAACTCCCAGTAAATTTCTACTTGGTCTTTAGCTCTATCCCCCCAGCATTTGTCATTAATATACTGATTATTCAGTTTCATTGTTAAATATCAGACACTATTGTAAAACTGAAAAGCAAAAAATAATGTCCTATTTGCAAGAATATATACATAAAAAATATAAGATGATTTTCCAATGTCTTATGGTTTCCAATTAATTTTTAATGAATGTAAAGCTTCAGTTACATTTCATTAAAACAATGATTTCATTGATATTTATTTATATCTCTAAAATACTATGCACACACATCTTCTAAGTATTAAAAAATTTTTTAAAAGAAATAATAGAATGTGAATCCTGAATAGATGTTATTTTATACACACTAATAATCAATTAGATGAAAACATGAAATAAAATAAAATGTGTAGGTGTCACATGAAATATTTGTATAAATTTTAAATTCATTATATTTTTAAAGAGTTTTAAAAATAATGCAAACAAATGATTCAGAATATTTCTTATTTCAACCCTATACATTCAAGATATCAAATTAAATTTTCAATCAATTTCCTTTAGTGATAAGCAAAACCATGATTTCAAAGTGGTTTTCCTTATGGCTTGAGATCTAATATCAGCAATGGCTACGGAATAGCTCACATGCTAATGTTTGATATCCCAAAATTAAAATCCACAAATTTGAGGAAGAATGTCATGTCTATATTCTTTTAATATTTCCTATAACTCATCGATAAATCTGAAATATCAACATTTTTTCAGGCTGCACCATTATCTGATATTTTACCAGATAGTTGGTATTCATGGTACATTTGTATACCAGTTCCAAATTTTGTTTTCTTATAACGTAAAGATCCAAATTACATAGTTTTCTTATAGAGATGCTATATTCCATTTCTTGCAAGCCAATTATAACCGCATATTCAAAGACACTTAAATCTTGATAACCAGCTATTGTAACAGTTATTATAACTTATATAACAACTAAGATATTACACAGTCTAGTCACAATGAATAAGCACAGAAAAAGGTAGGAAAACATTAGCCTGACCAAAGCGTTCCCGCATTCAGCATGGACCATTTTGGAAATGATTGCACAGAGTTTACTTTCAGGCGTTTCATGCCATATACGTCAATGTCCATCTTACCCAATGAAGCATTAAAACATAATTCACCAGAAAATGCTACCTGTCATCACTCAATGAACAACTAGTTGAGGTTATCGCGAGGAAACTAAAGGCCTTCGCCGACGATGAGCAGCAGCTAGCATGTGTGCATGAACCAGACATCTACTTTGAAAGCCCAGATGCAGCATTGTTCACTAAATAGTAGTTTGGGAGACACTATCAATAGCCCCCTGGTTCATCCAGATGGTCAGTTACTCAACACAAGCATATCTATTCATCTGAATGCATATCTGCAGCTGTTGTTCACCTCCATCATCTATGGCCCTTGGTGCATCACGTTTTTCATTCACTGATTTTAGACAGTCTCATTTTTCCATAGAATTTATACTTTTAACACAACAGCATGAGAACAGTTCACAAAAGTAACTATTTCTAAAATGTTCTTATCTTTGGCCTAAAAGTTAATAACCATGCCCTTTTGGGCCTTAGATATATTGCTCCACTCTTTTACATTAGACCAACAATTTTAATGCTTTCTGAAGCCCTCATGCACACTTTATACACACTCAGCTGCATTGTGTGTGATTGGACTGTATATATTGCCTTATGTAGGCATCTTAAAGCATTGGTTATAAACTGCATACTTCCATTCTTAGGATAAATCACCAGTACTAGTTTCATTTAGTACTTAAGTCAGAATAATTATATTTTACTGATACAACCAATTATTTGCTTAAGTAAAATTATACCAATTTCCCTAAAAAAGTCCAAAGTAAGATAAAAATTTATGTAAAAACTGCAATGTTATTTATAATATTGCTCTTATTTTGGTATGCTTTTATAACTTTCATAACTTTAGTATCAGCTAAATGAAATCGAATTTTATGGATGCCTTATAACAAGTATAGGTTTTATAAATATATGCTTGAAAATACTTTCACAATAATTGCAAATTCTTATTTTTATTAATAAAATATTTGATCTTATCAAAAATTTTGGACGTTCTGCTTATAAATTAAGCTGAAAAATTATCAATTTTAATATATAAAAAATGCTTGCATGAAAAGCAAAATGACAGTATTATATGCATGATTTAAAATGGGAAAGCTTCTTCAATTATTCCTACAATTTAAAATCAGTCAAATAAAAAATTAAATGCAGCTTAATGCTGCATGTGTAATGTTCTATTTTTCATATACAAGAACATACGAAAAATAATGCAATACGCATTTATGTTAAAAAAGAGGGTTCAAAATCACTATAAGCATCCTTACCTGAAGAGTTTAATTCACCAAATAATGAACTGAAAGCCAGAGCACTGAGCATTCAGAAATAAACTTAGCCAGAAAATAGTTAAAAGTACTTGAAAATTGATAATTTAAACTTTACACTATTTACATATTCATAACATAAAGCATCAAAATTAAAGTATATCATAAAAAATCTGAAACAAACCAGCAGCTAAACCAGCAAGAAGAACACAGAGCCACCCTGACCAGGCATCATGAAAACCACGTATTAAATCACAGATTGAATCTCCTCTTTTCTTCACAATGTACCGATGTCTCATTCTGTCTCTTGCAATATCCCTTTGCCAATCAATAGTATGAAAATCATCATACTGACCAATACCAGGTGGCATTTCTTCCATGTCTTGCATTCCACCTGAACCTGTAAAAATACATTAAGAATTTCTAAATAAAAAATAACATTAGAAAAAATATACAAAAAGTTTGTTCTAGTATGCATAGGAAAAACTGAATAAAATTCAATTATGTTTGCAACACTGATATTAAAATTAATGATTAAAACTTTAAATTAAAAGGATATATTTCAATGTTGTAAAATTCAAAGATGAAACAGTAGCTCATGAGTTCATAATTATATTGCATTTTCAGTAAATGAAGAATGCAGTATTCACTTCAATAGTTACACACAAACAGACTCTAGTAAAATTTTGAAATAAATACAGCACCAATGATCTTATAAATGAGTAAAAAATTTAAAATGTTCCATTTAGTGTTCTTGGCAGTCTCTAACTCTTCTAAACACTCTAAAGAAGGTTAATCGAAGGATGAAAATTGTATTAGTCATAGAATGATTTCAACATGCCAAAGAAATTCTTGTGACATTTTTGCTGAGTGCAAATGTGTAGTTTTGATGCAAAACAGCTCCCACAATCAATTGCATGAGCGACAATATTTTGGTTATAGTATGATTGTATTGTTATATTGTTAATTTCTCTTAAATCACTACAGAAATAAAAAAATCAAAACAAACGAGGACCAGATTAATAATTTAGAAAATGAAAATATGCATCACATTGAAAAAGAAACTAATGAAGGATTCGTTCATTAGGGGTCTTGAAACATGAAAAATACTATGTACATAAATAGAACAATATTTTAATGTAACACAATTCCCCAATATAGTGATATTTTGGAATCACTTCAAACACTAAAAATAGATAAAATCAAGTACCTCAATTCCGTCTTTTGCATGGAAATATGCACTGATTTATCAAAATAATTTTCTAGAGCAGGCGTGGACATAAAAGGGACCGCGATCAACCAGTGTACCAAGACGTTTTGGAGTGATCGCCGATGCTGATATTTATAATTTGCATACCTAAAAATATACTTGTTTAACTCCCGGTCCTCCTTAAAGGTGATTTCAAGACAAATGAAATACTAGAAGTAGCTCGAGACCTAGAAAATCTGCCTATACCTGGTCTAAATTCATTCCTTTCTATTTATTTAGTTGGCGAATACTGGAGCAGTTGCACTCGAACTCTATTCCTGAATAATGGTTTGTGATGAGGTGCGCTTTTCCAAGGCTGACCTCATAATATTTTGTCCTATAGGACGTTAGTTAGGGAAGTGTTGAAATCCTACATGCGATTCCGATAAACATTAGTAACCCATCGATTTCGTATTCGTAAGACACTGGTTAAATTTCGACTAGTGCGAATGGCAATATCAAATAACAATTATACATCCTTGATAGACATTTCTTTTTATTTGAAGTATAACACGATAGTCTGAGAAGATTTCGATCTCACAAAACGATTTCCGAATGAGAAACCGGCTGTACAATGTTCTTATATGCCGTGTTTTAGATGTCGTTTGTAGGTTCTTGAACTGTCTAAATGAGCTGAAATGCTATATTCATATTCCATTTTCTTTCATTTATGTGATTTTGACGTTCAAATTAATTCTCAAATTAAATTTAAAAAAAGAACTCTATACGAATAGATCATCAAATCATTTTATTGACATTAAAAAAAAAGCGTCACAGGAAATTTAAGAAATTTTAATATTCTAAAAAAGCTAGATTTATTATATTAAGTAAAAATGTAAGTATTTCGGATTAGCAACCTTCTAATTAATATTTGAATTATATACGATCTCGCATTAAAAATGCTTTCGTATAGCTGACATTTTTAAAAAACTTCCCAATTACCAAATAAATTTTCTCACGATATTATATATTGAAATACAAATACGAAATTAGAAAGAAAATTTTAACATTTTTTTTCTTCGTGTATTTAAAGAAATTATAAATCGGAACGAAATTTTGAAATATTAACTATCCTTTGGAAAAAAGTTTGTCTTGGACTAATAACTGTGATTAGCTCTTATAGCTTTTATTTATTTACATGAAAAATAAAGGAGTTTTTTTATTTACTTAAATATCAAAGATTTCAGGTATTTTACTCAATATGTGCATATTTCACAGTTGAATAATATTGACTTACAATTGCTTCAATAATTTATCACCAGATGCTTATAAATAAAAATAAATACTTGAAAGAATACATATCATAATAATTAGTCAAATTGACATAATTTCCAAATATCAACATAATCTTCAAATAATACGGTTCAAGATATGTTTCAAGTAATAACAATAAGTATTGACAAAAAATTAAAGGTTAAAGGCAGTCTTCCTACTTGGAGCAATATAACAAATATATTGGTCTACAGTTGATTTAAGTATATTTTAGAAGATGATTTTTTCCAGTTGATTTCAATGTATTTTTACAAATTTTGCAGAATTCGGTGACTTTTGATTTTGAGTGTATAATCAGAAGCTAAGCATCATGTCATAATTTTTCATTTACTGAAGAACAAAGATAACTCAATTTTATACTTGTATATCAGAAATCAATTATTTTTAAAACATTAAAATAATTTATTAGGTAATACTAACTAGATATGCGCTTCCATTTTTCTTCAGTTTTTTAAAAGATTTCGAACTGAACATGTCACACTAGACACAAATACTAATTAGCTATCATATTCCTGCTGTATCTTACTTAATATCCATGATTGTTTTTATATTGTGATGGGAAGATTCGCTTTTTTGTTAAAATCATAATAATTTGATAGAAAAGTATCAAAATTAATTCGAAAGAAATATTTTTTGACTCATTAACATCTAATACAGTAGCCCCTCGATATATCGCGCATTCGGATATATCGCGCATTTTCTATGTCTCCCAAATTTTTGTTTCTGTTTTTACACTTTTGCTTCTCAAATTCCACTGCGAAAATTTCACCGCACCTTCCCGAATCAATTCGGAAGAGAGAAAATAAAGAACTGAATTGTAACAATATGAGATACGGGTGGGGGAGGGAGTGAATGAGGGTTAAAAGAAAGCAGGTGGATAAATCGGATCTCATTGGCTAATGTATGCTGGAATTTCCTGTTGTTGAGGCTATCACCTCCGCGATAGGAATCTGGGCACAGAGTTCATTTGTTAGTTCTGGCCATTCTTGTGTGTTATCATGTCTGCTAAACGAATCAGCCTCTCGGTAAAAATAAAATTGGACGCAATTGAAAAAATTAAAAAAGGCGCAACACAAATTTCGGTTGCTAAGGAGCTAGGCGTTGGAGCTTCTACTGTAAGAGGATGGCTAAAAGAAGAACCTAAATTAAGAAAATTTGTGGAAAATGTGGATCAAACTGAAGGACTAAATAGAAAACGAGCCCGATTAGCAAATGACGATGAGCTGGACAAGGCATTAATCTTATGGTTCAAAGAACAGCGTGCATTAGGCGCTCCTTTATCAGGTCCCATCATCAAAGAGAAGGCAAAAATGCTGGCAAAAAAGTTAAAGCCTTCTGAAGAAATAGATTTTGAAGCAAGCGATGGTTGGTTTTGGCGTTGGCAAAAGCGGCATGGCATTGGACAGAGCGTAATTCACGGAGAAAAGCAGTCATTTGACCAAGAAGCTGCCTCGAAATTTCCTGCTGAACTGAAGAAAAAACTGGATGATTTGGGTTTAAAAGACGACCAAATATACACTGCTGATGAAGCTGCACTTTACTGGAAGTTGGTGCCAAATAGAACACAGGATTGTAAGAGCAGTACGATGAATTGTGGATACAAAAAACAAAAGGACAGGATGACACTCCTTTTTGCAGCAAATAAAGCAGGAAGCCATAAGTTGAAGTTGTTCCTTGTGGGTAAGAGCAAAAATCCTAGAGGTTTGAAAAATGTAAATCGGAAAAATCTGCCAGTGATCTACGAAAGTTCAAAAAATGCTTGGATGACACAAACCTTATTTAAAAAATGGTTTTTCGATAATTTTATACCATCAGTTCGTCTTCATCTCAGAAATAAGGGTTTGGAAGAAAAGGCTGTGCTCCTACTAGACCAATGCAAAGCTCATCCTAGTGAAGAAGAACTTATATCATCGGATAAAAATATTAAAGCTATGTTTTTGCCACAAAACACAACAAGTCTTCTTCAACCAATGGACCAAGGAATAATCGCCACGTTCAAGAAAAACTATCGACGGGAGTTTCTGAGCAACCTTTTGTTCGTTGAAGAACGGCCACTGCCTGCGGCCCTGAAAAATGTGACCTTAAAAGATGCCATGTACATCTCTGAAAAAGCATGGTCCGTTGTTAGGTCCGAAACCATTTCCAAATGTTGGGTAAACGTTTTACACGATGTCGAACTCGATGCTAATGAAGAAGATTCAGTAGAGCTTCTAGTTCAACAATCCAAGTCACTCGGTTTGAATGTGAACGAAGATGAAGTGGAAGTTTGGATTAATGCAGACGATGAAGAACCGATTTGTGAAACTCTTTCAGATGAGCAGATCATAGCTTGTGTACGAGCAGACACGGAAGCTAAAGATGACGACAGCGATGAGGAAGAAGAAGCGACACCTGTCTCCATGAAGGAAGCCGTTGTTATGCTTGAGAAAGCATACACTGCATTTGAAAGATGCAACTCTATTCATATAAGTGATATGCAATTGATTAATTTTCGCTCCCTAATATTTGCTGGAAAGCAAGTTGTTACAGAAAAATCAAAACAGATGACATTGGATGCTTTCTTCAGCAGAAAATGAAAAGTGTGATTACACACGTGTATTTGTACATAAAATTAAAAAGATAAATGGAACTTCTCTGCCTTTTTTATTTAAGCGATTATTTGTTATTATCGTACTTACGCTGCTAATTTAATTATATTTTAAGTGCATATGTTCATAAAAGTAAAAGTTTTGTCATATCACCTTTCCCCGGATATATCGCGCCATCGGATATATCGCGCATTTTGTTTGTCTCCCGACAAGCGCGATATAACGAGGGGCTACTGTATTTGAAATGGTATCAATAAACTTGAATTATTTAGACTTATGATCATCTGCTCAGAGGTCACCGAAAACTTTCAAAGCTACATCAGAACAGGGACATCAAACTTGTTTCTCTTCATATTATTCAGTGCTTTTACATTTCATCCTTCATTAGAACTCTTATTTCAGAACCATTACAAATATAAGTTTTCGCGTTTTTAGCTTATATAAACAAAAAATATAGAGCAAATATAGATGAAGCAAACACCTTAACTCAGAGATTTCACGAAGAAGAATTTCACCTGGTATAAAAAAAAAAAAAAAAAAAAAAACATTACCTCGTATTCGAAAAGTGGCGAACTCGAATGCGGAGAGTAAAGTTGAGTTCCAGATCAAGTGTCGACCTCCTCACTTGCTGTCAATGACAAGATGTTGGGCTGACACGTATGACAATAATTTAATCAGAATTTGTACTTTTACATGAATTATAACTTCAAAAACTTTTTTCTGGCAAAATATTTTTCTACCAGATTAAGAACCCAATACGCCATTTTTGTACGACATAAATACAAAAACATTAATACTTTAAAAAACATTCTCAAAATAATCTAATAGCCTTTCGGATGTTGTAAGAACTTTAAATTACAATCAGTACATTATAAAAAGAACATTCATAGCTACTTTTGTGTAGCAACAAACATTTTAAGTATCTCTAAGAGCTATCAATGAAGAAGCTCCATTCTCTCTCTTCAGCCAGATAGACACATCCCAAAACTTCTATCAGTACCTTCACTTTCATTGTTCTTTTGAAAAATAATGATTTGATCTGTTTGTTGCTCAACGGTCAAATTCACAATAAGGCTAGTTCGTGCAGGATCTATTATTTAAATTGTGCACTGAACTACCGAATGGGAATTGAAACAAAAATCTATTATCCCGAATATCAGAGAGATATCCATTCAGAGCAAGCAAAAAATAATTTTAATTAAAATGCGTGAAAAGGGTTAGTACTGTTTAAATTAATATTTAAAAAATAAAAACCACTCAAGAGAAACTACTTTTTACAAAAAAATTCACCTGCCTTATGGTCTAAGTTTGAAGTATTGAATGAATATAGCAGCAAACAGCGGAAAATAGAATTTCCTAATTTTAAAGCTAAAAGAATATTAGAAAAATGACCATAATGTTTAGATTTTACATTAAAGCATGAAATATTTACTATATAGCATTCATTAACCGTTTGAGTGCTGAAGAGTTTTCTTTATATATATACTAAAATTGCGGAATGAAATGAGTAGTAATTTAATTAAAACAAGAGAAGCGCTATCCCGCTTCTCCGCATTTTTGGCGCATAACAAGCGAAGCGCAATAGCGCTTTGCCGCACTCAAACGGTTGAGAATTTTCTGCTCTCGCAATACCAATGAAAATCCAAAAAACTACAATTTTCTCCCTCATTTTTGATCTACTTAGTTTTTCAATACAAAGATATATAGGTAAATATTTCATGAAGATATATCTTGACAACCAATAGCAAAGTTAGTATCATGTAATTTTCTGCCGCCCTCACCCAAGAATAATTGAAAACTTTTTAAATTTATGAATACATCAAATATACCTCTGGAGGTTCTTGTACTTTCTGTACAAGAATCTGGCTCATTACATGAAAACACATTTAAAAAAAAATCTTGCCACTGTAATTTACCATTTTAAAAGTCTAGACCACAATTAAAACAAATCTAAGCTGTTAAGCCAACAAGGGTTGGTGAAGCAAGAAGATTAATCAAAATTATTCGTATGAATTATTAATGCAAGCCAAACTATGATGAGATAAGTAAGGATCACATCAACTTGACATGCGATAAATCAAAATGAAAAAAATATTTTGTAAAAATTTCTGTTGTTTGAAATAAGCTACAGCACGATAGCTTCAAGTAATTGACGACGACTAAAAGCTTTCTAAATATATTTTACGTACTCTTTCATTTTCCTCTCCTTTGATTTATATAATAAAAATAAGAACTCCATCATCTGTAATCACTATGCCTTCTGTATCTTGCATTTAAATAGAAAAAAATTTATGTTAAAAGAACTTTTTTAAACAATTCGAACCTGATATCATTGCTTGCATATTCCAAATTCACAATACCCTCCCCTTTTTCTATAGGACTTGGGAAGAACTGCAGGTTAGAAAAGTTTAACTATACATAAGATGTACTTGTTTTTAAGTTAAATTATACTATTCACAATCGGACACTTTGTGCTATATTAAACAGCAATTATTTTTAAATTGAAAGAAAACAATGACAAAAATATGCCATGATATGAACAAAGCTGTGCGAAATTGAAAACACAGCTAGAATGACTAAATGAAATTAATAGTTAATGAAATCTTTATATATGGCAGTAACTGCTCAGCCAAACGAAATGCTTCTGAATGTTAGCTTGAAGTTAAGTCGATCCGTGCCATTCGCAAACGTTTTAGTAAGTGCTCATAATTAGTAGTTAAATACATCTCCTTGGGGGGAAAAAAGGAGTGAAACCCAGTAAATAATTGAAAAATGTTGAATGCTGTATGAAATTTGCGTGTATTTACTGTTTTCTTTGAACCGGGCTGCAAGAAATTATTGAACTTAAGGGAGAAAAATAGAATTCCTGAACGCCAGACAGGCATCGAAGTTTGCTAAGGCAAAAGTGCTGGAACATAAATAAATGAAGGCATCCTCTAACAATAATGAAAGATCAAGATTGTCACTAACCCTAACTTTGAATTTTTAAGAAACAGAAGTTAGCAAACAAACCATCTGAAATTGTACTATCATGTCCTTCAGAAGATGCAATAGAATCACTCCTTCAAAAAAGCAAAAACATAAGACAATTAGAATTTACAGTGATTTTCCTATAAATCTCATCAAAAATTATAATTCTCAAAAATCTGTACCATGCTGTTTGCTTAAATCTGACTTTAAATATAAAGTCAACCTTTTGAAATTTTTCGTGCCAGGATTTTACCAAGAAATTTTAAATCTGCATTTATCAGGTTGATTGTTGCACAGAATATTGTACAATATAAACCACAGAGAATTAATACGTAATGGATATTTTAGAAGGTTTAAACAAACAAATTAATACCTCAAAAATAATGAGAGACATTTCTTAAAAATTTACCCGATAATGTCATTAAAAATAACAAAATTTTAAAGAGTAACGATCGAAAAATAATAGAGATAGGGAGAGAAGAAAGGAATCAAACACAGAATTAATTGAAAATCATTTAGCTGATGCAATTTTTCATAACTTATTAATTAACATATTTCATACGTTACTGAAAATATATACTGAAGGTTGTACACATAAATATTCAAAAGGCTGTGGATGTTAAGTTACATGGCATATAATTCTGCAATACATATTTTTGTTTCTTTTTAAAAGAAATAAAAATAACGTAATTTACTTGATACAACCATGCACGTATTGATATTCAATGCTCCTTGATTAATTAGGTACCTTAGCAGATGGATTAATAAGCGATTTATTTTTTATCAAAAATTTTACTTTACTTCTTTAATACTTACTTTCTTTAGGAGATTCTTTATGTTGAAAATTTCATTTTAAAAGTAAATACATGTTTTAAAATGCATCGGAAATATACTGATGGTGCAAAAGATAATTATGGAACACAAAAGCTTTCCAGGAGAAAATAAAAATAGAAATACTTAACAATCTATTTTTTGACACACATAAAAATGTTTCGTATTTTCCGCTTGTATTTGGTTTGGTTTGTCCCTCAACGGTCATTTTTTTTTTACACAAAAGCTAATTACACCAGGATCTACAGTTTAAAGTGGATTCTGAACCATCAAACCCAAATTGGGATTCGAGCCATAGAAATGTCGAATCGAAGGCAAGCATGCTAACCTATTGGTAGCCAGTTAGGCTTTTCGTTTCGAGAATAATAATCAAAATGATTATATTAAATGATTTAAGATATTTATTTTTATTAATTATGTGAAATGAAATTATTATAAAAATAATTAATGCTAAATGAGAAATTATATTGCCATTATATTACAATTTTTCCATTTGAAGGGAAATTAACATTTCTAATTATCATCATATAAAAATCATTAGGTACGAATACTGGGGAAAAGGAACATGAGTAAAATATACTTGTAGATTTTAGTTAAATGAAAACAATATTCATTTTTTAATATGAAAATTTAATTTTCAAAAGTTTGTTCCAGAAAGAATTTTGGGGTTTTAAAACATTTGCAAATGTAATTAAAATGCATGCTTAATTGAAATACTTGATAAATATTTTTTTTTTATCAGGATAATGTAATTTCGGAAAAAAAAATTTTCCTTCACACACATTTCAGAATTACTATAAAATAATTTGTTTTCCAAAAGAACCAATTGGTTTCAATTCATAAAAATTTTGATCTGAGAGACAATACTAATCTTTTCAATTCCATAAAGAATATAGTTACATACTGATTATGTCGATAAATTGAACATTAAAATTTACTTTCATATCTATATTTGATTTGAAGCGAAGCAAAAACAAGTTTTAGTACTATTTGGCTTTCACGCGCGGCAGTGGGAATATAAATTGCCAAATTTATATTTAAAAAGCAGCCAAAAGTAGGTAAACGAAAGACAAACACTTTTACTTTTGATATCTATATTTCGAATTTTATAAAAGCTTATAATCATTTCTTTTTAAATCTAAATTTTTTTTAAAAAAAGATAATATTTAACTAACTAAGGAGAGAAGATTCGTTTCATTATTTTTTTCTCGCCAAAGAAAGACTTAATATGAATGGAATAAATTTGTTGGGTTGGGTTTTATGGCGCAAGGTCCAAAATTGGACAAGCTGCGCCTTGAATGGAATAAAAGACTTCTCATAAATGGACAATAAATGAAATGATATGTAGAGGTGTAACGTGAAAAATGCAAAAAAGAAAAGAGCGACGATTTTTAAAATTTCCTTCTTTAGAATTACGATAACAAAGAAATTGATTGCTGATGATTGACAATTGTTTTAATCGACTGTACTTAACTGTTTGAGTGCTGAAGAGTTTTCTTATATATATGCTAAAAGTGCGGAATGAAATGCGTAGTAATTTAATTAACAAAACAAGAGAAGCGCTATCGCGCTTCTCCGCATTTTTGGCGCATAACAAGCAAAACGTGATAGCGCTTCGTCGCAATCAAACGGTTAATTATCTACAACTTAGTGATCACGATTACTTGACACATCTGGGTGACACAGATTCTTGTTGTGAGCGAGAAAATAAATTGCAGAGCAAAACAAAATTGTTGTTTCACACTATATACAGTCTTGCTCATCATAAAAGAACTAACAAGCGAATCATTTTCATGATAGGTTTGCAATAGTATGTTTTAAATGGAATAGATGCATCTATAAAATTTAAATAACATCTAAACTTTTTTTTCAAATTCTAACGATAAATAAATTCTAACGAATATAAGATTTTTTCCTGCATTATAAATATGTACGACTGAAAAAAAGTATGAGAATGAAGTGTTTAGCCTTATAAATTACTTAAAATGTGTCATACATATATTAGGTTGGGGGAAAAGAAATGCATTATTTTTACGTGAACTTTTTGTAACTTCTTTCAGATTCGCTTTGTAAAAAGGTTTATAACAGTTTTCATGTAGATTTTTAGGTCTTGTGCGAAGCTACGACTGCTGACATGCTGTCAATTTTGATAATTTTTGATATTTTATAGACATTCTCGACAATGTTGTATCCATGCGAGGTGCATCTTTAGCATCCAAATATCCAAACGGAATCGACGAAACAAAGATTGTACGTAACTGGTTGTTACAGTCTTATATAGGACGATAAACACCTTTCACAATTTTAGCCACCCGGCTATCTTTTTCGCCGTTACAAGAGAAAAACGAAAATGTATCGAATTTTCTGTTTGTTGTCTTCCATTTTTGAAACCTTGTACTCGTAACTGAATTAAACAAAAAACCGCAAGAGGATATTTTAGTGTCAAATGTCACCTTTCCAACGAGCATAAATCTGAAATTGTTTGATAGATACCTCACGAGATAGCGATCACTACAGACGTTTACCGAAAAAATAATGGATAACTTTTTCCCCAAACTAATATATCCTCACTTGTGATATATCACAATATTTTCTGAACATAAAAAATACCATTTCAGATATATAAAACATAACAGTATGAACTCGTAGCTAAATATATTTTGTGCCCCACAACACAAATTTCTGGATATATGTTTTAAAGTACAACTGACTAACGTACGAACAGTATATTGAACTTTAAAAGGAAATATATTTATAATCATTTGTGTTTGTGTCAAAAGGATTTCAAACTACGCAACTTTTCTCGTCTTTGAAAAAGATGTAAATTGATTAATTTCTGTAACATTTAAATCAGTGTTGAAACTATTCTTTTCACAAATTTCAATTTCAAATGTCTTATCAATAGTCATTGCATAACAGGTAAAAAAAATTCATAATTCACACGATAACTATATAAAATACGAGCAGATGATAAACAGTGCCATGCCACAATTTCAGTTTTAAAATTCACTTTAATTTTTATCAATAAAATTAATGATAGTATGCATATTCATTGAATTTCCTGTAGGAAGAAATTCCAAACGTTTATCCATGAATAATAAATTTAACGTCTCTATATAAAATTAAAAAAAGTTTGAATTCGTGTTATCGATTAAAAAATTGAAAGAACTTGAAGATAACTTGAAGTACTTGAATTCTCTACATTCGGAATCACTACATATCAATTCGCTTAAATAATTCCAATAATGTGAAAAGCAAAATTAGTTATGCCTTATCGAAGAGAAATTAAAATCATGTAAGTAAATAATTTTCCAAAATTTTGTTTCAATTTTATAATGAAATTCTGTATAAGTACACATTATCAGTCTCAACGTTGTCAACAATTTATTGATGCATTTTTTGTTTGTTCTTTACATATGCAGCGCTGCCAGAATAACTGCATATAGAATGAAATTGCAAAATCAGTGGTGTGATAAGCCCTCTTCTGGAGGTCATACCACTATTACCAAAATAATCAACCACCCAACTCTCCAAATGCCTTCAGACAGCATGGAAAGAACATACGCGTTTGAAAGACCATTCGAGGTAGTTTTTCCTACCAGAGAAGAATGGAAAAACAGCACGATTGAAATAAAAAGCAATGATCTTATCTGGTTTACTGATGGATCAAAAAAAGGCAATCTCTCAGGACTGGGGGTCTGTGGCGTGGCACCAAGATTCAGTCTTTATAAAGGGCTTGGGGAACATGCCACTGTCTTTCAGGCGAAGGTTCTTGCTATCGCCAACTGTCTGCAGATAAATTTAAAGAAGGGCTACCAAGGTAAGCGTATTCTTATTTTCAGCGACAGTCAAGCTGCATTGATGGCTCTCTACTCATTCCAAGTCAAATCAAAAATTGTAATGGAATGTAAAAATCTCCTTAAGGAACTGGCATATGGGAATAAAATTATTCTTATTTGGGTGCCAGGGCATATAGGAATAGAAGGTAATGAAAGAGCTGATGAACTTGCAAAACAGGGTTCCTCTTTCAATCCAATAGGAATGGAACCCTTTTGTGGGATCAACATGAAGACTACAAGGAAGGCCATTCATAAATGGGAAAAACAGGAGATGAACAAAGTTTGGCGTGACTGGACAGAAACATGCAAAAAGTATGATTTTCAACTCATCTGAGAAAATTGCATCTGAAATTCTTAGACTCCAAAGATTGAAGACTCAAGTAATTGTAGGCTTCATTACTGGGCACTATCATTTCAGGAAACACCTTCATACAATGAGACTTTTTAAACAGGAACCAATTTGTAGGAAATGCCACGCAGTGGTAGAATCAGCTCATCATATCCTATATGAGTGTGATGCTCTTGCCCTAACAAGATTCACTACTCTAGGTAATCCATATCCTAAAGAGTTACACCTAAACTCCATTGAGGGCATATCAGACTTTATAAACAAAGTAGGTGACCCAAGACAATGGAACTAGGAAAAAATTGGGCTTGGAGCATAGTATAAAATGCAACAATGCAGAGGTGCCACATATCTGACAAGCTCAAGAAGAAGAAGATAGACTGGGACCCTTGGTCCCCATTCATGGTAAGCTCAACGCCGATGCCTACTGCACCATTTTGGATGACAATGTTCTTCCTACGTTGTGGCAGTTTTACGGGATGGACCCCTGTTACTTTCAGGACGACAATGCCAGTTGTCATGTTTCGAGGTTAACCAAGGCTTGGTATGGTGCCAATGGAGTTCATTGAATGGACTGGCCTGCCCAGAGCCCAGACCTGAACCCTATCGAGTACCTCTGGGTTGAGTTGGATCGCTTAATTAAGAGGTGCGCAACCCGTCCAAAATCGATGAAGGAACTTGTATGTCTACTCCAGGCCGAGTGGAAGACAATGCCACTAGTCGTAATACAAAGATTAGTGAAAAGTATTCCTCGGAGGGTTCACGCTGTAATTGCCTCTCGTGGAGGCTCTATCTACTGTTGATTTTGAATATAGTTAGATTTTCTTTTCTATCACAGGTGTCCAAATACGTATGGATAGACAGTGTATATATACAAGAACACATTTTTGCAATCACATTAGGAGCTACTATACCTTAGTCGGGAAAAATGTCGCACTTTTGTGTAGGAAAAGTACGAGATTCAATAGCTGACCCAACCATAGTGATAACAGTGGGCGATTGTGAAATACACTGCTCAAAACAATTAAAGGATATTGTAAGTTTTATATAAAATAAGAATATAAGAGAAATTTTTTTGCCGAAAATGGAAGAAGAGAATCACAAATGCAAATTTTTCTGATTTTCAAACTATGGAATATGTTAATTTTGAGTTCGACGTCAAAAAGGTAGCTTCAGCAGCAGTGAATGAAATTTGACTTTCAACTGAATAAATAACAATGAATACAAGGATGATCGGGATTCAGTGACTGTTTTGCTTCGATGAGTACGATGCCTCAACGAAGTAATTAACTGATTTAGAAGCTTGGAGAGTTGTTGGTAGGTTAGAAAGAGGCCAAAATCAAACTGAAGTGGAGCAAGCCATTGGAGAGTCAAAGTGTGATTTCCAGGATCTTGAACCGTTTTTTGGAGACTGGAAGTGTAGGCCAAAGAACAGGGCAAAGTCGTAGACGGGCAACAACGCCCAATGAAGATCGTTATTTAGTGTTAACACTCGGAGACACCGAAATATGAACGCTACTCTTCTCCAACACCTTCGCTTGGCGCAGCTTGTCCTCTTTGGACCTTGCGCCACAAAACCCAACCAAACCAACACCTTCGCTCGGCTACTGACACCACGGTTTCAACTCAGACTGTCCGAAAATGGTGTAAGTCTGTATGCTCGCCGACCTATAGTATGTGTTAAACTAACATCAAAGCATTGTCCCGAACGCAGGGAGTGGGCAACAGAGCATGTGGAATGGAGGAGAAATGAATGGAGCAATGTTCTTTTTTCTGACGAGTCCAGTTTTTCTGTTCATCCTGATAATAGGCGTATTTTCATCTGGAGGGGTTGGTTCGGTTTTGTGGCGCAAGGTTCAAAGAGGACAAGCTGCATCATCTGGAGGGGACAGTGGCAGTAGGAATAATCCTACGTTCGTGCACGAAAGTGTCAGATTTGGCGGTCGGGGAGTGTTAATGTACGGTGACATCTCCATTGACGGGCGCACAGACCTCTATATCATTCGAGATGGGCCCCTGACTGGTCGCCGATATAAAAATGAAATCCTCAGACCTATTGTAATCCTTTACGCTGCAGCAATCGAAGATGACTTCATTTTAATGGACGATAACTGCAGGTTACATCTTGTTAACCTGGTGGAGGATTTTCTTTTCGATGAAGGAATCGTACGAATGGAATAGCCAGCGTGTTCTCCAGACATGAATCCAATAGAGCACATTTGGGACACTCTAGGAAGACGAGCTACTGGCCACCAACCACCCCCACAAACTCTCCAAGAACTGGAAAAAGCTCTTATGGAAGAGTGGGACAAAATAACCCAACTCGTGATTAATAGCCTCATTGACTCCATGCCTCAAAGGTGTTCAACGTTGTTGGACGTCCGTGGAAAGTATACCCCAACTGAAAATGATTTCCTTTGAAGAAAATACCTTTTCTTATTCTTTTTTTCTTATATGCACAAATTGTGTTATTTTTTCCTTTGATTTCCTTTGAAGAAAATACCTTTTCTTATTCTTTTTTTCTTATATGCCCAAATTGTGTTATTTTTTTCCTTTTGTACACAAATGCTCAGTAAAATGCATTTTTTCAGCCAAACATGTGTAATTTATTCTCATATAACCTACTACGTCTGTCGACCATGTATCAATCAGCTGAAAAGTTTCCTAGCCACAAGATCCACCTGAAACCGCTATATCCTTTAATTGTTTTGAGCAATGTATTAGCAAGGTCGGAAATCCTTCCGACTGGATGGTATGGAATTTTATGAAAGCCAGGTGATATGTTCATCTCATCACTTGATCATTGTTACAAATAACGAGACCGTTGGGTGTGTTTAATTGTTTCAATCAGCAAAGGAAAAATCCAGATACACACAGGTGTTACAAAAAACAATACAGGATGAGTGATTAAGATTAAAGGTAGAAAACTCTCACAACACATTAATTTCTGAACGTGGTATAGTATGCGTTGCCTTATATGAGTGTTAGGGTCACTGTTCTGAATTTTATATCCCTAATGGAGAAAATTTAGTATTGGAATTAGGGGTATGAAACATCTTTCTATACAAAACCCTTGCATAATTAGCTGCTTATTTACGGCGTAATAATATTAAGTTGTTTGTGGTTATGGCATCGATACTAATATTTATCAAAGAAAAGAAACGATATTTCATAGAGTAGCAAATAAATTATTTACATTTTAAATTCTAAGCTGCTCTATCATTAGGAAATTTCATCGTTGAAAAATAAATTATTATATTAATTACTCAATATTTCAAAATGTTATTCTCAAGATTCTGTAAAAGAAAATATTGTGTAGAAATAATAAGAGAAATAAATATGTATATTAATTCTGACCGCAGATTGCGTGAATAGTAAA
>JAPDSC010038223.1:0-17914 GCA_026290005.1 Latrodectus geometricus
TGGATTTAGTTTAAAAATCAAAAACTTTTGCATGGAAAAAGAAAGAACCATTTATCTGCCAGCAAGTTCAGAAAAATTTCAGAATGGATCTTACATTTCAGATCTAAAGCCAAACCATTGACAGGGTCACTTACACTTAAGACATTAAAATATTTCTAATCTACTGTATTAAGATATAGAAGCTTAAATTAAAAAAATTATCTTTAACAATATTAGTTTAAAGGATAGGGATCCATTTAAAAAATGCAATTAATAGGAATTATTTTTCTGATTGTAATTGATAAATTATTTTATTTATATTGCAAATATGGAATACTGCTTCATCTAAAAAATTCGTTATTATCACATATAAAAACAAAAATATAGCATATTTAAATTTTGTATAGAAATATTTTTAAAGTTTAAATTATTTAATAAATACAAATTTAGTTAAAAAGATGTATTTATTATTCCTTAGATTTTGCTTTATTTAATGTTTACACACATTGCATTTACAAAATGCATTTCATATAATGAATGAATTCTAAATAATCTTAACTAAAAATCTTTGAGGAATATACTTACTTCATTACTTCATAAAAGTGTAAACTTAATTTCTTTCAAAAGTATGTGAGCATTAGATGTACAAGTAAAGTAGTCAATATATTTCATTATATTATGGATAAAAAATTAAAATATATTAAACAGATAGAGAAATTCATAGATAAAGTTAAAAACTAAAAAACAAAGCTAAGAGGTTGAGTTTTTGTACATTTCTTTACTATTTTGTTTCTTCTTTCGTATAAATATCCGCAATTTATATACTGTTATTTTCTTTATTTTTACACTAATCTATTTGTTTAAATTACTATATATACATTGATTTTATACCATATATTTATAAATTGCATTTATGTAATAAATTATTATGCTAAACATCTAGAGGGAATAAATTTCCTGTTCTTTCACATGTTGTAAAGAATAAACTGTGATTCATGTATTATAAAATCTTTATTGCATAAAATTGAAAACTTAATTCATTTATATATTGACGTCTACTTTAAACATCACATTGCTTCCTATATCAAAGGAGTAGAATCCTTTCATCTTTAAGGACTATATTGAGCATCCAATTAACCTATGTGTCAGATATAGTTAGCGTAAGCTCTTTTCTAAGGAAATGAGCTGAACGTATTTCAAAAGATCACTAGCAAATATCAGTTTTCCGAAGATTAATTTAAATGACATAAAAGTATACATGCAAGTCTTCATTAAACAAATTTTATAGGAAATTGATATATCATTCAAAATTGTTAACATATTCAAAATCTGAAATATTGAAATACTTGGTTTTACTTTTATGCTTGCAAAATGTTTCGAACATTTTTATAATACTTCCTGTACCTAAAATATTGTTGAGAATTTACTATTTCAGTTTAAAATTGTTCTGAAAATACTTTGGCAATCACGCATAATTGATAATTAAACAAAAATAATATTTACTAAATTGAGTATAACTTGAGAAATTATAAGATTTTGCATATAAGTTGTTGGAATCAAATGTAGCCCATAGACGCAATGAATACTTAAGTTTTTTAGGGATTAAAGTTTGAATATATCTTTTCAACCAAACTTATTGTTAATTAATTTTTTTATTTATACTTTTAATTTTATTTTTTTCAATTTTGTGTCTAATTTTATTTCCTTTTATGGTTGAAATTCCTGTCTTATGTTTATATATATATAATATATATATATATATATATATATATATATATATATATTATTATATATTATAGTTTACAAGTTATAAATGAGAATTATTTTCCTTAAATTCCTTTGCCATCTTCCACAAAACTTTCCCTTTATTAGGAATTGAAAATATCAATCGAAGTTTAAACTTATATCTAAAATAGAGTTTGATAAGATATTTTTAATTACTAAAATAAACAAAATGCAAATGGAGCTTATATATTATTATTAAATTTATTTTCTTTTCTTTAAAATCACAATGAAATTGCAAATTTTGAAATATAGTTTTAAAATTGTTTATTGAGCTCTGTATTATAGTAATTTGTTACTTTTACTTTTATAAATTGAAATCTACGAAGCCAAAATCGGAAATGCCTATGAATATAATTTGAACAAGCCGATTGGTCAGTCCAATGGTTACCGCTCTTTCCAACGTGTCAACAAGTCGTGGGTTCTAATCCTACCTTGGATGTGGTTGTTTATTGTAGTTTCCTATTCCATCTAAACAACAAGTGTCTTTATGATTAACTCTGATAGGCAAAAATGGCTGTTTCGGAAAAAAAGATGTGAATCATGCTAACAAAGGAAGAAAAATTAATAAGCTTGATTAAAAAAGAACATTATCATACTATAATTCCTTGGTAAAAATAAATACTTCTGATTTTAAATAAAATAATACTGAATTTAACGAATACTAACCTCAAGATTATATTATTTTTATATTGTTTAAATACGAATTAAATTGTGATACATTATTTCAACATTTTTCCATTCAAACTAAGTTCAATCGATATCTATAATAATAATAATATATTTAAAGTAAGTTACATACATTTTTAATTACATCTTCTATAATTTTAACAGAGGACCACGGTGTCCTGGTTGCTTAGGGCATTGTTTTCGTTGCCAAAAGGTGGTGAGTTCGAATACCGGATAAGCCGAAGATCTGTCGTGTTCACTAATGGCGACTGGGGCACGTAAAATGTGTCGGGCCGCAATGTCCAACATGTTCCCATTACAAATTAATACCTCTGGAGGTGATTAAAGCTAGGCTTTAGGTCTTCACTGGTTTCAATATCTAAATTGGAAGATTCAGATGGTGTTGCCATCTATGACTCAAAAGTCTTACTTCCACCTTCGTATGAGGGTGCCCTATTTAAAAAAACGGAAGACGCTTTCTCTCTCTCTAACTTCATTCTCCTTGTCTCTGACGGGTGGACTAGGCGTGCCAAGTGTCACCAGAAACAACAACATCATAATTTTAACAGTCTTTTCATAATGAACTGCTTTGTATGTAAACATTTCTCATCATCAAATTGTGTTGTATTTCATAATCACATTAATTAATAAACGTATGTTTTTCATTATTGCTACAATTTGGAATTAAAATATTCACACGCAGTTATTTATTTATAAATTTTTGTGTTCCACCATTTTTATGCTCTTCGTATTTTAATTTATTTTGTGATTTATGACCTAATAAAGTACTAAAGTTTTGAAATAGTTATATATTGTTTATGAAATTTCAAAATTAATTAAAAACTCAAACAAAATATTTTGAATGCATTATAGTGGAAATTTAATAAAATATTCAAATAAACATGTTTCTTGTTATAGAAAATTAATAGGGTTGCAGATTATATATTATTTCACTTTCTTAATTAGACTTTTATGAAAAAAAATTACTTCAAATTGAATAATTTTCAATTAAGATTTGACATGAAAAAAATTGTGAAATTTATAAAATAAAATAATAGTTAATATATCAGTTAGTAATATTAAAAAAAGAGATTACTTAAATCATTTAATTATAAATTGCTTATAAAAAATATAGTACCAAAACGTATTTTTCCCCACTTGTAAAAATGTTTATACAAAATGTTTATCAAAAAATTTTCTACGCGCTATACAAATGTACACAACTAACTACTTTACTAATTAGATAATTAATTTATTTTAATCTTTGTTAGCGAAATATTAAATAAAAAGATTTAGAAAACCTCAAATATTATTTACTAAATATTTCTAAAAAGTAAAAAACTTATAATCATATACTTATTCAGAAAATGTTTTATGTAATAAAAATAATATAATTAGCATAATTGCATTAATGTTTTATTTCTTTGAAGAAACTTAAAAATAAAAAACAAATATAAATATTATTGTAATTTATATGTTAATATCTTCCAGTTTAATTAAACATTATTTTCTCAAAATAAAAAGTACTTGAACGAATAAAAAAAAGGGAATACTTTCCTTTGATTATATTTATCACTACTAATAATATTGTTCTTCGGATTTTATTCTTAATTTATTAATGAAAGCAAATAAGATAAATTTATTATTCACTTACATAATTTTGTAATGTGTTTTTTACTTATAAAATGATTATTGTCTACTTTAATTAAGAAAATTAAGAATAAACTGTGAAAGATTTGTAGATATCTTAAAACGCAATATTATAAAATATAAAAATAATATACCATTTAATAAAAGTTTAGTAATCATTAATCTTTTTAATTAGAAAGAATATATAAACAATAATATATTTTGACTTTCTAAAATTTTATATTCTGATTAGAATAAAGGAAACAAATAATTGTGAAAATTAAAAACTTAGGTCACACAAGAAGTTGGATATCTATATGAATAGCAAAAATGTAACTAATTTCAAAATTCATAGAATATAAAACATTGAAAAGACTGAAGAATAGAATATATATAATTTAAATAGTTCGAAAATATGCCATTTATATTTAATTTTAAACTGATATTGACAAAGTTAAATTTTAAGAGAAATATATCAATTGTAAAATGGTTACTATTACCCATTTTTAAAAACGTTCTTCATTTTTAAAATACAAAATTGCTTTATAGATTGATTTAGGATACACTGAGAAAATCCTTTTTTACAAAAACTACAAAAAAGAAATTATAGGAAAGCTTCTAATGATCTAATACAAGTAAATAAATATTAACAATGAAGAGTGTCTTAGGAAATTATAATGCTCATTACGATTCCTTTAGATTATGCAAGTTGATAAAATATAGCAATTGACTGAATTTAAAATCAATATATTTAAATATAATGAAAATTCACCGAAATTTATTATACCATTTGGTTACAATAATCAAGTTTTTATACAAACAGTTTTTGTTAGATGTTGTTTTTTGTTCTTTCATGTGATAGGTAGTTCTACACTAAGAAATTATCTAATTTGTCAAATATTAACTTTTATAATCAAATTCTAGTTTTACTAATAAAAGGGATATTAAACTGTCTTAATTAAATGACTTTTGTTACTCAATTGAAAATAATATAAAATACATAATCTTTAATAAAACATTAAGAATTTTGGAAAATGTTAATTTTTTGCCTGTTTTCATTATTTCTATATACTATAAAAATAGTCATTGCTACAATGAATAACATTCAAATATATTACTCATTTTTGAAATATGAACATAACGATGTCTCCCTTGTTAAAGATGCCAAATCTCAGGGAACATAATATCAACATACTTTTTTAATTTTTAAGCTGCCAGTAAATATTTGAATTAACAGTTATTTTATTGCATAAATAATTCAATATTCGTGTATATTATCTACACTGTTAGAATTAGCAGTTACCACAAATACTTATATTATTTCATTTAATTGTATTCACAAAAACTGCAGTTGCTGCAAATTTGGAAACAACTGTTTTTATTTTTCACATTTCTGAATTAATTTTTCCAGTCAAACTTCTTAATTAAAAGCAACAAATTATTTGTCACACCCAGTTAACGAAAAAGAAATTTGTAGTCCAAAATGGTATTAAAAAATTTCTTTTCATTTCATTGTTATTGTAATAAAGAAAATCCATAATAGAGATCGATTTCCTACAAATTATATTTTAAAGATTTATTTTTCAGGAATGTCACTTTGGCAAACAAATTGTTATATGACGTGTTACTAATAGAGCTATTTAAATATTTTTAAGTAAATGCGCTGACGAAAATGTGTCGTACAGCTGATATTTTTAATCTCGTCAATTCTATTCTAAGCTTCTCAAAACAGATTATAGATGGAAAAGTTAGTGAATTTTAAATATATCATTTAAAGTTAATTTAATATATCAATATAGGAGGAATATTTTATTAGTAGCTAAGGATTTAAATATACAAAATTTTGCATAAATTACATTATAAATTATTATTTAACTACGATTAAAATTCGGGAGATGCAGATAATTAATTGAATTTTAAAATTTATTTTTCTATTCATGATTATTAGTTATTTAGATAATAAAGTCAATTGATTTAGTTTTGAATTCTAAATGTTAATTAAGAAAAAATATTTTAATAGAAAGTGCTTCTACTGAACGCAGAAATTATATATTCTTGATAAAAATATACAATTAAACAAGGATTAACATGATATAAAAAAAGTATAAACTGTTCTGCGAATTTGATTAGTTGACATAAACGCCTTATTAGACAAAAAAAATTAAATTATTTAAGCATTCCATTTAAAAATTAAATTTTGCTTAGAGTTAAAATTTTCAAAAAGGAAATTCTAGTATTCTTTGAAATTAATTTCAGAAAATAAAATTCTTAATTAAAAAAAATAGGGTTTTTAAAAAAAATAAACTACGATGAAAATGGATAATAATAAATGTATCATTATTATCTATTTTTATCATAGTATTTCTTAGATATCAGAATTTGAAAGAATAAAACTAAGTTATAAATTGAATCAATGAATTTCATATTTAAATATTTTTATCGTGCATTAAATGCATTTACCAAACTAGTTAGGAGCAAATTTCCTAACATCCAATAATTTAACCTTCAGCTCTATGAATGCAAGTTGTTTTTCTGAATTGATTTGGTGATAGCACGTAATCAAATACCTTTAGAACCTAATGATGTAGAAAAAGCGGGTATTTGTACTCCTATAACTGTAGTATTATAATACTGTCCTTCTATAATAACTCTTGCCCTGTTATGAGGTCAATTACAAAATTTAAAATAGTTCCACATAATTGAAAAAATAATAGATTACTACAGAAATGTGTTAAATTTGATGGTATTTCAATAATGAGTTTAAATTATTTTTCTGTTAAAATATTTAAAAATCATGGATATGCTTAAAGATTTTTATCAAATTTCTATGTTCATGTATAGTAATGCAAAAATGTATATATTTATAGATAATATTGAATAATGTATTCATAGAAAATACTATGAAATACTAAGTATCATTATAAGACGGAAATAAAATTGTTAGTAGAACCATTTAAAATTAAATCATATTCTTATAAATGAATTATTCCCACAATGAGGGACATTGGAAATAATGCACCAAGAAGGAAGAAATGTAAAAGCGCGAATCTTTGCAAATGAGTTCAGAAAGGCAAATGTTTAAACATAGTTTCCAACGAGCCTAACCCACATTCGACATTTCCCCTGCAATCAGGAAGTGGGCCTCTAATCTGATGCAGAGTGGAAGATTAAAGAATTTTACAACAAAATGCGAAGCTGGGAGAATTTTAGTAAGTGGAGAATATCAGGAAAATCGTGAGAAGACATTTCGCAAAGTTAAGCCAGTTTATGAGGAGTTTCCTCACATTCTTCAAAGCTGCAGGCTGGTTGACACACAGCGTTGTTCTCCGAATTAATCCTTCACAGTGTTCCATCAGTTGTTGGGAGCAGTGGGCATGAAAGGGTACCCACATGCAGTGTACCAGATGTGAAGTAACAAGAGGATAGAAGGATTGTGCGGTATGCGCTCATGGATTCCGTACTGATTCGTTCAAAGTTTCAAGCAGATGTCTGGGTGTCAGTTATTCCACAAAAAAATCCTAGATGCCTTGAGAAAGTAAATATGTGACCAAAGAGTCCGTTTCGTGTATTGCCTTTAAACCCGCAACAAGGATGACTCCATCTTCAGTGGTGCCAAGTCCAAACGATGTGGAATGCCACAGATTGGTAAAACATGGTGTTTAGTGATGAATCATTGTTCTTTATGGAGACAGACGATAACCATGTCATAGTGTGGGTAGCCTTGATGAACGGTACACTTTTCCCTACAATCGCTCTGCATACACATGTGGAGCAGGTGTAGAGCAAAAGTCTCTGATAACCGAACCACTTGTTGTGATAAGTTAAACATTAACAGGCTAGACTTATACGGATGCCCTCCTTAGATTCCACGTTGGACCTCTAATATCTTTCAATGCCAATTTTTAACCAAGATAATGATCGTCTTCATACAGCTCTAGAAGATCAAGTCTCCTAACGTCATATTCAGACTCTTCAATTGCTGGCCTACTAATCAAACTTGCCCCCAATATAGCATATACGGGACCAACTGGAATACCAGATGCTCCCATGCCACTCTGTATATGATTTGGAAGTGGCTGCTTAAGCACATCCGTTTGAGGACAACATCAGACATTAATCAACTTGATGTCGAACTGTGTGGTGGCATATATTATAACTGTGTGGTTGCAGGAAAGGTATTAAGCTCAACTATATTTACACTGTATTTATCTAATTTTACAAACTGTATTCATTTAACTTTCTTGATTTTAGGATCAAGTGAATCTCACATATGTATCGTTATGTATATCAAATTATTAAATCCCAATTCCTAGCATTCTCATCCAAGCTCATTTTTGGTGTGTATGTATTCATTTTCAATTTATTAATGGGACAAAATCATTATATAATTATACATATATAGGATATTTTGCAGTAAATTATAAATAATTTATCATTCGCTATATTTTTTATTATGTTCATAAGACATCTTTTTACAAAATATTAATTTTATTTTCATAGTCAATGAAAATTATAAAGTATGTTTCATATAATTTGCATCTACTGCTAAGCTTTTTCGTAAGTAAAAGAAATAAACTTCTGAGGTATAGCAAAATTTATAATTTAAGTTTAAGAAATAAACATTAAAAATGTTAGTAAAATGAAAGAAAGGCACAAAGCCTTAACTTTAAAAATATCAAATAGCCAGATTTATTTTCAAATTTTTGATAGAATTTTACTTCGGTTCATTTAAAAAAAATAAAAGAATGTTCTAAATTAACTTCAGAGAAATTCAATACTTTTTATCGGTTTTCTCTTACTTCAAGAATTTTCTAAAAGTTCCCATTTTTCTCCAAATCATACATTTTTTTCTAACTTTTAATTTCTAAAAACTTAACGCAGGAATTGCTTTTTATCACACAAAATATTTAAATTTCCATCGCAAAATGATATTTAGGAAGTGTTGAATTGTTTTAACTAATGTTTTATGAAATATTAGAAATACTTGAAGAAAAATGAAATCAATGGTTTTTTGTGCATATTCTAAGTTTCAAGAAACATAGGGGATATTAAGTTTTATTGTCAAGTAATTAATTTTATTATCAATAAATAGGAAAAATTAAATTTATCAATTAATTTAAGTCTCACTTAAAATTATTAATTACTTGAGGTTTTAATAATACTAATTAATAATAAAATTAAAAATTTTAAATAACTACTGATTGAAATAACACTTAAAGAAATCTATTTAAAGAGCTTTGGATTAGCTAATAACCACAAGAAAATAAATTTTTTTTTAGCTTTTCTTTAATTAAAACTAGTAAATTGAAAGAAAATGTGCCACAATTAAAACATGAAAAAAATGTGCCATAATCAGTCCATAATTAAAACTGCATCTCATTATAAATATAGGATATAACATAAAAGTGCGCATACATAATCTGATATACACGTGTGAAATATTTTGTAAACATTTGTTTTTATGGTTAGTTTAGGAATTTATGGACAGATCTTTTCTAAAAAATTGTATGAATTACCTCTAAAAATATAAACTCCTTAAAATCATTCCCTGCATACTCCAAGTAACTGAACTTGAATAAATCACACATTGTAATGGGGAAAGTAGAATTATGAAATATAAATGGATGAAAATTTCATGATGATTTTTTATATATAATACCAATATTTGTATAAGCAAAGGTAACTGTATACGCTGATATTATTCACATGCTATACTGCTAAATTTCTTCTTCTGTGTCTACTTCATTAAACTTACATATATATATATATATATTACTGATTTTACAAATTGTATTTTATGCCTCTCCTCCTTTAATGAAAAGTCAATAGATATGAAATAAAAGAAAATATTTAAATATATTTATCAAGAACATATTGATTTAAATAACAGTAAAGGAAATCATTTTGATAAACTTAAGATTAACTAATATTCATAAAAAAGATAAAGTGGATTTTCTTTATCTGAAACAGCTATGTCCTTATTGTTTGATTAAAGTATAACAGTTTTCACATTAGTAATATTTCTGAAGGCTATCATTACATTTTAAATAAAAGGCATAAAAATTAGTGGTAACCTTAAGAAATATTGTATAACAAAAGTGTATGATGTAAAATGAACTTAAGGAATTTCCTTACTTTTAATTTTATATCATTTCGAGTATATATTGTAAAATGTAATATAAATATAATTAAAGGACCTTTCATCATTGCGTTTTTGTCTTTTGTTTGTTAATTGTAATATAATATATAAAAATCAAACCATGTATTCAACTCAGATTATTTCAGCAATTACAAATTTTTTCAAAATTGACGACTTTTAAAGTATCTAATGCTTAAAGAAGTTTTATTACTGGAAATATTTTTCTTTAATCATAACAATATATAATATTTTATCTTTGATTTTCAATTGATATGCAATGTTTAAATGAAAATTTAAATAATATTTAATTATAATTGTTTTACTGATACATATTAATAAACTTCACGCTTATATTTATAGTTTAAAAACATTATTAAATTATTCAATAAAACAAACAATTGAATTACTAAAGAAAATAGCAAGAAAAATTCCCTAGTGGCATTAGGACTAATTTCAAAGTAATTTATCAGTTTTTAAAATTTGCTTATTCATATTCTTACACATCATTACATTTTTCAAACACCTTAATACTGATACTATATCTGATAAAATTACTATTATGTGTTTCATTAATAATTATGACAGTACAAAATAAACTTTGTAATGAATCTCAGTATGAAATGAAATTTAATTACATTTAAATTAGAACGAATTATCGTTTATCTAAATCGCTGAAAATCGATGAATTTTGAAATGGTATGTAATATTTCTAAATCAATTGAACTTGTTAACTAATATTATACCTTGCTTAACTTTCACTAAAAATATATTTGCGTCAAAAATTGCCTATTAATGATGTTAGTTTATGATGAAAAAATAAGAGCATTTTACATTTATATTCAGAATATCATTCTAAATGTCCCTTGCACGTTGTTCATGTTATTTACTAAAACAACATTTACATGATTTTTGGAGATGTTTTGTAATATATTGTGTGCAAAGATAATGACATGTATGTTAAATAAAGATAACAAATAGCAAAATTATGACATTTTCAAATAACATTTCTCCTGCAAAGGAGGAGGAAATGAAAAGTTTTGGAATCATTTTCCGTGGATTATGATGTTAGAGAATTAAAATCTATGCTTTATTACAAGTTACTTGTTCAGAAACATTCCTCTTTTCTAGAGACATGAAAATTTAAACAAACACGGATTACTGGTGAAATCATATCGGCTGTTTGACAAGAGAGTGGTATCGATTGGTTTTCTGCCTGCTGGGCAACAATAAAAGCTGGCAAGTTGTGTAAGGCATTGAAAAATTCAGAAAGACTATTCAGAACAGGAAAATAGGAATGTTGAGCCAGATTAAGAAAGATAAACATTGTATATTTTAAATTTTGTTCTTGAACTATTGTTTATTTGCAACTATATATTTAAGTAAAATATATTTATTTATCATAATATTATTTCAAATACATTTCATAAATTTTATATACATGGAGTAAAAGGCCTAAATTTAAAGAATTATGAAACATTTTTCTTTAAATCTGAAAATTCTATCGCTTCAAGGATGTTTGAAATCAAGTAAATTTGAATTGACTATAAAACTTCTTATTTATTTTATTTTTAAGATAATTTAGAAGACAAAATAGTAAAAATATAAGTAATCACTATTAAAATTAAATAAATATTTTATCTGATTCAATTAATATAAAATCACTAAAAAACACCCCAAAATATAAATTTTTATTGAGAATATCATAAGACAATTCTATAAAAGCACTTTATATTATTGTTTTTATAAGTACTTTATATTATTGTATTGGCCTTTCTAATGGATTACATATTCAATGAAAATATAATTAGGGAAACTAAAGAACTCAAAATCAAATTAAAAATAGTAAATAATATTTCAAGTCATATAACACTTGTAGTTTTAACTTGTTTCTTCAACAAAACGAAAGAATTAGTAGATGAAAACTTTCTAGAATAGTTTCAAATAAAATATTTATGTTCCGTGAAATTTTTGAAATGCAGATACTCTTTCGAGAGAAAGGTGAAATCTTTTATCAGATTATTATCAATTGTTGATAATTTATGTTAACAAAAATTATTTATTCTTAAGGTATTTAATTTTGAATGCACAGTTCTCTCTTCTATAAGAAAATTAGTATTTAAAATATCATTGTTTTTCTAAAAAAAAATATTTTTAATTAGCATTTAAAATCTTTCAGAAATTATGCTTTTTGTTTACCTGACATATAAACATATTAAATATAAATTACAAACACGGTTTCATTCAATTTCTTTAAGAAAAAGCTTAAGAACTGCATAATTTTAAAAATTTTTGTACTTATTTTAAAACATAAGAGGAAAAGATATTATTGAGAGTATTTAAATTTAGACGTTTTGTATTATACAAAAAAAATTATGCACTATTTTTCGCAATAATTATTGAATAAAGAAATATTTTAGTTAAGCATAATAAATGAGTATAATTACTTTTCATTCACTATTACTCCTATAAAAGTAAATGTTATTTCATTAATTCAATTATATGCATTTGCAATACCACATTGCTTGAATGAATATTTTATGAGCGAATGCAAGAAACATAATAGTTTCTATAATATAATTGTTTTTGGAAATAAACATTTATTTAAAATAAAAAATAATGACTTGAGTGTTTGAATATTTCATATAGGTTGGAATAATAAACTAACCATATTTCTAAAGTATACATTTCTTTGAACTTCTAAAATCTGTGAAATATCAAAATGTATAGTGTATAGTAGTACAATCATTCTGGAAATATATTTTTTACCACATTATAAAAACAAGATATAAATGTTTAAAAATGATTCGTCCAATTTGATTTCTACTTTCTCTTTTGTAATGCGGCCGAATTCGTTGGCACATGAATTGTGGAACATATGAATGTTTTGGGGATTTATTTTTATAAAATCCAGAAAACAATTATAAGTTTGACGTTCAATTAATTTCATAAATATGAAACCAAAAAGTGTACAAGATTTAGAGGAAAATATTTATAAGACTTAGATGTAGAAAAATACATGAAATGTTTTTTGCATCTTTTTACTCTTCAAACTTAATAATAGTAAGGAATTATGTAGAAAAGAGTTAGAAATCATTCAAATCAGAAATTTTCAGTTAATTTACAATTATCTACTTGTTCTGTATTTATAATGTACACCCATGATTACGGAGTTCCTTCCTCGGCCCACTTTGTAATCAGGAAATTTTTGGCAACTGTTTCTTCTTGTCAGTGTGCCTAACATCCGCGAAAAAAGTTTTTTTTTCTTTCCTATAATTTATTTTGCTTTTTAATTAATGCAACCTCAGCGCATTTCGTCCTTAGCAACCCAAAGATGAAACAGATCCCATAGGATAAGTAATTTTATATGCTATGATTTAATTTAATGTAAATTTAAATAGCTAAGAAGATCTCTATTACAGCATTAAATCGAAAGCGGTATAATAAACCAGGTGACGAAATTGAATGATGTCATCACAGAATGTCAAAGATGACATGGAACATTAGGCTAAATTTGATAGTTATGCTTTCTTACAGGAAAAATTTGAAGTACTTAAGGATATGAGGTTGCGTTTATATTATTTAGATGATTTATTTAATCTTTGTAAAACATATTTATTAACATAAGAGAATAAGAGGTGAAAACATTCAAACCTTACAGATGTCAGCAATGAGTAGAATATTGCTCATTCAGATAGTGAGCGTATTCTATTTCAACATGTTGCCACTGCTGGCAAACAAACTTTTATATTGAGTAGTGTTGCCACAGATGAATACCACTAAATCGCTAAGGAGGAAGAATTACAAGAGGTCATGACCTCTCTTTATAATGCGGGTGAGACACAAAAATTAGAGGCAAGCCTCAAAACTTCGATTGAAAATTTAAATTTCATTTCGATATATTGAAAATTTTTATTTGTTAAAAAAAACAGATCTTCTAACTTAAAATACTAACGCATGCATGTGTATTGCTTGTAAAATGCCATCACATGCAATGTGTCATAGTAATGTATTTAAATGAAGGAAATAATCAGAAATGTTACATTTAGTAAAAAAAGATATCGGCTTTGTTAAGTTTTCTTAAGTTGATATCATTCCTTATCTAGATATAACTCAAAGAGATCTTGTTTTGTTCTTTGTTTTTGACTTTGTTTTTTCAAGTCATTCAAAGGAAAGGAGATCATCACTTACTTTTTATTAAATATTCCACTCCACGAATAGAAAGTGTCCATAACATCCGAGAGAATGAACCTATAAGAGAATGAACCTATTCTTGACACCTACGCAATCTTAACAACGAAATCAAGGAAGTAACACTTCAGAATCAATCGATGTATAAGTGCCAGAAAATCATCGTCTTTAGTCACAACAATTATCTATGTCAGAAAAAAATGGCGAGGATTCAAACCAATAAGAGGCCATCCTTGACTCTGTTAGTGAGTCTTATTTTTTTCCTCAGCTGTAGCAGATTTATTAGGTTTACGAAAGGAAGAAAATAAACATACGAATTGGTGGTTTCAATGATACAACTGTAAATGTAAAGAAAAAGGTTTCAGCTATTTATTAAAACAAAACAAAAAAAAAGAAAAGAATTCGCAGTGGGAACTAGATTTATTAATTGTTCCTATGATAACAAGTTTTCACCTTCTAAAAGAATTAAACGTTTTAAATTTAAAATTTCCAGGTGAATCTAAGCACACACACTCTCTCTTTCTCTCTTTAACTGATACATTATTTCATATTGCTTAAAGAATAGACATTCTCTTAGGTGTAGAATTGCTTTTTCATTATTGAATGATGATAATACAAAGCTTGCAACAAACATCCTTAAAATCGAGTTGTTATGGTTGTCTTGTTTCTGTCTGTGCGTGTGTTGTGTTATTTCAGATAATCCTATTTATAATACACTTAAAAATGTATTTAACTAAAAAAAATAGGTATTCCTAATGAAATTCCCAATTGTTTTGCGGAAATTAAAATCCTAGAATCAACCGAAACTTGAAATGATGATTTAAAGTATTCAACGAACATTTCTTTAAAACACATTATATTAAAACGAATGGTAGATACGTTGTGGAGTTGCCATTCAAGACTCATTCTTCCAAGGAAATATTTTATTTTGATTAAAGGCCTGATTCTTCAAAGACGTTGCCAGAAATTAAAAACATTATGACTGAATTTTCTATTCATTTGTTAGAATAAAAATATTTTATTTCGATATAGTTTTAATAAATTTAAAATTAAACTATTACATTAATATGTTTCCCGCATCAAATCTAAAATTAATATTTAATTAAATACTTCTAATATTTGATTAAGTGTTTGGCACATTGTAACCAAGTCATTCATAATTTATACTGAAATTTATTGATAAGAATTAAACATTAATTAAACGTAAATGAGAGAATTAAACGTCACAATAATAACAAGTTTTTATTTAATTTATTTAAATTAATATATTGCTGCAGAAACGTAGAAAAGTTTCTGTTAAATATTAATTTTTATTTCACTTTGATTTTAAAACCCTAGAAATATTATGTATATATATATACTGCCATATCATCCTAAATCGTTTTTAAACTTTTCAAAAAATACTATAAAAAAGGAAAGTTAAAGGAAATATTTACAAATAAAGCTATAAGTAAAGAGCAAAAACTATGTATCAACTATGTGCTTTTAAAATAACTAATTAAAAAATATTTATAATTTTAATTGTAAGAATTTATTTAATATTTGATTACGATATTTTAAAAAATAAAATATATGTTATATTTCGAATAATATTTTTTTTTAATATTTTGGCAAAATCTGAAGAAGTCAATGTAAAAGTAATTTTTAAAATTCTGGTTGTAAATTGTCTATTTACCAAATTAATAATTAAAAGTTTTCATTGAAATTTAATATATTATTTCATAAATGAATGGCACAAAATTTTAATAAAAATCATGCGTTATTAAACAGGCTGATCCCGTATTTAAAGGTAAAGAATTTATTATAATTTTACACAATATTATTTTTAAACCTTATAAATATAGGATAAAAGTGTAATATTTTTCACATACATATTATATTTGTTTTTATTTCCAATTTAAATGCACATAAAAAATAAAATTAGTTGTTTCTTCCGTTAAACTGCTTTTAAGTATATTCAAAATGCTTTGTTAACGTATGAAAAGAAAATGAATTTTGAAGTCATATTTATGATATTTTAAAATTTGTTTATAATGCATCATATTCCTTTAATATTAATTCATATTTTATGTGAATTTTCCATGCATTAAATGCTTTAAGTCATTCATTTCAAAGAATAGATGAAAATGTGTATTTTTAGCCATATTAAACTCACCTGAATGCAATCGATAATCGAGTAAGTTTACTTTTGAATAAAATTACTAAAAAGAACCTATAGCTAGAATGGGAAAATTCAATAGATATTGCTATCAATTTGATTAAATTTTTTTCAGAATTTATATTATATTTTTATAGAAACTGTATTATATTTTTTGAGTCTAGCAAAACAGGACAATGTGTAGTTATATAATGGAGAGCAAGAGATATCTATAATTAATTTCTGAGAATCATTCAATAGTATATAAATTAACTATGAATTTCTTTAAATTTCTAGCTTGATATAGCTTTTATAAGACCAGTACTTTAAAAAAAAATGACATGTATTGCATTTTTCCATTTGCGATAAACCATTGTTTAAAGCATATTTTTATTTAATTTCTTAAAACGTTTTACAAAATAAAAAATAGCTCTTTAAATAGAAGGGCATAAGTTTAGATAAAAATATTGTGGCTAAACAAAAATACTTAAAACAGACGTTTTGAATTAAAAATAAGTTAATTAAATGAGCCTTTCCTTTTTCTCTTTTAAAATTAAGTTTGGCTTATTTTATTTTCGCAATTTAAAAGAAAAATACTTCCTTTAATAAAACGATAATTACTTATTTTCTATTTCCATAATGATTAACTAAGTAAGATTATTTATTACATAGCTTTTGAATTTCCAATTCGCCTTTTTGTTCTTTAAAAATTACTTGTTTTATGCATTTTTAAGTTTCAAAATTTAGTATAATAACAAACTAAGGTATAAAATTTTTACTTTTTCTTGAAAGGCATTTGCTCCAGATTAAAATGATAGATTCTGCAATTTTAGCTATTCTCAATAAAGAATCAAATAAACTAAAAAGCATTTTATTGAATAAAACGATAAATCATTTTAATTTAAGGTATTAAAACAGGTACATAATTCCATATTTTTTATCACACCTTTTACACTTAGTATATTAAATCAAAGTATTTTAGAATTATATATTAATAACATTTTTTTCTGAAAAATCATTTTTTGAAATAACTTGAAAAAAACATTTTAAAGTTATATCAATGCAAAGAATATATTAATATAGTATTATAAGTTTTATATGTTTTTTCATTAAAATAAGGCCTTCATAATTTTTTTCTATAATTTTGTGAGGTACATTTTCAATTTTAAAGAGATATTTATAAAATTAATTTCTTGAGAATATATTCTGAAAATTATTATTTCATTTTCTTTGAATATATAGAAACTTTATTTTAATATTAGGTAATCAAAAATTATATTTATATAACTATATATCTATAAAATTAATTTTTATAATTTTATAGATATATAGTTATATAAATATAATTTTTGATTACCTAATATTAAAATAAAGTTTCTATATATTCAAAG
>JAPDSC010038232.1:0-36945 GCA_026290005.1 Latrodectus geometricus
TATTATTTTCGTGAATTGCAATTTTTCGGTTTACTTGAGTCTTATTAATATCAAATGAATTTAACTTCATAGTGAGACAAGCAATAGAACTTCGCACTTGCACTATATCCGAAAGTTTTCAAATTGACCTCGTACATTTTATCATTTGTTATAAAAGCAATTGCTATTTCAAACAACAAATCTTATGTGAAAAGCCAGTGAATAAAAAAATTATTGAATAGGGTTATCCTTGGAAATATTTTACAATCTCTATGAAGAAATATTTTCAAATGCCTTGAATAATAATTTTTCGTGTTCTAAAAGGGAAATACATTTCATTATTATAATGTTTCATTAAGCTGTATGAAATTGCACACTTTTGGCACATTTCCTAAGCACTCTACATTTTATATATTTTTTTAACTTTTACAAGACCAGCAATTATGCTATGTAATCTTTTTATCATACAAGTAAATTATAATGGGAATTAATAGCGTGCTATTCTGTTTAAATATTCACATAACATCTTTTTCGACAGGTGTTTTTTTGTTCTCATTGTAAGATACTTTTTGAAACTTTGTTAGTTTCTACTGTTTAATTTTACAGTTTAATTTATTAATTTCGCTTAGAAGCAATTTCTATTCCCAGTTAACGATTTTTTTATTCGAATCGAAAATACATGTGCTAAAATTCTAATGTTTTCGAATGCTGTAATTTACACTTATTTGTTAAACGTTTCATATATTATTTCCTACAAATGATAGAATTTACATGACTTATTTTAAAAACTGTTTATACTTTTAAATTTATATTGGCTTTAAAAATATTTGTGAATGAAAATTTTTTAGCGATATTTTCAAAAATTACTTAAAATGTTATTACAATTGTATCGTACGATAAATCGTTTCCAGAATATTCTCCGCAAAAATAAAATGCTTTTTGTTTTACCATTTCAAAAATCCATGTCTCTCAATTAAATAATCAGCTCCTGACAATGATTTTGATTACATTAATAAAAATACTGATAAATATTACACAAATGGGTCTTCGGCAACAAATAAAATGTATGCCACTGATTTTTAAGAGACTGAGTATTTTTAATTAAGCGAAATTATATAATTAAAAATGCCACAGCCATAAGGAATCCTTATATACTAATTAGTTTACCAAAAAGCTAAATTTCATTGTAACTTAAAAATTGTTTTATATAATTTGTTGAGTTCCAAGAACTTTATTATTTGGCACGTTTGAGTTTCTAAAGGCAAATGTACAGAAAATAATTCAGAAAAATGTATCATACATAAGTTGCACTCGGAAATAAAGATGATTATTTCTTAAGTAAATTTCTTGTCATCCTTACATATTATTTTCACATTAAAATTTAGAATTGCATTCTACACCACTGATTTAGTGTAGCATTTAAATTATTTAAAAAATAAGATGAAATATATAATTTGATTTTTTTTATTTTATTTTGTGTCAAGAAAATATACATAAATGTGCGGTCAATTTGCTTCAAGAATTTTAACAAAAAAATATTTAATGTATAAGTGTTCATTCTTAAACTTTTATTTCCTCAATATATACTTTTCTGATTTCCAAAAAGAGTTTAAAAATATTTATTAGTAAATAAAAATTATTTATCAGTATACGTTAATTAATAGAATTATTATAATTCTCAACATTATTTAATGAAATATAAATAGATGGTCTATTTTTAAATAACCTACAGAATGCTTTTTCAAAAATTTAGCTTCATCTTTCTACTACATCAATTTTTTCGTTCAAATAGAAGAAGCAAAATTCCTATTCAAATTACTACATTTTTCTTACGTAGCATTCATTTCTCACAATATAAACTTACTAGTCTTATTTCAGTTTGTAAAATATAATATCATTTTTCAAGATTTTTAACTGCCTTTTTCCCACTGCAATTATATCCATTTATACTTTCTTACAGAGCAATACATTTTCGTACAAATTAAATCTCATAATATAAAATTTTTATGAAATAAGTTATTGCGTAAAATTTTTGAGGAAGCAAATATCAGAAAGAAATGATTGCCTTATTTCTATCAACATCGAAAGGTATTGAGTATAACAACTATCGTTTCGAATGCATAATACTAATTTTATTTGATAAAGTATATTGGACTTACTGAAACCTTTGACAAAAACAGTAAAATATAAATTAAAATTATGCACTCCCGTTTTCATTTCCGAGAGTGAACGAGGAATTATAAGCGTGAAGCCAGAAAGATAAACACAAATATCTTCATTATAATCATCGAGCAAATTTCTACCAAAAAATGATCTCCAACTCCTATACCAAGTCTGCAGTAAATTTGCTTAAGTTCTCTAGTTTCGTGTGACAACACTTTTAAAGATCATGTGACTAAATGTTAACAAAGTTTATTTAAGCTGTTACATTCGTTTCAAATTATTATTATTATTTTTGATTGGTAAGCTTTTTTTATTTTTTTATGAATTTACAAATGTCTTACAAGTCAATACTTGAAGTTTAATAAGTTAAAGAGTTTATAAGTTATAAGTTGAAATTAAAGTAGTTGAAATAGAAAGAAATTTAGTAAGTTAAATTTGAAAGTAGTATTGCTTTGTGTCCAAATGCAAAGATCCAAATTGAAACTTTATTATAATAAATTTAAAAGGACACTTTGCAGTTGTTAAATATTTTTATACTAAATTGACTTTTTTTATGTTCAAAATATATCATCTGTATATTGAAGCATTTTTGGAGGATTCTAAAACATTTCTAATTATTAAAATTATTTTACAAGTTTAAAAGTTACTATATGTTGCTTTTTAGCTTTCAAAAAACATCAATAACAAAAAAAACATTTTTTAAAATAAATTGACTTGTTAATTACCAACTCTTTGTAAATACAATTTTTGTAAATTTCCTTAGAGGAATTTGTCGCAACTTTATTCATATATTTAAATAAAATTTCTAAAAGTTGCTAGCATTAAACTGTTTTAGTTTTTTAATTGAAAATGGCTACAGATATTTTTCTTCCATTAATATTAAACTAATCTCAAAATTTAAGATGTGTTATTGTGGGCACTTTCTTAATTATATGCGCTTCAGTTTTTGTTTATATTGCAAAAAAAAATATGATTTATGTGAATAAATTGTTTACTATTTAATTTGAGCTACAGTCTTTTAATTAGGTATAGAGGCACAAATGACGAGCCTGATTTTGTTCTAATATTCTCTAATATGTTATGTTTGTATGTCATTTTAGTATATGTAATTTAAATTTACATGTATTCTAAATGAAACCGTTCTGAGAGTAGTATTGCTTTGTGTTCCAGTCTATTAAAATTATAGTAATATTGTTAAAGTAAAATGATTGTAATTATTGGTATATACATGAAACTTATTCATGTGTAGAGGAAAAAGTTATTAAATACTGACAAACCCCATCAATATTGGGAGTGAATTAACGCAATTCAATTAAGAAATTGTTCAAGTAATAGTTTCGAGCAACATGATTTCTAAGCTTTAGAATTTAATACTTTCTGCCGTGTTAGTTTTCCATTACTCTCATTCGACCTTTTAAGAACTACTTTTTCAAATTTATTTTTAATAAGATATTTAAGGTCTTGAAATTCTGTATCTATTCATTATCTTAGCTCAATCAGATATGAAATAGATGTCAAAGGAAATGACATGTAAAAAATCTGCGTACTCAGAACGCTAAATTTTCTTGTTTACTAGGTTTTGTACATTTTGTGACCGTTTTGAATTCAAAGCAATAATATTTAAAAAAACATAAAAGCCATTTTCAACCATTTCTTAAAGATAAATTTCAAAATGAATATTCATCTGTAAAAAGGTAGAAATTGACTTTGCACTCAGTTGTAGAATCAAAAGCAAAATTTCTATTCCTAATATAGATAAATGTATATTGAGAATTAGAAAAATAAACATCACATCAATGTGCATACTTCTTGTACACTAAATTTTTAAAAACTATCCATTTGCTTGAAAATTATAAAAACTTTTATCATAAAATTTTTGGATCTATTATTACCCTACAATAATCGATGTTTGAGCCTGCCATTCAATTCATTTAATTGTGATTACGCGTCACTGATTAAAAACTCAGCAAGTCTTCTATTCAAGAATTCTTGAATTTAATTATTCAGGATTGATACTTCTGATTGTTGAAAATATTTTAATTTGTAGTTAATATTCGATATGTCTTTCAAGAACCAAGCTAACGCTTAGTTATCACTAACGTTTTTGGTTCAATAGTTCATGGATTCGATTACACAGTGAGCTTTTATGTTAATTGAGGTTCCTACTTTACTTTATCCTATCGTAGTTAAACCTCGTTTGCAAATTCATTGACTTAAAAATCAAACTAAATCTTCATTTGCTAAAGTGATCGTAATGCCACATAAAAACTAGTATATCAAAAATGTGTTGCGTTGCTAGAAACAAATTAACGTATACTGATAAAATTTCAAGGAAACGTGAATTTTCTTCCACGTTCTGATATGTAAATAGTCAAGTGGATTTGATAACATATTTTATTTGAAATGAAATTCACTGTAATCAAAATTAGCAGAATTTAAAAATGATTTTCATTTTCTGCAAATAACGTAAATGAAGATTCGAGAAATAAAATATTTCAAAAAGTAGACTGAAAAAAAATTCCAATGACAATGTACAAAGTATTTTCTGAAAATCCTGAATAATCTTTCTCAGAAAGTGAACATAAAAATTTTCCCTTAACTTAAATTAGAATACTAGAGAAAATAGTTAATAAATTGTTGGAAAATATTTAGAAATTGTTTTCTCTGAATTTAGAATAAATCTTGTGATTATAATAGAAATCATCAAGGAAAGAATAAAATTTAAAAAAAATTCTAAAAAGATTTGATTAAAAATATATTTAATGAATCTTAAATTTGTTGTAAATTGTATTAGAAAATATTTTAAGCAAAGTGCAAAATCTGGATAAACTCGAAAGCTGGTTAAAACAAAAATTTTCTGGGACAGCCTTATATGGTAAATTGGGTATTTAAAATTTGATAAATAGATTTGAAAAATTAGATAATTTGTTATAAAAAGGAAGAAAGTAATTATCTAGTCACATGACTGTTGAAGCTAACTCTTGATGTTGATAAAGAAAAGCGTCTTGCTTGTGTTTTAAGTGAGTTGTGTTATCTGGTATTTCTTATGCGGATATTTTCCATTATTTCAGAAGAAAAGGTATTCTGATTTAAAAAGCCGTAAAACCAATAAAATCTCCAGTGAGTTATAAAAGTTCGTCCCTATGCAAATTTAATATTACAAACTGTTACATAGTAGATAACAAATTTTTTGGTAATTGGACATGCCTGTTTTAAGAAGACTTGTTTCTGGATTGTTGTTGATTTTTGCTTGCCAATTTTTATTGTTCCCTATTGATTTCATTAACAAACCTACAGAAAAGCCACATTCCAAAAAAATCACTTCTAATTTAAAATTCGTATTATATTAAGAAACTTTTCCGCCGTGATTTGGAGAAAGACTTCGTAACGGCTCTCCAAACAAGAAATGCGGAAAAACATCTCGATTTTTGACCATAAAATTGAGTTATATCCAGATTTAGAACATACTAATTACTATAAATAATTTTTAGTGACAAAAAATATATCGTAGTTTCGACATATTTGAAGCATAATACAAATGGTGACTTCAGGATCTGAAAACTCAAACTAGCACATAGCATGTAAGAAACAAAGCCAAATATTTTAGATATAAGTTATGTTATTAAATGATAAACCAAAAGAATGACTAAGTTATCATAATTTTTTCATAAATAATTTCATGTATAGAACTTCAGTAACGATTCACTTACTGTAATGTAATAGTGTAATGTAGTTATAAACATGGAAAATAATTCTGAAAAGAAAAAATTGTGCCAAATAAAGATGAGTTTCCAAAAAGCAATTCTAAAATTCAAAATTCATTTTGCTTTCATAATTATAGATTCGAATTATAAATAAAAGAATCATCCTTCTCTCATTGTATGCAATAGTTCATACTTAATTTTAAACTGTAAAGCACTAAACCTAATAACTCTAAGAAACTGAAAGTACAAATCAATAGGCTTATGCTTTTAGTCTGAGGAAGTTTTATATTGAGAGAAGTATATAAACATTATTAATGTTATGATAAACAGTTGATTATTCCAAACAAAAAAATTACTCTTTGTTTACTCTTAAATTTAGGTAGCTTTTTTAATTTTATGATTAAAACCTAAAGGCAATACAGAGAGTCTGAGAAACAAGGTATAGTCAATTAATTTAGAGTTACAAATCTGTCCTTATTCTTCAAATTTTCCTAGAGATTGAAATTAAAAAATGCTGAATGGAATAGAATGCCAGCGCCTGCCTATCTTAAAGTAAAAGCTTTCAAAACATTTAATTCCAGCATGTAATTTTTAAACTAGGGTAATTTAGGGAAATATTTGAAATCATAATTTAACTAATCACTACCAAAAATGTTAACGGTTGTCATTTTTTTTTCGTAATTTTTTAATAAACTTCAATACGATTAAGCTATGAAATGATGAAAGAGAAAAAAAAATAATATCTTCACGCAAAATTTTTCCAGTAATTCAAATTAAATTTTGAATTGCGATGTTTTTTAAAATTTGTTTTAAATAATTATAGTTCTCACAATGATTAATAAGATTTCGAATGCAGTTATTTCAAAATATTGAAATATAATTTGAAAGTTTGCTTTAATAAAGTAATGATCCATAACATTAAATATTTCATGCATTAATTTCTCACATGGCTAAGAAATTACTTCAATTGTGTTAAATATTCATGAATTTTTTTGTAACAGTTTTCTCTTTTATAGATTTATTGATATTAGGAAATTGAAAAAAATGCAACTCAGAAGTGGAAGAGTAAAATCTGATACTGTACCACCACGTCGTCAGAGTAAGATTTTTATACTTATTTCAATGTGTACTAAAAAATAGTGGTGATAAAATTGGTGAAAAGAATTATAATGAAAAATTATTCTGAGTATATTATTGGATGTTCACATAATTTAAATTCAGTAGTGTTTGAAATATCTTTATGTAAACTGAATCTTATGAAAATTTAGTTCGTTCATCTCAAAATTTTTTTTATTTGTAAATTTTTCAGTCCCGTGTCAATACAGAATCATTTTTAATTCTTTTAAGCTAAATGAAAAATTTAAGGCATAAATCCATTATAAGAATTATGAGAAATTAATCACTGAGTCGCAAAATGACTTATACTTGATGCTAAGAAAGAATCATGCGATTCAAAACAGTAAAAATATTTCCTCTTTTACTATATTTGAAAACCAATTCTTACTATTAAATGCTTTTAGAGAACAATGTTATTCAGTAATAAAGATATTTTACTTTAGCGATGAGATGAAAATCATTTGTAAGTCGTATCAGGACACCCTTTGCATAAATTTTCTGATGCACATTCACTTGTCACAATAGAGCAAAATATTTAATTGGAATCTAAATGGGCAATGTTGTGGTACACAATACTTACATTCTTCGGTTAAAACTACCAATGTAGATGGTTTTTATATATGGTTAAGAATAGACTTAAATTATAGGTTCTATGCGAGTCATATTTTTCGAATGCAAAAAACCGTACTAAATCGGACTAGAGAATAAAAGTGCCTGACTGAGGCAATGTCATTAAAGTTAAAAGTTTAATATTCAATAAGCCTGAGAAATGGAAGAGTTTGGACCTTGTATAGTGAAATACCATTGGAAACAATTACTTTCAGTTGTTAAAAATCATTGTAGACTGATTGCATTGTGGTAGTATAAAGGAATAGCAAGAAAGTGAACAATAATACAGACTAACAATGGACACCTATTTTAAGATTCTGATCCAGTAAATTGTTTCCTATTATCATGGATATTCAAATATCCATGCATTTAGACTTTACTCATATACTTTTTAGACGGAAACAAAGCTATTTTAAGACTGTGCCTTATCATGACTTAGGTATAAATGTAAGAAATTGTAGTGGGTTTCCTCTAATTTATTTTTATAGAACTAGATACTCAGTGCCTTAGAGTACTCGAAGTTATTATGCTTACTACAAATGTTTAAGAACTTATTGTTTGAAGCGACTATACGTATTACAAAAATTTAAAATTTGTTATAAAATCTTGATATTTCAAAGTAAAAAAATTTATTCTGTTAGATTTCTTGCTTTTAACTGATTATTTTAAAATGAATGAAAAGTTAAAATTTCATGAAAACACGTGATAAAACTAACTTTCATGAAAATTTAAGAATGTTTGGAATATTTTTTTTAATTCATATTTTTAATTTTACGTTGCTTAAGAATGGTCACAGGCTTAAGAGTTTCTTTATTGATTAGAGTAGCATTACACTAGAGCCTAAATCGCAATTGTCCTTTCTGGGCGTTAGCCACAAAACCCAACCAACCAACTAACTAGAGACTAAATTGTCAAAGAATTATGTTATATTTTGAGAATGAGCGACTGATTACATTGTGGTTGTAAATATTTTGAAATATTGTTTCACCACGTGAGTTTTGCGATTGAAGAATAAGAGTCTTGATTTGCTTCTTACGTATTTTCTGAATGCATGCTCTTTCGTGTTATTTTTACTATATTTTCAGTCACTTTCTAAAATGACAGTGGTTATTCTCAAGAGACTTAGACATTAGAAACAAATGAGAATTCTCTATATAGGAAGTTTTCTTTGACAAAATATATTAAGTTAAAAGAAAATCTGTAATGGGAGAGAACACAAGTGTTAACCATAGTGGGAAAGTCATTCCACACTTTGATTTCGAAGCTATTCAGGCATTTATAGTGAAATAAGTTTCTAGAACATAAATAATCATATAAAATTTTTATTTAGAGCATAAAATTAGGGAATTTTAATGTAAAAATGAGGAATGACTCAATATGATAAAAAATAACCAACTTACGCAAGACATTGCATTATAGATTTTATGAAATATTAGTTTTACTATTCATATTTAGAAAGTTTCTAAGGTTTCACTTTCGATGCTTGAACTATAAAGTTTAGAAATGTATAAAAAAAGATCTAAGCTAATCATTTCTGATAATTTTAACTTGTAACAAGTATAAGGTCCTCATCTAATATTTTGCATTTAGGATTAACCATTAAATTTTTATGCAGGGAAGCAGTTTCCACTAATATATCTTAATATTTAACATGTATCTAAAACGTAAATTGGTTAAAAATTTACTGTACGGTCACTATTGGCGACTTTTTCAAAAATTTGCCAAAAATCTCGCCATTTTGTACAAGCGAGGTCTAAAAAATAAACAGAATTTTTGAAAAATGTTGCCTGTGATTGGTCTGAATCCCTCATCTGCCGTCGGATTTGATTTGTCGGAATAGGTTGGGTTGCCAGAAAATGTTACTTATCGCCAAATGTGGAAAACTGCGCCAACAGCGACCGTCCAGTAAATCTCATCCGTAAATTGTTGCTCTGCTTGCAAGAGTTGGGGAAACAGAAAACTTAGATCATTGGTTTTTGTTCAACAGTTTCATTTTTCATCTCGTGCTTGTGTATATTGTTTGTAGTGTTTCTGAATCAATTTCAGACTGTTTATTCTTAAATTAATGTTCGGAAAAAAAGATCAGTGATAAATGAACGAAATAAAAACTATGATGACCAAATGGATGAATACGCATAACTGGGTTCATCAAGAACTGTTGCAAATTAAGTTCCAGAATTATATATTAAAAGCAGTGTTAATCAAATTAATCACTGAATGCATAATTTGGTGATAGAATATAAAAGCAAACTACTCAAAGCCTAGTCAAAAATATATCATTAGGATTAATACCATAAAAAATTTAAATAAGAAAACTTTTTTGCATTTTGTTACGTAGGCTTAATACTTTACTGGTGTTATTCTGAAAGAAAATTCTTCTAATTTTAATCTAAATTAAAAATTCTGATTTTTTTTTCACATGTTTTAAAAATTTAAATGCACAATTAAACCATTGTGTATTATAAAAAACACTAACGAATTGAAATATTAGAAAAAGGAATTAAGGTTAAGCTCTAGAAAAAATGTTATGGTTTTAAAATGAAATACTTCTGTTTCATTGCGTTAAATATACTATTACAGAAAATTTCCTTTGAAGTAGAAGCATTAAAATTTATCAACAATGTTTTTGAAGTTTGACATTAACAATAAAAGTTTGTCACAACTGAAAAGTATTGTAAAATTTTCGTTTCATAAATATTACTTTTTCGCGAATGTTACTAATTTACGTGACAAATTTCATACAAGGAGAGACATGATTTAATTTTTTGAACCAACAACTCAAAGGTTAGTGATGTGGCCTTCAGTACAATAGTTCCTAGATTCGAATCCAAGTTTGGGTTTGCATGTTTTTAACAGTTCGAAGTCAACTAAGCTTTAAGGAAAAGGTATTTTAAAAACACTAAGTATACGGATAACAAATTGATAAAGAAATTTCGCATTTAAATTTTAGAAAACATTTACGAAAAAAATCGCATATTTTGTAAAAAAAAAAAATAAATAAATAAATAAATAAACCCATATAAACATGTAAAATTTACAAGTTTAAGCTTATTAATAAAATAGCTAATTTTGTAAAGTAAGCTAAATTTTAGTGTCTTTATATAAAACAGTTTTACCAGCTTACGTCACATTCTTTTAAGTAATCGTTTAGTTTTTAAATTGTTTCAAAGCATTCTAACGGCCGTATTCACCAATCAGAGTTCAACGAAGTTTCGGGGTAATAGGCGAGTTAAGTCATGAAACGTTATTCACCACGACAAAAACAACGATTAACTCGCCTATATGGATCCCTAGAATAACCATACAATTTTGGAGTGTCAGCGCCAAGTCTGCAAAAAATGGCGATACAATGGCAAACAATGTTGACATTGATGTGCAAGATTTGCAAAATCTAGAATTAATGGAAAGAAGAGCGAGATGTGTGTATGAAAGTAAGCAAAATGATTATGAAACTTTGGACGAAGTTGATTTTAGTAGCTGTTATTGATTGAATAAAACCTTTTATCCATCTTGACGAAACATTTTCAAGCTTACTACGAAGCTTTGTTTACATTTTTTGCTAGCCATCAGAAGCCGTCTTACATGTCGTGTTCAGTTAACTCTAAAGTTGTTTTACACGGGAATTTCCCCGCTTCATGAATGACAATCGGTGAGTCATGCTACAGCTGAGTTATATCCGAGATAGGCTGCACTCAAGTTAACCCATGTTTGGTGAATACGGCCGTATGATGAGCTCATAACTGAATTCTTAATACTTTGTCTTTCCATTCTATAATTGATGGGTTCAATTCCAACTTCAGGCCCCTCAGGGGGTTTACTTTAAGTAAAAACGGGTGTCACAATCCCGAGGTATCCCAGTGACCTGCCCTCTGCTTCCTTTTCTCTTCAGAAAGAAGAGAAGAGAAGAAAAGGAAGCAGAGCACCTTTTCTTCTCTTCAGGGAGAAAAGGAAGAAAAAGCAAGAGGGGACTCTTGCATTTTCTTCCTTTTCTCCCTCATTGTGGTTGCCTCTGAGGTTGAGGGCTCCCCTTGAGCAGCTGTCGCCGCTCTCTTGCTATTAGCTTCTCTTGTGGACTGAACCACCCATGTGTTTGCCGTGCGTGGAGACCCGTGTCCCTGGAAAGGAGGGTCCTGGTAATTAAGGCCCCCAGAGACCAACACATTGCTTTGGCCTCTGCTTCAGGTAAACGGGAGGTGTTTTGTGGTCCTCAGCACATCAATCGGCTTTATGGATCAAGCGATCGGTACATCTGCTGGATGGCTCGTTAAGGGTGGAGGCCATCACAGGGATGTACTGTGAGCGTATAGGACTTGGCTAGCACTGGTGCAGCTGGTCTGCATCCCCTTGTTGGTCTCGGTGGTGGGTGGTGCCGTCAGGTCCCGAAACTTCCATTTCTATTATGGAAACAAATAATCTTTCTGTTCTCCCGCGGGAGCATATGTTCGCACTTTTAAATGCAAAGTTCTATATTATTCATCGGAAAGAGGGTACGTTTGATAATGTATCCCCTTTCCTCATCCAGAAATCTATTTCAAGCACAATTGGGGAAGTGAGAAGTATTCGAAAGCTGCGTTCTGGAGACCTAATGGTGGAAGTTGCTTCTCAAGCACAAGCAATCCAGATAAATAAAATGAGCATGCTTGCTAACCTTGAGGTATCCGTCTCTGCTCATAAGTCTTAACTTTTCTCGTGGTGTTATTTCAGCCAGGAATTTGCTTAGGACGCCAATGGATGATATTCTAGAAAATCTAAAAGATCAAAAAGTCTGCGCTGTCAAACGCATTATTGTCATACGTGATGGTAAGGTAATAAATACCAAACACCTCACTGACATTTGCGACACCAGATTTACCGCAGCATATTAAAGCTGTGTATATGAATCTCTCCGTTAGGTAATTTATACCAAATCCTTTACGCTGCTTCCAATGCCAATTATTTGGACACTCCAAAATAGCTTGTAGGGGTAAACTGACTTGCGCTCGCTGCGCTGCAGTTGACCATGAAAGTTCTTCTTGCACTGCAAAAGAAAAATGTGTCAACTGCAAAGGTGATCACCCTACGCTAGAAGTTATCCTATCTGGCAATCGGAAAAGGAAATTATTACCACGAGGGTTAAGACCAACTGTTCATATCCCGAGGCGAGACGTTCTGTTACATCTCGTACATCTCAAGCAGGAGCAAGTTATGCCAAAATCGCTGCCAAGGTCACCAGAACAGCAAGTACTCAAACTGAAGACTTTTCGCTTCCCCTTATTAAATTACCCCCTACATCTGTACAAAAGCCGAAATCGTCCTCCGTATCCATCGTTCGGAAAAAAGCTCCTATGGCTAAATCAAAAGCCATAAAGGCTCTGAAATTAAAATCTGCAAAAGAGGGCCCCTCTAGGCCCCCAATAACCACCCGTAGAGCCATATCACTGGAGTCTGATGCTGTCTCCTTACATCCTTCGGACGATGATATATCATTCGATGAATGGACGGAAGGTATGCCCTCCAGCTCCCGGAAAGGAGCTTTTTAATTTAAAACAGTCTCCTTTGTTTCATGGAACTGCCATGGTTTACGTTCTCATATTGATGACATCAAATCTATAACATCACTTTATAGACCCTCATGTATAGCACTTCAGGAAACTTTCCTGAAGTCTATAAATAATGTCTCCATGCGGGGATATAAATGTTTCAGAAAAGATTGTGGTGACGATGGTGCAGTGTCTGGAGGTGTTTGCATTTTAACATCTAATGATTTCCCCAGCACTGCTCATCCAATCAATACTACTCTACAGGCTGTAGCTATAAGAATTCATACCACAGTTCTGATTACAGTCTGTAGTTTATATTTGCCACCACATGATGTCATCCGCCAAGAGGAACTGCTTGCATTGATTGATCAGCTGCCAACACCATTTATATTACTCGGTGATTTTAACGGCCATAATTCTCTGTGGGGAAGTGATGATACTAATTCTCGTGGTCGTCAGATAGAGCAATTTATTTCTGATAATTGCCTCTGTCTGATGAATACCGACGAGAAAACGTATTTCCACATATCCAAGAACATTTCATTCACTCGATCTCGCCATTTGTACAGTGGCTTCCGTAAAGGGAGATCCACTCTAGATAACATTACATATTTGGAAACCCAAATCCGCAACGCTTTCGTGCGGAGAAACCATCTGGTTTCCATCTTCTTCGACATCGAGAAGGCATACGACCGTACGTGGCGATATGGTATTCTCCGTAAATTATACGATTTTGGCTTTCGGGGTAATCTCCCGATATTCCTGCAGAATTTCTTACGCTCCCGTATTTTTAAAGTTCGTATTGGAAGCTCTACATCCAATACTTTTATTCAAGCCGAGGGTGTACCCCAAGGCTCTATTTTAAGTGTCACTATTTTTAATATATACATCAGTCACATCCTTCATCTTTTATCACCTACAGTTCATGGCACGATGTATGTGGATGACCTGCAAATATCTTGCCAGGGATCGAACATGCGTTTAATTGAGAGACAACTTCAAACATCTGTTAATAAAATAGCTGCATGGTGTGCAGAGAATGGCTTCACACTATCTCCTAGCAAGAGCTGCTGTGTCCATTTCTGCAGGAAGACCAGTATTCACAATGATCCTGTTATTCATCTGAACATCACTGCAATACCCGTGGTCAACGAGATTAAATTTCTTGGTGTGATTTTCGACCGAAAATTGACCTTTCTTCCGCATGTTTTACATTTGTGGAAGAAGTGTGAGCGATCGCTTAATATCCTCAAGGTGTTGTCAAATACATCTTGGGGTGCTGATCGCTTGTCACTCCTTCGGGTCTACCAAGCACTCATTTTGTCTCGTATTGACTACGGAAGTGTTGTATATGGATCTGCTAGGTCTTCAGTTTTACGCAGATTGGACACTGTACATCACTCTGCTTTGAGAATTTGCTCAGGAGCATTCCGCACATCACCCGTCCAGAGTCTTTACGCGATTTGCAAACAATTGCCTTTAGACCTGAGACGAATGCAGCTGTCTCTCAATTATTACGCTAAAGTTATGTCTGATATTCAACATCCTTTACGATCCTTGGTATACACTCCTGCCTTGAAGAGATTATATGATGCGCGTTCCTATAGCATCCAACCCTTTCTCACTAGAACTAAAGATCAACTCCATTTGACAGACCTATATGATGTCCGTTGTATCAAAACGGACTTACATTTACATCCACCCTGGCATGATCCACAGATTAATATTATTAATCCATTTGCTCAGTTTAGAAAATCGGACACAACCTCAACGATTTTTCAACAGCTTTTCTATTTACATCGCTGTCAGTATTCATCATACACGCCTGTATTCACAGATGGATCTAAAACTGCAGGACATGTTGGCTGTGGCATATTCTATGCTAATGCCAGTTATGGTTACAGCCTTCATACGTCCTGCTCCATCTTTACTGCTGAAGCTACGGCCATTTATCAAGCCCTTCAGCTTGTGAATACAGGAAATTGTCATAAAATTTGTGTATATACTGACAGTTTGAGTGTACTAGAAGCGTTGAGAAATTCAAATTATTGTCATCCTGTTGTGTCAAAGATTTTCGGAGCATTGGATTCCCTTGCTGGCAAGGGTTATAACATCATTTTCTGTTGGGTCCCAGGTCATGTAGGTCTAGAGGGAAATGAAAAGGCGGATGCAGCTGCTAAAGCTGCAGGGTCTTTACTCCATTCATCTGTCCCTCTTTTCGACGTGAGAAGGGTTTTTAAAATATTTGTTAAATCTCTTTGGCAGGAGTTGTGGAGTATGCAGGTCTCCAATAAATTACGTGCCATTTTTCCATACCTCATTCCATCATCAGTTTTACCGTTACGAAGTGCCGATGTTCGATTGACTCGCCTTCGTATCGGACACACACGTTTCACACACAGACATTTGTTTTTAAGCGAACTAAATCCATGGTGTGAAACGTGTGATGAACCATACTCAGTAAATCATATTTTAATTTCATGTAAGGATTTTAACAAAGAACGTCTACATTTTTTTAAAACTGATTTTATCACTTTATTTGATTTGTTAGGGGAACCCCCCCACAGAAACCTATTTGCCTTTTTAAGGGCAATAGGTTTTTTAAATTTTATTTAATGTTTAACGTTATTTTTTTGTATTTACATATTTATTTTCTTTTTTATAAAATTTTAACAAATAATAGATTTTAATAATACTTTATACAAAGGTTTTTGTTTTTTAAGATTTTAATGTTGTTTGGGTTTAAAAATAAATAAATAAAAATAATAAATTAATGAAAAATTGAATTTTATCTTGGCGCAGCATGTCCAATTTTGGATCTTGCGCCATAAAACCTAACCCAACAACAACAACAACTCGCCATTTGTACACCCTCACTTCTGCCATTGTTAAATCTAAGCCATAGCTCTCTGCCAATTTTTCAGCTCCTTTATTTTGTCAGGCCAAAGGAGAAGGCCGTTCGCAATCATTTAAGGTCGTGGAATAAAGCATTCCACGTCTCCGTTGTCAAACACGAGTTGGACTCTTATGACTTTTCTTTCAACGTCTTGAAAGTCCAGTGGTGCATCGAAATATCTGGTTCCACGTTCCACAGGACTCGACGAATGAACCGTTGGAATAAAGCAAGTTATTGGTTGGACAGCCACGTCCAAAATTTCTGGTGATGGATTCTCTGTTTCGTTCCATGGTGCTTGATTCTCATCGTTGTTCCTAGGACTCAGAACTGGTGATGGATTCTCGCTACAAGAACTCTGTGCAGGTGTTGGATTCTCATTCAAAAGATTTGCTGCCGGTGGATCTCCATTTGCAAGTTCAAAAAATTTGTTGGCAAATGAGTTGAATCGTCCATTCGAACAGATGTTTCATCCGACGCGTAGACCAAAGAAATCATTATGTTCTGAGAAGTCAGCCAAGGTTTTATATAAATCCGAACAGCACGAAACTGTTCAATCAGTCGAGATGTCAGCTGAGCACGAGGATGATTTTCGTCGTATGCTACGAGCAACGGACAGCCTTGATTGATACTATCAGGCGAGCCAAACATTTCGACGTGGCCTATGGTGAACAATTGAGTCAGCCGTAGACCGCGTTCAAAATATCTTGTCGTCATGATCATGTTGCGGATTGCTTTCGTCATGTCAATTATTCGACAGTTCATGATTCTAGTGGAATGAAAATTCGACGGTATTCCTAAGACGTCCGAAAATTTAATCCAGCCTCCGTATTTGATTGTATAAAGATTCTTGTAATTCAAGATTTTGGCAACATCATAGAGCCTGATGTACAAGTTACCGTCGGGTGCGATCAAACAAGACACGGTCAGTGTCGAATCTTCTACGAAAGGCTTGAGATCGAACCACATCTCGAAGAGAAAACAAGAGCTGGGATCAAGTAGCCGCAAGGAAAAAATCTGGAAACGATTCGTCACAAGAAAAGAGCTGGGAACAAAGTTGTCGCAACAAGAGCTACAACACAAATGATCTGGATCCGATCGAACGTCTCCTTTTATACGTGAGGATCTGTCTAAAAATAACAATCGAGTCGGCCGAAAACAAAACAAGACAGTGAAGAATGAAGACCTTTTAATAGGACCGAATGGAAATCGCAAAGACAAAATATGAAACTTTTTCTTTGAATCGTATAACAAAAAATAATTTATCGGAAGAATTGTTAAATTTGATCTCTGAAGAATTTCAGTCACTTTATTTATGAGCTCAGTCATTCGAATGAGCTCAGTCGTCGTCCTGGAAAGCGTACATTCAAGACCGTTGATTCCACTGGCTCCGCGAATCTTTTTTCCTACTTGATTTTTATGGATCGTCTGATCCGTCAAAGATTTCAAACATTGGCAATACCACGAACGACTAAAAATGGAAATTGCATTCCGTTCCGTATTTGAAAGTTCACGAGCAATACAGTCTGTCTAGAAATTACATGAGCCTCGGTATCCGTTTGATTTTCTTCCAATCGCAGGAATAAAGAAATACGGACGTTTGTAAATGTTGCGATCGACCTGCAGCAGGTCACATTTAACGTCAGGTCCAACGATTCCGTGTGTTCCACAGGATACGTATGTCCAGTCACTCGAAAGACGGCTCCCGATGTCAGTACGAACGTAAACAGTCAGACGGATCACGCGTTTGTGTCACCAAGCTTAGACAAGTCAATCGAAACGAGTCGGTCGTCCATACCATGAGCGACTACGGAATCAATGTTGCCCGCTATTTCCTAGTTCAAAGATCATGAAGGAAGACTGTCGGTACAAGTCGGTCGAAAAGAGTCGGTCGTCCATACCATGAGCGACTACGCCTGAGCTGTCAAGAAAGTTATGAAATCCTATAGTACCCAAACACATTACTTAAGTCTTCCAATTTCAAAATTATCCTCAAATATTTTTAATACTAATGTTTCTCCCATTCTAAAACATATTTCTCCAATGTCTTCCGCAAAATCAAAATTCCAAAGCTCCCAAGAATTGAAGCATGCAAAAGAGGCCCACAAGTCACCTTTTATAAGTAAAAGAACTATAACTTCTTCCAAAAAAGGTACAGTGAAGTTAGATCCTTCAGATGATGAAACACTCCAAAGTGAAGATTCATCTGAATCCCAGATGGCTTGTTCCGAGGCCGGAACATCTAATTTTATTTAATGGTATTTTTATCTTGGAACTGTCGTGGTTTTCGCACTCATATAGAAGATATCAAAATCATTATTAATACGTATAATCCAGAGTGTTTTGCCATTCAGGAAACATTCTTGAAACCTCAGTGCTTTAAATTGCGTGGTTATAACTGTGTGAGAAAAGATGTCACTCCTGATGCCGTATCTGGAGGTGTATACATCCTTGTGTCTTGTAGCTTGTGTCTTGTAGCTTGTCCAGCCCCTCAACACATCACTACAAGTTGTTGCAGTACGCGTACATACATCTCTCATTACTATTTGTAGCCTTTACTTGCCTCCCCACACTGTTGTTCATGAAAGTGATTTGAACAATCTATTGGATCAGCTACCTACACCCTTTATTACTGCTTGTCAATTTTATTGGGCATAGCACCTTATGGGATAGTGATAATACAAATTTTCGTGGTCGCATAATTGAACAGTTCATTTCAAATAACAGTATTTGCCTCTTAAATTCCACAGAAATAACTTATTTCCACCAACCCTCTAGAACTTTCCATTCGTTAGATTTGGCTATTTGTTCACCAGTACTTTTACCTTTATTAAATTTTAAAAACAAAACGATCGAAATGAATCCATGTGAACGATTCTCTTCAAATTGATTTGTTCCCAGTCGAGTTGATCTTTCGACTGGAACAGTCATGTCAGTGACTCGAGATGGCCTCGGTCAGTTTGGAATCGGTCTTGTAGATCGAGATCCCAGTCATTTCGACTCGTGCCATTTGACTGAAAGCCATTGAAAGCAATTTGAAAATAGAACTCGGACTCACAAGACAAGTAACAACGACACGACTCGTTGGCCTTTTGACAGGGAACACTGATCTTAACGACTCGAGACGAACGACGACATTGTCACGATGGTCTTGAGACTTGCCAGTGGTTTCGACTCGTGTGATTTGACGGAGAGCCATAGAAAGTAATTCAGAACTAGGACCTACAGCAAGACAAGTTCGAGATATGAAACAAAAAAGAATATTGTCAACAGAAAAGAAAAAATATAGTATAAGTAAAAAAAATTTTTTTTGTTTACTGATACTTTACTTTATTTTTATTCCAATATTCTGCTTGGTTCTAATTCTATTAATTGTCTTGTTTTATTCTAATTCTTCTTTCGTACTTGATTCTCTGATTATTCTACAAGTCCATTGTAGAAAGATTCTTATCTAAAGAATTGCATTCGTTCTGGCGGAAGCAACGGATTCTGAAAATGGTTAACAGTTCGAACAAGTCTTAGAGTCTCACGTGGAAACCTCAATACGAGTCTTAGTTCCAGCACTTGTTCGGAAACAGCGTTCGCGTTCCATTTTTATAAAGCTTTGGCATACGGTAGCCTGTGTAAATGTTCCTCATGCTTCGTCCGCTGACGAGCGACTGGTATTTCTTGATTCTTGCTTAGACTCAGCGACTGATGCTTCTTGATTCTTGCTGAGGCGCAGCGACTGGTGTCTCTTTAGTTTTGCTGAGCCTCAGCACAAGCACTTTTTCAGAAACAGGCTTCGTGTTCCATTTATCTAAAGCTTGGGTATACGGTGGCCTGAGTAAATGGTCTTCACGCTTCGTCCGTTGACGAGCGGCTGGTGTCTCTTGATTCTTGCTGAGCCTCAGCAAAAGCGCTTGTGTTTCGTGTTCCGTATTTTTGGGCACACTGGCCTGTGTAAATGGTTTTCACGCTTCTTCCGCTGACGAGCGACTGGTGTCTCTTGATTCTAGCTGACAGAGCTCAGCGCTTGTGCTTCTTCCGTTTTTCCAAAGGTTGGGCATACGGTGGCCTGTGTAAATGGTCTTCAATCTTCGTCCACTGACGAGCGACTGGTGTCTCTTGATTCCTGCTGAGAGAGCTCGTCTACCGTTTGGAAGAAAGATCGTAGCTTGCGATCAGTGAGCTCGTTGTTTGTCTCGTGTTCCTTGCAAACGTGTGTCTTTATTGTTGTCGAGATGATCGCAGAACAAGAAGACAACACATCTTGAAGATACTTGACTGTCCATGGCTCGTCACTGACAATGCTAGACTCCCAGCCATCGTCTCCTTACAAATATTTTTCGTACAGATGATCTTTCAAGAATTCGTCCAAGTCTTTATCGGGAACGACGAATTTTCGACCGTCGTTTGTCTTTGGCATTTCGAAAAACTTCAAGCCGGACACGACTGAAATCTTGTCTCCATCGAATGTGCTGGTGAATTCTAATTCTCTAGCAACTGTTTCACCGGCTTCTTGAAGTAGCTTGATTCTTGCCACGAAATTCACGTTTAATGACATGATAGAAAACTGAGAAGAGAAAGATAAAATGATCTGAACGTGTTGAATGCTGAGAAGAAAATTTGTGAAGCATCCGTTTCGACTCTTCCTTTTATACAATACAAGCCAGAAGTTATCAACATGAAGATCTTTGGCTCTTGTTTCAACGTTAGAAAAGAAAACTTGTGACGTCCCAAAATTTATTTTTAGACTGTTTCTTTTTTTTATACGAGATAAGTCTTTATCAACATGAAAATCTTATGCTTTGGTTTTCAACGTTAGAAAAGAAAACAAATATTGGTTTGATAATCGTCCCAAAATTGGTTCATTGTGTGTCGTAAAAAAATCGAAGAGAGCGCACACATGTGATACTCTCTGCGAGTTTTTTACCCCTTTAATTTCTAAGGCTAAAGGGCTAACCTTTCAAGGCGAACAATCAATTGGTTTTCGACAAAAGATTTTCGAGTGTCCCCTTGGGAAAATAATACACGTACGGCATCAAATTCCGCAAGTAAGTGACAGTCCATGGCTCGTCACTTGCTATGCTGGGATCCCAGCCATCGTCTCCTTTCAGGAATTTCTCGTACAGTTCGTTTTTAATAAAGTCTCCTATGTCTTTGATAGGAACGATGAATTTTTGACAGTCTTGCGTTGCTGTCGACGGCATTTGGAAATGAGTCAGGCCAGACATGACGGAAATTTTCTTCCCATCGAACGTGTTTGTGAATTCGATTTCACCAGCCACCGTTTCGCCTTCATCGTTTTGAACGAGTATCAGTCTTGCTACGAAATTCAAGTTGTAAGTCATTTTCTAAAAGAGAAAGAAAATGGATCTGCACGCTTCGAAAGCTAAGAACAGAATGTGACGAGCGTCCGTTGCGGCTCTTCCTTTTATACGATATGAGCCGGAAGTCGTTATCAACATGAAGATCTTTGGTTCTCGCTTCGACGTCGTACGTTAGAAAAGAACGAGTTCGTTGTGACAAAATTCTTTTTTCATCGAGTAACGAAACATTATGCTTGCCGTTCGAGACAATTTTGAACGAACTGTTGAAAACAAAGACTTTGACCATTGTACAATGACAATGATGTTGTTCCATAATCTCCGTGTGCCAATTGCACTGCTATTTATTTTTTAATTACTTATCCATTTTCAAATCTCGCATAACCTTTCCCCATTACCGCCGACTAGGCTTTACGCTTTCATTGTAAATTTGCATTTTACCTCACTCTCCATCATACCAAAACTAAAATTACAGTTTCTAACATTACAAGCACTTAATTAGCTAGACTAATTAAATCTTAATTAACATTTTTCTCAGCTCCTAATTATTCCAGAGTCTCGGGACTAATTTCTTTCTACCCATCAATTTATTCTGAACCACGGTGCTACACTAGGAGTGATACAAGGAATATTCACTGAATTATTCAATTTGGATTATTGTAATAGAGTATTGTAATTGTATCTTGTGTGTTAAACTGTGGCTTAACACATATCATTTGTTACAGCTCTTTGCTCACTCTCCTTGAAACCCATACCAAAAAACACCATTTTCACAAATTTCTATGCTTAATTAGCTAGACCAATCAAGATTTCAATAGCATTCTTCCCAGCTCCCAATTACCCCAGGGTCCCTGGACTAAATTCTCTCTCCACAATGTTTTTTTTTTTTACTCCATGAGAGTCTGTTAGTCGATCTAACCACTTGAGTGCGGTGAACATGCCGGAGCAGGGTTGAGGGGCATCTGGTCCACTTCCGATTATCTGTCTCTCCTTTTAAATTTTCTTGTCAACACCTTGGATTCTTCCCTAACCAAATAGGAAATCATGAACTCTTCTATACTCTGCCCCATTGCTGCAAACGAATCAACACACATTGCAACAGGCTCAAACCAAGAGATGACCTCTTCCGGCTCAACTCCCTGTGAACCTACGACGGATGACCCTTTTATTCCCCACCTTAATAGACATTTGACACAATGCTCTCCAGATGAGGGCCCCACCTCTCTCCTGAATGACCTTGAGAGAATCATCACCGCAAGAACAGGGGATAAATACTACCTGCCAGGCCATAAAAGATCACAAGCCCAGGCATTAATCAGTCAACTCGGGGATAAAATTACTACCATACAGGCCACGGAACAACAACTAAAAGCAGATACAATCAACGATAAAATTGATCAAATTACTATTGAACTAAAAACGATTCGAGAACACCAGGAAAAAACGCAGAAATACTTAACTAACACGAAACAGAGCCCACACAAGCCAACATATAGTGAAGTCCTAAAAAAAAAAAAAAAAAAAAAAATCAGAAATCACTAAAAGAACAACTGTAATCATAAAACCCACCAACAAACAACATTACATCTCTTAAAAATAACCTGGAAACTCTAAAGAGTGATGTAAACCTAAAGAAAGTGGTCTGGGGCAAATCCGCGGCGAAGGTTCTCTGCCACACTGAACAAGCTAAGGAATCCCTCATTAACCAACTAGCCAACCAGAAATTAGTCATCGAGGAGCCAATCATCAGTCATAAAAGAATCATCCTACTTATTGTACCCCAACACATCGACGATGATAATATCCAAAAGCAGCTTACAATGAATATCCCAGAATTGTACCCGGAAGCCCACATTAGAATAGTGGAAATCAAAACACACAGATCCCGGGAAAATTTACATACACCTTGTTCTTGAAGTGGACAAAGCCACTGAGTATGAATTACTCAAGCACCGAACTATACTTTTTGGATTTAACAAAATTTACACAAGGCCTTACAGAAGGATAATTAGGTGCTATAATTGCCTGGATTATGGCCACCTAGGCAAGACCTGCTCCTTTAGGAAGGTCTGTGGGACGTGCGGACATGGCCACCAGGAACAAGATTGCACTTCTAAGCAACTAGAGTGCATTAACTGCCTGGTTGCTAACAAAGACGGGGCCAACTTCAGACCTAATCACGCAGCCTACTCCACAAAGTGTCCTATCTACTTATATCACCTTAACCAACAACAAACTACTTAACAACCCAGACAATGAGCACACAAAATAAACCAACAAAGCACAGCCAACAAAGGAAAAACCAGGATCTCAAAAATACAACCATTATCCAAATCAACCTTATGAGATCAAGCGCACCTACAGACCAAATACAGATCATTGCTACTACACTTAACGTCAACATATTCATTATTCAAGAACCAATCCTTAACCAAAACAACAAATTACATTCCAAGTTCATGGACCTACTGGCTTTCGGGCAATAAAAAGGCAGGAATAATCATAACATCAAACTTAAACCCCATCCTACTCTGCAAAACTAGCTCGGCAATCGCTGTCAAGATTTCAGTAGGCCATAAACAGTTGACCATAGTCTCAGCCTATAGTCCCCCACTCAACCACAGATATCGAATTAACTCCACTACGCAAAACTCCATTGAAGATACTTTAAACGACCTAGAATCTATCCACAATTCTGGTGGCGCCGAAAACTATCTCATAGGAGCTGACCTCAATGCGCACCACCTGGTATGGGGTTATAAAGACAATGATGCTAGAGGAGAGAAACTGCTGGACTACATTGTCACCAACAATTTACACCTGCTAAACACAATGGGAGCCCCCCCCCAACATTTTTGTCATCTACGCAGGAAGGGTGGCCGGACATAACATTAGCCTCCAATCCAGCCCTTGCCTTGGAATGCTCCTGGGAGGTCCTTGATGCCGAACCCCTCAGCGATAACGGGTACATCCAAATTAAGCTGAACAAGCCCACAGACATACTTACCTTTACAAGATTTAAAACTAAATATGGCAGCCATAAAAAACTCATTGAAAACCTTGGCTCCCATGTTCCTCACCTTATCCAAACACTCAACAACTGTTGCAAAGCCAGTCAACTTGACATAGCCACCTCCCATCTTCAAACCTTGCTCATTTCCTAACTTTGCGAAACCAAAGCTTATCGCAAAGTTAAGCACAAACATAACATCCTTCCTAATTGGTGGACTACCTCACTGGACATACGGAAAAAAGCACTCAACGCCCTCCGCAGGCGAGCTCAAAAAGCAGGAGATGCTGAGAAAGCTAAACTATTAATTACAAAAAAGCCAAAGCAAGCTACATTAAAGAAATCCGAACAAGGAAAAGATCCTGCTGGCGCCAAATTTGTACCTCCGCAGTCAATCCTTTTGGAAAAATTTACAAGGCCACGTTCAAAAACAGCTCTCCACCATCGTGCCTCTTCAGTACCGGAACAAACGCGGGGAACCCTATCCAAATTGCGGAAAGTATACTCCAGGAACTCTTTCCTCAGCAGACTACATCCACCTACCACTCTTGCCGAGCAGAAGATAACACAGGGCCAAACTTAAGCCCTGACGAGATCACCAGAGTTTTAACATCATTACCAAACGGAAAAGCTCCAGGTCCTGATGGCATCGACAATGTTGTCCTAAAAGAAATCCACAAACATTTTCTTGACCTCTTGACAACCTTCCTCCAAACCTGTTGGTAGCTCTGCCACTTTCCAACAAGCCTCAAATTCGGCAATATTATCCTTTTCCACAAAGAGGGAAAAGATAAACATCATGTCAGGTCCTACAGACCAATCACCCTCCTTCCATCCTTGAGGAAAGCACTTGAAAAAAATAACAACAATCAGGCTCACCTGTTTCCTAGAAAGCAACCATCTACTTCACGATGCCCAATTTGGATTCCGTCAGGGAAAGTCTGTGGACGACGCTTTACAACATCTCCTCCAGAACATCAGTCATGCCAAAGCCTCAGCAAAGCATTGCTGCATTATATCGTTAGATATCAAGGGTGCCTTTGACTCTGCTCCCCTTAATTCCATAAGGCAGGCAATGGATAATTACGGCTGCCCATCTACCATCCAAAACTTACTCTTTAGTAACCTGGAGGACAGAGAAATAGGCATCATGACCAGCCAGGGCTTGGCCAAGCAGAACGGAACCATTGGGTGTCCCCAAGGCTCCTGCAGTGGTCCCATCATGTGGAACCTCATAGCAAAGATCGAGACCCAAACTACCTTAGGCAAAGGTCTGCCTTAGGCAAAGATCGAGACCCAAACTCACTAGTCAGCATCCCGGACTTTGTTGATGACTTTACTTTTGTGGTCGCAGCAAGCAGCGAGAGGAAACTGGGTAGAATCTCCACAGAAGCCCTCAACATTTTCCGGCAATGGACCACTAAACATCGGCTGGAAATTTCAGTGGATAAGTCATCCTATATGCTACTAACTAAGCTACAATGCGGCCCTTAAATCTACTGGCATTCTCTCAAAATCAAAAGAGCAAAAACCATTAAACTTCTGGGGGTCGTTATAGATGAAAAATTTAACTGGTCACCCCATATTAAATTCCCTCAGGGGGTTTACTTTCTTTAAGTAAACACGGGTGTCACAATCCCGAGGTACCCCAGTGATCTTTCCTCTTCTCTTTCTTTTCTTCTCTCCTCTACCCTTCTGCTTTTCCTTCCTTTTCCCCCTCAATGTGGTTGCCTCTCATGAGGTTGAGGGCTCCCCTTGAGCAGCTGTCGCCGCTCTGTTGCTATGAGCTACTCTTGGGGACTAAATCACCCACGTGTTTGTCGTGCGTGGAGACCCGTGTCCCTGGAAAGGAGGGTCCTGGTAATTGAGGCCCCCAGAGACCAACACATTACTTTGGCCTCTGCTTCAGGTAAACGGGAGGTGTGTTGTGGTCCTCAGCACATCAATCGGCTTTATGGATCAAGCGATCGGTACATCTGCTGGATGACTCGTTAAGGGTGGAGGCCATCATAGGGATGTACTGTGAGCGTATAGGATCTGGCTAGCACTGGTGCAGCTGGTCTGCATCCCCTTGTTGGACTCGGTGGTGGGTGGTGCGGTCAGGTCCCGAAATTTTAAAAAATTCACTAATGGAGAACAAAAATTTTTCTTTTCTCCCTCGGGAGCACTTAGGAATAAATGAACATTCGAAATTTTTTCTGATCAAAAGAAAGGAGGGTTCCTTTGAAAATGTGTCCCCCTTTCTTATACATAAAGGAATATCGGGTTTAATTGGGGAAGTGAAAGATATCCGTAAGTTACGTTCTGGTGACTTATTAGTGGAGGCTGCAAACTCAAAACAAGCAGCATTGTTAATCAACATGCAAAAGATTGCAAATATTGAGGTAACTGTTTCGCCTCATGGTTATTTAAACTTTTCACAAGGTGTAATTTCCGCAAGGGATCTGTTGAACTCGCCGACGGATGAGATTCTTGAGAATTTGCAAAGTCAGAAGGTCTGTGCTGTTAAGCGCATTACTGTCAGAAGAGATGGCAAAGTTCTTGAAACTAAGCATCTCATTCTGACATTTGCGACACCAGACCTTCCAGACAATATTAAAGTTGCATACATGAATCTTCCCGTCCGGCCCTACATACCTAATCCCTTGCGATGTTTTCAGTGCCAACGTTTTGGGCACTCGAGAAATGCTTGCAGGGGCAATCTGACTTGCGCTCGCTGCGCAGCAGTTGGCCACGATAATTCGACCTGTACAGCAAAGGAGGAATGTGTCAACTGTCATGGTGACCATCCCTCCTATTCTCGTAGCTGTCCTCAATGGGTACTCGAAAAAGAAATAACCACCTTGAAAGTGAAAAATAAAGTTTCCTACCCTGAGGCTAGAAAAATAGTTACCTCTCGGACACCGCAATCTGGATTGAGTTATGCAGCCGCTGCAAGAAAGGTCACCAGAACTATTAGCACTCAAACAGATACTATGTCACTCCCTGTTACAAGATTACCCCAAACTAACATTGAAAGACCAAAATCTACATCTCCAATTATCAGAAGAGCTCCTTTGTCTAAATCCAGAGGAGTTAAATCCTCTAAATTAAAATCTGCAAAGGAGGGTTTCCGTAAATCCTCCTTATCCACCCGTAGAGCCATGACCCTGGAAGCTGATGCTGTCTCCCTTCATCCCTCGGACGATAATTTATCGTTCGAGGAAATGATCGAGGACTCGCCTTCCAGGGAGGAGCTTTTCTATTTAAAAAATAATTTCCTTTGTTTCTTGGAACTGCCATGGTTTAAGATCACATCTTGATGACATCAAGTCTATTTCATCAGCTTATAACCCCGCATGTATAGCACTTCAGGAAACTTTCCCGAAGTCTAACAATAATATTTCTATGCGTGGGTTTCAATGCTTCAGAAAAGACTGTGGTGACGATGGTGCAGTGTCTGGAGGTGTTTGTATATTAACATCGAATAACTTCCCCAGCACTGCCCACCCATTAAATACTACTCTACAGGCTGTAGCTATAAGAATACATACAACGTGCTTGGTTACAGTCTGTAGTTTATATTTGCCACCACACGATGCCATCCGCCAAGAAGAACTTGATAATCTTGTTGATCAGCTGCCAACACCATTTTTGTTGGTGGGTGACTTTAACGGCCATAATTCTTTGTGGGGAAGTAGTGATTCGAATTCTCGCGGTCGTCAGATAGAGCAGTTTATTTCTGATAACTGTCTCTGTCTGATAAATACCGACGAGAAAACATATTTCCACACTCCCACTAGAACATTTCATTCTCTCGATCTCGCCATTTGTACACCCTCACTTCTGCCATTGTTAAGTTTAACAGTGGGGAATGATCTGCATAATAGCGATCATTTCCCTCTTGTCATCTCCCAGGCTGGAGGTACTAGTGTAGAACAACGTCTACCTACGTACGTGTACAGTCGGGCAGATTGGCTTTTATTTACACAATTGGCAGTTGTTGATGATAATATGGTGATGATCAATGATATTGACAATGCCGTTAAAAATGTCACCGAAACAATTATAAGTGCAGCTGATACTTCTATACCTAAAAGTTCTTCTATAACAAAACGGCGTTGCAAACCATGGTGGAACCAAGAATGTCAACAAACATATAAAAAACAAAGGAAATTATGGGGGTTGTTTCGGAGGTACCCCACAACTTAGAATCTTATTGCCTTTAAGAGAGCAAAAGCATTAGCTCGCAGAGCTCGTCGTTGAAGTCAGAAGGAATCCTGGTCTCGCTATGTCTCTTCAATTACACCTTCCACATCCAGCAAGCAGTTATGGAGGAAAGTTAAAGCAGCCAATGGTATCTATACAGAATTTTCACTTCCTGTTTTGAAAACCGGAACTGCTATATACTCTTCTCCAATGGATATTGCTAACGTCTTTGGTGAAACATTTGCTAGCGTTTCCAGCTCTGACTCTTACAGTCCTTCGTTTTTAAGGACAAAGAGTCGAGCTGAGCAAACTTCAATACGTTTCAACCAAAGACAAGCTTTTCCTTACAAATGCGAATTTCGGATGTTGGAATTGAAGCGAGCATTACAGCAGGCTAACAATACCAGCCCAGGACCAGACGGAATCAGCTATCAAATGCTTCGACATTTAAGTCCAGTTTCCCTGTTGAACTTATTATATTTGTTCAATAGGATCTGGACTGAAAATGCATTTCCATCAATTTGGAGCGAAGCAATAGTGATTCCTGTCCTTAAGTCTGGTAAGGATACTTCGAATCCTTCACATTATCGACCAATAGCTCTGACGAGCTGTCTTTGTAAGACTCTCGAACGTATGGTCAACGCCCGTCTCGTATATGTCTTAGAAGAAAATAAATGTATACATGTAAATCAGAGTGGCTTCCGTAAAGGGAGATCCACTCTAGATAACATTACACACTTGGAAACCCAAATCCGCAACGCTTTTGTGCGGAGAAACCATCTGGTTTCCATCTTCTTTGACATCGAGAAGGCATACGACCGTACGTGGCGATATGGTATTCTCCGTAAATTATATGATTTTGGCTTTCGGGGTAATCTTCCGATATTCCTTCAGAATTTCTTACGCTCCCGAGTTTTTAAAGTTCGTATTGGACACCTTTTGTCCAGTACTTTTATTCAAGCCGAGGGTGTTCCCCAAGGCTCTATTTTAAGTCCAACAATTTTTAATTTATTCATCAGTCATATTCTTCATCTTTTATCATTTCCTGTTTATGGCACAATGTATGTAGATGACCTGCAAATATCTTGCCAAGGATCAAACATGCGATTAATTGAGAGGCAACTACAAACATCTGTTAATAGAATAGCTGCATGGTGTGCAGAGAATGGCTTTACATTATCTAGCAAGAGCTGTTGTGTCCATTTCTGCAAGAAGACCAGCATTCATAACGATCCTGTTATCAAATTGAACAACACTTCAATACCTGTAGTCAACGAGATCAAATTTCTTGGTGTGATATTTGACCGAAAACTGACCTTTCTTCCGCATGTTTTATATTTGCGGAAGAAGTGCGAGCGATCGCTTAATATCCTCAAGGTGCTTTCAAATACATCTTGGGGTGCTGATCGCTTGTCACTGCTTCTTGTCTATCAATCAATCATTTTGTCTCGTATTGACTACGGATGTGTTGTCTATGGATCTGCTAGGTCTTCTGTCTTACGCAGATTGGATACTGTACATCACTCTGCTTTGAGAATATGTTCAGGCGCATTCCGCACATCACCCGTCCAGAGTCTTTATGCCATCTGTCATCAATTGCCTTTAGACCTGAGACGGATGCAGCTGTCTCTCAATTATTACGCAAAGGTCATGTCTGACCTTCAACATCCTTTAAGTTCCTTGGCCATTTCTCCTGCATTAAAGAGACTATATGATGCTCGACCATCCAGCATCCAACCTTTTCTCACTCGAACTAAAGATCAACTCCATTTGACAGACCTACATGATGTCCGTTTTATTAAAACGGACTTACAATCACATCCACCCTAGTACGATCCACAGATAACTATTATTAATCCATTTGCTCAATATACAAAATCGGACACAACTTCAACAGTTTTTCAACAGCTTTATCTATCACATCGCTGTCAGTATTCATCATACACGCCTGTATTCACGGATGGTTCAAAAACTGCAGGACATGTTGGCTGTGGCATATTTTATGCTAATACCAGTCATGGTTACAGCCTCCATACGTCCTGCTCCGTCTTTACCGCTGAAGCTACAGCTATCCAGCAAGCCCTTCAGCTAGTGAATACAGAGCAGTTTAATAAAATCTGCGTGTATACTGACAGTTTGAGTGTATTAGAAGCGTTGGAAAACTATAATAATTGTCATCCAGTTGTGTCCAAGATTTTCGGAGCATTGGATTCCCTTGCTGGCAAGGGTTATAACATCATTTTCTGTTGGATCCCAGGTCATGTAGGTCTAGAGGGAAATGAAAAGGCAGATGCAGCTGCTAAAGCTGCATCGTCCGTACTTCATTCATCTGTCCCTCTTTTCGATGTGAGAAGGGTTGTTAAAATATTTGTTAAATCTCTCTGGCAGGAGTTATGGAGTATGCAGGTCTCTAATAAATTGTGTGCCATATTCCCATCCTTCATTCCATCTTCAGTTTTACCGATACGAAGAGCAGATGTTAGATTAACTCGCCTTCGTATCGGACACACACGTTTCACACACAGACATTTGTTTTTAAGTGAACTAAATCCATGGTGTGAAACGTGTGATGTACCATACTCTGTTTATCATATTTTAATTTCATGTCCTGATTTTAACTTCTATCGTTTTATATTTTTTCAAACAGATATTTTAATTATGTATGATTTAGTGGGGGAGCCACCCCACAGAAACCTTTTTGCCTTTTTAAAGGCAATTGGTTTTATTTATTTTATTTAAATAGTATTACATCACTTTTATGAATTTTATTTTTACTTTCATTTTACTAATTATATTTTAAATTTTAATCATATGATATACACTTGTTTTTTGTATTTTAACATTTTAACGTTGAGTTTGGGTTTTTAACAAGGTTTTAATTAAATATTATTTTTGGCGCAGCTTGTCCTTATTGGACTTTGCGCCATAAAACCCAACCCAACAACCCCATATTAAATAGCAAGGAGACAAGGCCACAAGAATCCATCAGCAGCTTATGCGTATTGCCGGGTCCACGTGGGGCTTTTCCCAACAACACAGGATTCATCTTTATAAAACCATAGCTGAAAGAATAATGGCACATGGAGCAATGATCTGGGGAAGGAACCTTCGTGTCAAAAATAGACACCTCCTTGACAGAATACAAAGGAAATTCCTCCTCAACATCACGGGAGTTTTTAAAACAACAGCCACAGCGGCACTGCAAATCATCACAGGAATCCCACCCCTTCAACTGACCATATAAATGGAAGCTGAATTCAAATCGCAAGTCCACCAAGCTAACCCGGAAAAAGTAGACAAAAGTTTCACGTCTATCCATCCACCCGGGGAAATTCAAAGTACACAAATACATCGAGGTAGGAACTGAGCAGGATGGGAAGCGGCTCCTAAGCGTCTGCCACGTTTACACTGATGGTTCCAAACTGGAAGGGAATGTAGGTGCTGCCTTTGTAGCCCTTACCAACAATGCTACTACACATAAGGAAATGTTTAAGCTAAACCCAAATAACTCTGTTTTTCAGGCGGAACTACTAGCCATCCATATGGCAGTCACTTGGGCCAAGTCCATCAATGAAGAGGTCACCATCTGGTCGAACAGCCAGGCAGCTCTCCTGGCTATTAAAAACCAAAGCACAACCAGCTCATTAGCCCCTAGTATACAAAATCAGCTCAATACAACTGACCAAATTTATCTTGGCTGGGTTAAGGCCCATGTGGGGCTAGAAGGTAACGAGTTGGCAGATAAGCTGGCCAAAGATGCAACTACCTCAGATGACCACACAATCGACCTACCAATCCCTAGGTCATTTCTCAAACGTGAGAACAAAACCCACATGATGCAAGCTTGGCAATCACTCTGGGACAAGGCTACAACTGGTCGCATTGTCCATGAGATAATTCCAAAAGTTTCTGCAGTGCAACGGTGAATCATGGTTTCATTCCTTTGAAAAATCAGTGTCACAAGTCACAACTTCATATTTAGAATCATGCTAATTAAATTCTATTATTAAAGTTAGTTAAAATTTTGAAGATTTCTAAATTTCAAAAATCCGAAATTGCTAACATCGATAAGAATGTTAAAATTATGCTGTTAATATGCTGAAAGTTTCTAAGGAATCTCGAACAATATTTAGGAACATGATGGGTTTCACTATTTATTTCCATACATTAATTTTCTTGAGGAAAATACATCAACTCCGTTTATTTTTCTATGTTCTAAAAATGTACAATGCTATGATTTGCCCGCAGTTCTGTTTTCTTATAAATTCTATAATGTATAACCTGAAACGAAATTTTAATCCGTTTCATATTTTATTTTAGAAATTACAACTTTATCTAATTGTTTCCATTTTAATAAACAAATTCCGCAATTTTGTTATTTTAAAATTATGATAAGCTGCATAACTATGTTTATACACATAACCTAAATGTCTGCAGCATTTCAAAATAAAATGTAGAATGCAAAGCAGCTTTTCAGAATATGATTAATATGCGAGAAACCATAATGAAAAGAACTTCGTTCATTGATTCTCTTTCATCCAGGATTTGCATGCATGAGATTTGTTTTGGTAACAATAAAGAATAAAACAGCAAAGCAGACCCTGGTATTTTTAAATATATATTCAGTAAACAGAAAATATTGTGAATAAAAAATTTTAATTACTGCAGTTAGTGTAACAAATATTTAAGTATTTCCGACATATTTATACTTACATTCAACGCATGAATTTATCAAAATTTCAACTGAATATCAACTGATTAAATATATTATTGAAAATTATATTGAATTCTAAACATTTTTCCTATTCATGTAAGCATACAATAAACTCTGGCATTAAGAAAAATTGTAAAAATTACATAAAACTGAAAAATGCTATGAAAATAAGGCTATGAAAATGTTATAAAATGATATAATTATGAAACCTCAATTTTACAGACTAAAAAAATATATTAACTTGTTCCCTTTTATTTTGTTTCGATTCTCTCTTTTCAATATTCTTAAATAATATCCAATATGAGACTAATTAAAGAAGATTAGAAATATCGATATCTACTTGTCGTTTTCCGATGGCACTGTATATGTTATTTATTCTGTCTCATAATTGAATCCATGGTTACATTCATACATTTGAGCATCCTTTGACAGATATATGTATATTAATTTTTACGAGATAACTAATTGATGATATTAGTTATCCAGAACAAATGCTTCACATCTTTTTTATGTGGAAGGGTCGATTTCCATCATATACCATAAATATATTTTTTGTCCCCTACGAGGAAATGTTAAAATCTTCTCCACATCTTAGAAGTCGTCTTTAATGATTGTCAAATTCTCCATCTAGAATACATAATAATAATCTTCATCCCATCAAAATAATTATAATTTGACTCCAGTAAATATAAATAAAAAATCGCCACCACTGATAAATGAGTGGTATAAAGTCGTCATTAGCCAGTGATAAGTAGTAAAAAGTCGTTTCCAGTGAGTGATAGATATAAGTCACCGCCAGTGATTAAAAGTAAAAATAGTCTCCAGTGATTAATGGAAAAAGTCGTCACCAGTAATTAGTAATGGAATATGCCGTCACGCGTGAATTTTAGTAATAAGTCGTCATCAATGATTAATGGCAGAATGTCGCTGCCATATACAAAGTTATCTCACCGTTAACATAAATTTATTTTTTCTTGAAAATGTTTTTCCCATATTCTTGTAGAAAGAGCATCGCTTTGATCTTTTGATTATTATTATAAAGATTCATGGTTTTTAAAGAAATAAATATTTTTTCTCACAACATTTAAGAGCCAGGTATAATTGGTGCATGAAATTATTAATTTCTGATATATCAAGCATTTTATTAACCTAAAATTATTTCAAAGTAACTTTTAAATCCAAGCAATACCCAAATAGCTTTTTTCTCGGTGACCATTTTGTTCCATCAGCAGAATGTTTAAATATCCTTATTGAATGAAATTGTGGCGGACATAATTTAAATGAAATAGATTAAAGTTTTGATTATCAGCCTGGAAGTGAAATTAAAGTGATTAAACGTGAATGAATGGTATTTGTTTATGGAGGGCGCTGCTTTCAAATTATTTTATTTGCAAATGAACCTTCCATCGAACATGAATTTTTGTTACAATAGAGCTTTGACACAAAGGAAAGATTCTCACTGTGAGATAATGTTTTTAAAATGTTTTAAATATTTTATATATATGATTATATTTTGTTTTGCAAACTACTCTTTCAGAAGAAAGTTTACTGTAGAACCAATTAAAGTAATATTTTGATAAAAATAGTAAATTACAAAAAATTCCCTTATTTTAAATTAACTAGCAGAAAGCATTACTTTTTTTATTTCTTGTTTTCATGCTTTTTAAAAAATCGAGCTCAGAAAACAAATTTAAACTAAAAAACATTGTAAATAGGTAAGGAATTCTTAATATTAGAAAGTTCTTTCTCATTTACAGTATTTTCATATTCTAGACAATTTAGAAAATTATTTAATTTTGTCTTGTATAACTAAGAACTTAAATTTCTTTCTCTAATTCCTCTTGAAATATAGCAAAATTTAAAAATAAACTACTTGCTGAAAAATTCTAAGAATATTTTGCAAAAGAATAAACTGTTTATAACAAACGTAAATGCTGTGAAAATATTTATTTATTGAAGAGCGCAAAATACCTATTTCCGTGATCTTGAAAAATTAAACATATTCTTTGACAAAAAAATCATAAAATTTATCAAATTTTTAAGCAATAAGTCCTTAAACAAAAGCACATAATGTAAAAATATTGAAACATTGATAGTGACTGTTTTTGTCAAAGGTGTCAGTAAGTCCAATATACTTTATCAAATAAAATTAGTATTATGTATTCGAAACGACAGTGTTATTGTCAATACCTTTCGATGTTGATAGAAACAAGGTAATCATTTCTTTCTAAAATTTGCTTCCTCAAAAATTTTACGTAATAACTTATTTGATAAAAATTTTATTATGAGATTTAATTTGTACGAAAATGTATTGCTCTGTAAGAAAGTATAAATGGATATAATTGCAGTGGGGAAAAAAGCAGTTAAAAATCTTGAAAAACTATATTATATTTTACAAACTGAAATAAGACTAGTAAGTTTATATTGTGAGAAATGAATGCTACGTAAGAAAAATGTAGTAATTTGAATAGTGATTTTGCTTCTATTTGAACGAAAAAATTGTAGTAGAAAAATGAAGCTAAATTTTTGAAAAAGCATTCTGTAGGTTATTTAAAAATAGACCATCTATTTTTATTTCATTAAATAATGATGAGAATTATAATAATTCTATTAATTAACGTAATAATACTGATAAATAATTTTTATTTACTAATAAATATTTTTTAAACTCTTTTTTGGAAATCAGAAAAATATATATTTAGGAAATAAAAGTTTAAGAATGAATACTTATACATTAAATATTTTTTTGTTAAAATTCTTGAAGTGAATTGACCGCACATTTATGTATATTTTCTTGACACAAAATAAAATAAATAAAATCAGATTATATATTTCACCTTATTTTTTAAATAATTTAAATGCTACACTAAATCAGTGGTGTAGAATGCAATTCAAAATTTTATTGTGAAAATAATATGAAAGGATGACAAGAAATATACTTAAGAAATAGTCATCTTTATTTCCGAGTGCAACTTATGTATGATACATTTTTCTGAATTATTTTCTGTACATTTGCCTTTAGAAACTCAAACGTGCCAAATAATAATATAAACTCAATAAAATATAAATAATATAAACTCAACAAATTATATAAAACAATTTTTAAGGTACAATAAAATTTAACTTGTTTGTACACTAGTTAGTATATAAGGATTCCTTATGGCTGTGTCAATTTTACTTATATAATTTCGCTTAATTAAAAATACTCAGTTTCTTAAAAATCAGTGGCATACATTTTATTTGTTGCCGAAGACCCATTTGTGTAATATTTATCAGTATTTTTATTAATGTAATCAAAATCACTGTCAGGAGCTGATTATTTAATTGAGAGACGTGGATTTCTGAAATGGTAAAACAAAGTGTATTTTATTTTTGCGGAGAATATTCTGGAATCGATTTATCGTACGGTACAATTGTAATAACATTTTAAGTAATTTTTAAAAATATCGCTAAAAATTTTTCTTTCACAAATTATATTTTTAAAGCCAATATAAATTTAAAAGTATAAGCAGTTTTTAAAATACGTCATGTAAATTCTATCATTTGTAGGAAATAATATATGAAACGTTTAACAAATAAGTGTAAATTACAGCTTTCGAAAACATTAGAATTTTAGCACATGTATTTTCGATTGGAATAAAAAAAAATCGTTAACTGGGAATAGAAGTTGCTTCTAAGGGAAATTAATAAATTAAAATGTAAAATTAAACGGTATAGACTAACAAAATTTCAAAAAGTATC
>JAPDSC010038251.1:0-13414 GCA_026290005.1 Latrodectus geometricus
AACGGGTACCTATGACATGTGTGTACTGAAGAAGTCGGACTCCACACAAAACCACCTCAGTTGGAAAAGTGGAGCAGCGCACCCTATATTACAAGTCTGGCTGGTTCTCGACAAAAAAAAAAAAATAAAGAAAGAAAGAAAGAAAGAAAATTAAAATTGTTTAAAAAAATGTATGAACACCCTTTGTATATGTTACCGTGAAAGACCGAAATCAGAGAATGTCGACATTCACCGGTGAATGTCAACACATACCAAAAACGTTGGTGAAAGACCGTACAATTGATTACATTTCTTGCATTTTCGAAACATCGCCGGTATATGTCGACAATCACAGACAAGTTTTGGTGGAATTTGAAAAGATGATTAAAGAGCTCGAAAAGGAGATAACAGAAGGCCATTCCCGGGCTTCCCTTTCTACCACAGCATTTAATTTGTTTGTTGTCAGGTTTGTCCCGCGGGTTAAAAATCCTCTACACTTCCTCTACTCACCGTGATTGGTCACTCCTCCTTTCTAAGAGAGGCGATAAGTTACGTCACACATGTGACGTTTTTCACGCCTGAAATATTGAGATAAGAAAATGCAAATCTGTATTTCTCCTCTCCGGATACGGAGAGATGAAACGCATATTCAAGATTCACCATTAGTGCATTGTGGATGTCGACATTTGCCGGTGTAAGTGAGAAATGAGGATATCTAGCAAATATTTCGGACATACACCAAGCGACTACGTGAATGTTGACATTCACCAGCGAATGTCGACATTCTCCAGATTTCGGACTTTCACGGTAACATATATATGTTAATCAAGATGTAGTTAATTCGTATTTATATATGTATGTATGCATTTTAGTCTTATCCATTAGGAAACACCAATGCAAAAGATAAATAATAATTCCAAAAGAGATTGAAAAGTAAGTTATGTCTTCATAAAAAGGGTACACTTTTTTCTTATATAAACTAAGTTTTTCTTAATTTTTTTAAAATTATCTAAGATTCAATTTCTAAACACTTATCTCCTTAATTAATGTGACTTAATTTTTATCATTTCTGTTTCACTCTGTCTTGTAATTTTAGTTTCTTTTTTAACAGACTTACATGTTTATGTTTTCACTAGTTTTTTTATTTTTCATTTTAATCATATAAAAACTTTTCCTTCAAGTGCAAGGGCGTCTTTTCTTGCATGTTTATTAGTAAAAAATTCATTACTAAGTTAACTTAAAATTGTGAAATTGGTCTGTCATTCTGAGACATTAATTCATTTATTTCCTCTTCAGATATATTAAACATATGGAAATCGTATATTAAGTCGAAATAATAGTGCATTTCCTTATACTGTAAGAAAACTTTTGAATCAGATAAAACTATAATCTTATAACATAATTATTTGTACCTCACTCAACCAATTAATTCTATTGCTTTTTTAAATTTTTCTCAACAACTGATAGTTTCTTTTGAAAAATAGCATGATTTCAACGAATTATTTATATCCATTATTTATTATTAAAATTGCCGCATTTTCCTTGTTAAAAGATATGATGGCAAATATGTGCAATAATGGCTGATGGAAATATGTTGTTGAGTTGGAAAAATAATTTTATTCCTATTTCAAGCTTCGCAAAACGTTTACCATAAAAATAAATAAATTAGTAGCAAGTAGATAGGCTCATAAATCTGTTGGTGAGTTGGTGGTAGGAAATATGTTGTTGAGTTGGAAAAATAACTTTATTCCAATCTCAAGCTTCGCAAAAAATTCACCATAAAAATAAATAAATTAGTAGCAAGTAATTAGGCTCATAAATTTATATTCTCCTTTAAAAGTTGTAAGAATTATTTCTTTCATTGGCTGTTTCAATTTAAAGTAAGGCAGAATTTTGTCTATGATTGTACTAACGAAATTGGATATTTTTAGAGCAATATGAATAAAAAAGTCTGGTAACTATAAAATCTCTTTTTTTTGTACATATTAAAAAAACGTTCAACAATAAAAATTAAAACAATTCGCCAATGTATTCACTATTTTATATAATTTGCATTTGATTCTAATGATATAATTTCACAAGCAATACCTAAATACTAATATTTGGATCATTTTCCAAGTCCTTTAATCTTAAGTAATAGGAAAAAATTAAAGAGCTTTTACAATTTTGAAGAATATATTTTCTCGTCCTTAAAATATATATGTTGAGAAATGTGCAATTGTTACTATATTTCAATTCTTAACCGTATTATATTGCATTATTTATCTGGAAGTTTCAAAGTTCTGAGGAAATTTCGGCTGTTGGTAAGGAAGCTTATCGTTAAGCCGCTTACATTTTCTACTATCTGATATATTTTCCTTACAGGCAGTCAAAAACTTTGCATGGAAATATATTCGGAATATATCGTATAAGAGAAAGTATATATTTGATAAATTGTTTCAAAATTTCAAGTTAAATAGAATTGATTCGTAGACGCTGTGTTTCTGAATACCGATAAAACGACTTTAAACACATTTTTATTGAATATGTGTATTTGATAGCATTTTTTAAAACAATCGACTATTCATATAGTTTATCGAAAAAGAATAGAGTAAATTACTTTATCTTATTGTTTTAGATAACTTTCAATTTATAAAAATTTATCGGTTGCTATGTCTGTGTAAGGAATTCGAAAGTAACGACTCAATGTTAATAATGAAGATGAAAAATTATTAGGTATAAATTGAGGATATAACATATAGAAAATTATTTCAGGATAAACATTTTACTTTCTTCCAGGAAGTTTTTTTTAATGAATTAGGGGTTGTATTCACACGCCGAAAGAGAAAAAAAGCCAAAAATATTTCAAGTAATCACTGTAACTAATGTTCATACATAAATATACCAATCCTCTGCATTTGTGTGTTCAATAGTGTTATGGAATAATCTGTATATCCATTTACTGTAACAAATGCTTTCCTACCCCACAGTCACAACGAGCTTTGTAGAGTATTGCTTAGTCGAATTGAAACTAACCAGAAAAATATTATGCCTTATATTTCGCAGCAATAAACTATATACCATGGCGGAATAATAAGAGTTTTAATGGTAGAAATTTTGCATTGTTTTTAATATTAAAAGTATGAATACATTATATACAGCGTTTATATTTCGCTTTAATTGGGTTACTTAAGATTCTGTAGAATAAAGGCTGAATGTTTATCAGTATACAACTTTCTGCTCCCTGGCGTGAAAAAAAGGTGTTAAATGTTTCATATATTCTGTTTGCATTGCAGGTCGCGAACAAACTAAATAACATGATTCCATACCTCGTCACATTACCAATTTTACTGTTACGAAATGCCGATGTACGTTTACTCGCCTTCGTATCGGACACACACGTTTCACACACAGACATTTGCTTCTAAATGAATTGAATCCATAATGTGAAACGTGTGATGAACCATATACTGTATTTCATATTTTAATTTATTGTCCTGATTTTAACGTTTACCGTTTTATATTTTTTTAAACAGACATTTTAACTTTATATGATTTAGTGAGGGAGCCATCCCACAGAAGCCTTTTTGCCTTTTTAAAGGTGATTGGTTTTATTTATTTTATTTAAATCTTATGACTTCAATTTTATGAATTTTATTTTTACTTTCACATTTACTATTATACTTATTTAGATTTTAATGGATATATATACACTTAGTTTTTGTATTTTAATATTCTAACGTTGAGTTTGGTTTTAAACAAAGTGTTATTTAAATTTAGTTTTTTGGCGTAGTTTGTCCTTATTTGATCTTGCGCCATAAGACCCAACCAGCCAACCAGTATACAACTATATATAGTTCTAATATAATTGTTTGTATAATTGAGCAATTTTTGAAATTTGACTTTTATGTGATGAATAAAAACTATCCGCATAAATGCGTACAAATTTTTTATTCTGATTTTCGTGTAAGGTGCATATTTCTATTACAAAGTTCTAAATATAAAGCATTTTTCGTCTTTTCTTAGTTTACAGATTCTTTGCGACTAAAGCACCTCTGCTAATATCTATTTAGCATTTTGTACCAAATCTAAATCCAGTCAAGTTCAATTCTGACATTTGGTGCGTCTGATAAAGAGTACAGTTCCCTGTCAAGTCTAAAGAGTTCATTTCTCCCTCGTTTAGATGACATTAGTTGGTAACACTACAAGTTCTCTCACATCACCTGCCAAGTTTGAAGAGTTCTTCTCTCCCTCGTTCAGATGACACTAGATGGCAGCACTACAAGTCTTCTATTTTTTAAAGCTGATACCAAATAGAAATGTCTAGACCTAAGTGTGCCAATCTAGAGGCTATTTGGATTTAGGGGACTTTGCGACTTCTACGTATTATGCTCTAGTTAGGATTAGTAAACACGGTGATCTTTAGCTGGTATCAGGATCGAACTCACTTCCTTTGTATCGCGAGAACGATTTTCTCCTGATTGAGCTCAATTATACCACAGCTCTATACAAAGAATTATAAATTTTATTTTCTGGAAAATAACATATTTAATATGTATGAGGCAATAAACTACAATGAATTACCAAATTATTATTCGTACAAATTATTTTAATTGAAAAAAATATTAAAAAATGTGATTTAATTAAACGATGAAATGTATTTATGAATAATATATTTATATGTATGTAAATTGATTCATATCTATAAAAATTCAAAGGTGTGATGCTAGTTCGTGAGAAAATGTTTTCATATAAGCAAATATTGGTTTTGAAACGGATTCGTCATCGGAAAAGAGATTGCTCACGTGAAAAATGAAGCAATAAAATAAAGTAAAAATGCTAAATGAAGTGAGAAAGTTCTCCTACTGTTTATGAGTATATTTTAAAGTGTATTGTAAGAACCATGCTTCTTTAAATAGTTGTTATGATAACATATAAAGTAATAGACAAATTATATTTCCTGTTTGAATTTTTAGTTGAATTTGATTTTCACTTTTAAAAATGCTGAAGTTCTTGACAAACATGAAATATTTTAAAAGAAACTAATTACAAATTCTTAAACATAAAAAAACTGGACAAAATTAAAAAAAAAATTGTAGACAAACAGAAGCATTTCATTGAAATAAATACCATCATTAAAAAAAAAAAAAATAAGAATTTGATTATTTTGTAAAGTACTAAATGCAATAAAGAAGACAAAATCAAATTTTATTTGTTTTCTAATTTGAAATAAATTAAAAAATAAAATGTGAAATATCTGGAATAAAAAAGGCAGTGTTTATATTGCATGATAATATTGAGCAAAAAAAATTGATGAATAAAAAATTATACGCTCCCATATATACATAAATTATATAAATATTGAGAATATTAACATGTTATGCTTAATATGAATTCGACTGTCATATAGTTAATGTGATTATTTTCATTTTTTTCTAAAATACATAAAATTTTAATTAGAAAATTCATATATAAAAATTCATTTACAAAAATATTTGAATGGGAGATTGTAGTTTATTTGTGTATTTTTATATAAAAATTAACATATACCAATTATATTATATTTAGTATTCATAACAGTCAGATATCCATAGCAGCTTACAAAGAGAATTCTGCTATGGGTAACAAGATGTATTATGAGTATATAATTGGTATTAGACTTTTCTAGAAGATGAGATGAGCTTTAATCTTTAGTTCAATAATAGTAGGTGAATTCAATACCCATTATTGCATATTTACAGTAATTCGGAAGGTTGGTTAAATGAGTCTTATGGCGTAAGTTCAAAAAAAAAAGACGTGCGGCGCCAAGCAGTAATTCGGAAGTATCTTTAAGCTACAAGACCAACTTAAATTAGCTCTCGTATTCAAAACAAGACTTTCAAATGTTAAGCAAATTTAATCTTTAAATAAATGTTTCAGAGCTTGACTACATTAATATAATATTAAATAAATACATTAAATTAAGAAAAATACATTAATTTAAATATTACGATTAATATTTTTTGAAATATTGAATTGTTTTACCTATTAAATTGGAAAATTAAATTGTATGTAATGCTTTTTAACTTTAAGAGGAAATTTCTGAAAATTTGCACATTTTACTTCATTTAAGCTTTTGTTTATTCATATTTTCAAATTTCTTTAAAATATATCAAAGAATAGAAATGCTCTTGATTTTATATATCATGATAATAAAAAGAGCAAATTTCAAGAAAAAGCAGGTTAAGAAAAAAAAGGAAGAAAAATAATCAAATTTGGCTGCCTGTTTTTTCAGCTTTGTTCCCCTTTACGAACCGAAAGTGGAAATAAGGCAAAGAAAAGTAAAAAAGTAATGGAAATGAGGCACAGAAGGTGCCACTAAGCATGAAATTCTCATTTGGAAGCCAAGAAAAGCACTGATCATATCACATGGAATGAATCTGATATGGGAAAGGTGTCGGAGTTATATGGGAAAATTTCCGCCAAGATATTGATTGTCGATAGAGCAAATGCCAAGAAAGGAAATTACTTTTCTTAGTAACTTGCACGGTTATTTCTAATGCGTGATACTCTGGATCTGATTTTAAAGGAAGTATTTTTCTCAAATAACTGAAAATTTATCGAAAAATCGAAATTTCTCCAATAGTTAATGAGTTTGCATTTTTAATTTTATTAAATGGTCTTTGTATTTCATATTTTACAGATAATCATATTTGCACCTTATACGATGGGTTAAAACAGAATATTTTCAGATTCCTGCATTTCTATTTAAAATTTGTTTAATTTAGTATAAAACAATGAAAGATTCACGCTTTATAAAATTTGAATAAAATCCTTAATTGCATATATGCTCTCCTTTACTGCGAAAATATATAATTTTAGTACTATTTTTTGGTATAAACTTTTGCAATTTTAATTTTTAAAATAAGAAAAATCAGTTTTACGAAATTTTATTTATGATTAAAACTTTTAATTACAATCAAATTAATTTATTTCGTATATGACAAAAACTCTTTATCACTTTAGTTTACAATCTGAATCATTATTTATAAAAAATTTTTGGGTGAGCATTATGAATAATAACTTTTAATTATTCTACTAAATATTGTTTAATAATGCACGCACACTCATATATATAGAGAGAGTCCCACCATAGTCCTGCCATAGAAAACAAATTATATATATAATTTGTCTTCTATGGCGGGACTCTGGGTGATAGACTCTAAACGACATCAAGGTTGGAAACTTCTACTCATTTAGCATTATCCGATAGGCGTGAACCAAATCACGCAGGCGAGTAGCATTGCCCATGTCACACCACCACAAACTCTGTTATAGGGTATGCCACATATTCATCCATCATCTCAGAAGGAGAAAAGATACAGAGAGAGAGAAATACCCAAACCGGGATTCGTACTCGGGACCAACAGCCCTAAAATCAGTAACGCTAATCACTTAGCCTTAAGCCAGTTTATATATATAATTATATTTAAAATGATTAAATATTTTTATCATCTCTGTCATTCTTAAAATCTAATTATAATAATCTTATCCCGTTTTTTAAGGTTAAAGATTATTATAAGAACATTCTCTTTTAATCGGGATATTATATTTCATCTAATCAAAGTTGTTTCCAGTTCTTAAGATTTGCAATTTGCATATGTTGAGCAGATGCTCAGTTTCCATTAAACACGTCTCTTTAGTGTTACAACCAACTGATCTTTGACTTTCTTAAATAAGTTTTTGTAAAAATTAAAATCACACGATGTGTCCAATGTCTGAGTTTTATGCCATTAAGCTAATACTGTTTATTTACCTCGGAGTTGGGAATTATATGTTTGTATGTCAACTGCAACTATAAATTAGTTTCCTGTGATAAATTCTGTGATGTTTGTGCATTTCCTTTTATAATAGATCAAAGGTCGAATTAATGTTGAGTATGTTATATTTCGAAATTGGAAATTGATTTAGAACTACAAAATGTTTAAACTAATGCTTACTAAAAGTAGTTCTATGTTTTAAACTGAAAAGTTTGGGCTTGAATTATTGTATGAATAACATATTATGTACATAATAAATATGCTCAATATCTTTATATGTATGTCTGTATACATAATATCAGATACAACGTACTGTAAGGTTTCAAAACAACAAATGTTTGCGGGAATATTTTTGGAACAAAGAAAGGAAGAAAAAAAAGTGCGATAAGAGAATGTATACTATTAAATTTATGTCTGCGGCAAAACAGGTTTGAAAGAACTTTTCATAGTTATGAGCAATGATAATGCCTCCCAAAAATACCTTTGTTTTTTAAAAATTGAAAAATTCTAAAAAAAAAAAAATGAATAAAAAAATTTATATTTATGATTTTATATTTTAGGTCGTCGGGCTAAAAAATAAAACTTAAATTCTAAATGGAAAAGACAACGAAATTTTATTCTTTTCAGGACTAAAATCTTGGGATTTCATTCTTGTTTGTATTCGCATATTATTCATAAAATGTTTGCAAAAATTTCTGATTTTAATAAAATGCACAAAACGTGCAAGTAAAAATAAAGATGCCTACATAATAAATGCAAAATTAGGAATTTCTTATGGTAGCAAAAATGTTCTATTTTAATGTTCGTTGGAACATAATTCAAATATACCAGTATTACAATTTGATTTAATTATGATGAATTAATTTTAAATTTTACATCAGCATGAAATATTACAAATAGATTGATTCATTTTGTTGAAGTGTATGTTTGTGCTTCAGATGTAATTTTCTTGTTTAAAATTATTGAAAATAATTTAATGTGCATGTTTTATTGTATAATATATACTTATGTAACTATTTGTCGTCACTAAATAATTTTATGATTATGAATAAATAGATAAATCATTGTAAATGTGTATGTCAATCACTTTCACTGATAAGTCATAAGTGAATATTTTTGCCAAATGGATCAGTTTTTATTTTCTAGCTATCTTTAATAGCTTTTTTGAGTAAGAAATATTTTTTCATAATATTTTAACATAGTACTTTGGGAACATAATTTTGAAAGCTCATTAATTAATAATTATGAACTGGTAAAATTTGCTTGGCACAAATGCCGTATAATTCAGCATTCAAATTTTTGAAGAGTAAAAAATGTTGCCATGATGACGTATTTGTGACGCAATGACATGATGTAATTGTGACGTAATAAATTCCAAAAAAAACACTTATACATCTATATAATAAATTTAAACACAAATATATCTTTTTGAAAGATTAAAAATAAGGAAATATAAGAATATTAAATAAAATATGAAAATAGAACAAAATATTCTAAACTTCTCGAAGACGTAAGAACTAGAGTTACCGAAGTTGAATTTTGTATATATTTCTTATTATTTAACATCTGCATGACGTCATAAAAACCAGGTTGCCCGATAAGCAAGAAAATCCGCCAAAATTATCACCAAACTTAAATGTTTCACTCATACAACCTTATTAGATTGAAGCTTATAATTTAAAGTTACTTATAATTTATAGAGGATTACAAACGAAACAAACACCTGTTTACAACAAGAAAGAAATAAAAAATTGAAGACTAGAGCACATGTATGTAGTCTCTCTGCCGTCAAATGATCATTACTTCCAAAAAATTGATAATGGTTCAATAGAAATTCTTGATTTTCGGTGCAAGAGAATTGTGAGTTATTAGATAACAACAAGGAAGGAACTAAAAAATGTTTCCATCTTAATAAATTATGCCATATAGAAGTAATTCCTTAAAATAATAAAAGAGGACTTACATGTCTGAGTAGGGTGTGAATGTTCTGCACGTCAACGTCTACCACAAAGTTTTTGATACCTTTCTTGCCCAGTTCCTTTAAGGTTTTTCTGTAGTCATTATTCTCCTCGAACTGCCTGACAACGACGCGTTTCGTCTTGATCACTGGATCCTTCAGAAGCTCCTGGAGACGAATTAAGGCTAGGGGAAAATAAAATAACTAATTAATTATAGGGGGTTAAACAAAGAGCAGACACGAGGTAATTAACAATTACTTCAATCCATTTTTATTTTCTCAATTAAAAATATATTGCATGATAATATTTTTTCTCTAAAATAAGCCTTTTTTATTCAATTAAAGTTTAAAATTATCATAATAATTTAAATTTATTAGTGAGTTTTCAGAGCATGAATTTAGTAAATAAATCGATTTAAATATCTCAAAATAGAAAGAAAATATATACCTGCCAAAATTATGTAGTAAAATAGTGATATTTCTAAATATCATATATTTACTAAATGCATTTGAAAAATCTAATAAATTTAACTATATTTCATGCAACTAGATACATAAAATTAATTTCAAAATTTTTGATCTCCCAGGCGATGCCATTAAATGTAATAAAAATATTATTAAATAATGAATTTGATACTTATTTATATATAAGTTGAAATATACATCTTTAATATTTTGTTTCGGGTACAAAATATCAATAAAAATAATATCTTATTTGTGGTAATATAAATTTGAATTGACTGTTCACTGATTCTTGGTTTATTCTATGATTTATTAACCCTGCTAGAGAAGTTGAATAAAAATAAAAATGAATTTAAATATAGAGAAGTGATTTGGATTCTAATTGGATTTCTGAAATGTGGTACTTCAACTCAATTGGATTATAGGAAAGAAAAGGCCAAGTATCAAGAAGAAGTCTTCAAAATTTCAAACTATAAAAAATAAATTTTACATCTGCCCTCCTTCAACTATGCTTAATGTCAACCACAAAAAATATTGTATTATTTTCTTCCAATTAATATGTCAATAATGTAAAGTTGCTGTACAAAAAAAAAAAAGCATCATTTCGCAAAATATTTGTCATTTATTTCATGGTGACAATTTTGTCTGACAAAACAAGAAAAAAAGTTTTTATTTATAATTAATTAGATATATAAGAGAAGAAAAATTAATTTTAGGAAGTTAAAAGCTTTTTTAAAAGCTGAAAAACATTACAATACACGGAAAGTAAAATACTTTATTGCAAACATCTGAATCAGATTATACATATAAGTAGGTTTTTAAATTTCCCGCATAAAAAAAGCATCGTACAAGAAAAGGTTAAGCAATGGGCTTATTCAGCATAAAGTTTCTCTCATATATTCTAAACACATTTAATGTAATGTAAACACATATAATGTAAGTATTTATTATATTTGATTAATAATTTGTTGAATTACACATTGAGTATTGTATGAGAGTCAACATTTAATGGAATTGAAAACTTTACATAGCAAATAGCATTTGCTTTCAATATTGAAGTAATGTATCACTGTTAATTATTAACTAAAAGCACATCTTTCATACTAATTTATGGTTAAAAGTGATTAATAATTCTTTTAATAACCCACTTGTTACAAATTGCACGTTTGAAATGCAGCAAATCAATAATTAATGAAGATATATATTTCCAAAAATATAAATGGTTAAGTTCCGATTTAGATAGGTAAAATTAAGGCTTATTGTAATCAATGCTGTTAAATGATACAAGGTACAAAAATGTCAGGTACTATTTTACAATATACGGCAATATATAGTTACGAAAATTGATAGTCAATAAGAAGCAAATTAAATTAAAAAGAATTATGAAAAGCTGAAAAAAATTGTAGTTAAAATTAATAATGTTGAAAATTTCGATAACTTTGTTCGACAAGATGGTCTTTGTTGGCATTAATATAATAATTCAAATATTTGATGAAAATTATGCTCTAATCATTACATTTTTCTTTATTTTCTTCTGATGAAACGACTGAACTAATTTCAGTGCTATATGAACTTGAAAATGTTAGCGAAAACATGATCTCATAATATTAATTTTCCTTATGTTTAGTTTTTATATACATTTTTTCAAAAACTGCTCAACATTATATTTTTAAAAGTCATTTTTCAAGTTTAATAGATAATTTAGAGTAAATTACTTCCCAAAATAACAAATTAATTCTTCTTATATAAAAAATGAAGCAATAACACATTATGGAACAACAGTATTTTGAACATTTGTAAATCTCAATTAAAAATCCATGTCTGTTTTTTAAGGTGATTTTAAGGCTGGAGACATTACCAAATCCATACCTTTCCCCAACGGAAGTTATTGCACAATTCTTTTCATTAAACATACCATTTTTAATTAAAGCTACATTCTAAATTGTTTTAATTATGTTTTTATTTTAAACAATTATTTTATCTAACCTTAAATTATACTTTATCCCCAAATAATATATATAAATATATCAATACTTTCTTAAGCAATAATTGAAGATAACAGGTTGCAAATTTATTCACATCAAGCCATAATCAAGATCACTACTTAACCAATAAAATAGGAGTGATTCACAAACTGAAGACATTATTTTTTTAAACTCCAAAATTGTCACATAAAAGTGAACGCGACGCTAATATATTTTTCATTTTGTATCATAGTACGGTACTCATTAAATGTAATTAATATTCACCTCATTTTCATCCAGATACCAAAACTAATTATTATGTAGTATCTTATATTAAATTATAGGATAATAAATTTGGTTACTATGCAATAACATGTTTCCACATGCAAAATTTTCTTCCCGTCTAAAATAAATAGCTTTGTTTCTCAGAAAATACTCTGCGATAAGAAGCCATTTTTCTCTGAAAAGACAAATTTGAGAAGCCCTTAGATAAAAAAAGGAAACCTAATTTTTCAAGTAGATAATTTACATTCGCTCATGAATATTTTATGAGTAAGTCGAGGGCTGTCTGAAACCCTGACAATGGATGTAAACAGCATTAATTATGTTTTGCATGTTTAACAAAATTTAAATGTAGTTTTTCCAGCAGCACAATGTGGCTTCTCAATATGTTAAAAAGATCATCTAAAGTGAAATAGAGAGGCACATTAATTTATTTGCAGATTTATAAGTAACCAGTATTATATATATGTAACCACACTAAACTATTAAATATGATAAAAATGTAACATGCAAATAGCTTTTTCCGATTCTTTGTTAAGCAAACATATCGTATTTTTAAAAATGGAATTATATCATCTAATATGATACGTATGTTGTTTTTGCTCTTTTTATTACCCTATATGTTTAATTCAAAATTAGATTGTAAATGTTTGTTATCAATATGTTATCAGATGTTTAAAATCAAGTCTTGTTACTAAGAATAACATTTTAAAATTTATTTTATGATTTCTATGCCCAAAAAAGACAATTATGAAGATTTAATGACGTCAAAAGTGACGTCATGTAATCTCCATAGTTTCGAAACTTAAGAAGAGGAAACATTTTATTGTACTGAAACAATTACCAAGTTTATAAGTATAGTAAGACCCCGCTTAACGCTGTTTCGTTTAGCGCTGTTTCGGTTTAGCGCTCTTTTATTTCAACCCGGGGATTCTACGAAATCGCTTGCAGCATACGGGGATTCCCCGAAATATTATGCAGCGATAGGTTTC
>JAPDSC010038254.1:3026-15079 GCA_026290005.1 Latrodectus geometricus
GACTGCGCATTTTAAGCTACATCTAGCGGCTTTTTCTTTTGGCGCGAGTTCTAATATTATTGATTGCGCGTTAAAAGATTGTGGACATATAGCGTCATTGTGAAGAGTGTGTGGTGAAATTATTAAAAGTATAGCGTAGCTAGTGCTTGTTTGGGTTATTCATAAAATATTTCAACCCAAAAATGGCTACTGAAAAATGTAAAGTTGATTCAGAGAGCCGCGCTTTTAATGATGAATGGACATAGGAATTTTTTTTTTTTTTCAGTTGTAAAAGATAAACCAGTGTGTCTTATCTGCAATGAAGCTGCAGCGGTCTTCAAAGAATATAACATTTCCCGTCGTTTCACATCGAAGCATAAGAATTCCAATTACGAAGCAAAGTCCGAATATGAAAAAAAAAATTTTCAAGAAGGTAAACAGTATTAAAGAAGCAGCTACACATGCAAGTTACATTGTAACATACAATATTGCTAAAAATAATAAAGCTCTCAGTGATGGGGAGTTCGTTAAACAATGCAAGCTCCAAGTTTGTAATGTTTTATGTCCAGACAAGAAAAATAATTTTGAGACTATAAGCTTATTTAGAAAAACGGTGACTTCTAGAATGGAAGCCATCGATAAAAATTTGGCATCACAATTAGAGTCAAAGATTGGCCAGTTTAAATTTTGTTCCATAGCTATGGATAAAAGCACTGATATAAATGATACTGCTCAATTAGTATTATTTATAAGAGGTGTTGATGAGAACTTTGAAATTATTGAGGAACTGGCTTGCATGCGTTCTTTAAAGGAAACTACAACGGGATATGATATTTTTCATGAATTTCAGGAAGGGCTTTTATTTTTGAAAGTGCCTATAACAAATATATGTAATATTACGACCGATGGAGCACCAAATATGACAGGAAAAAAATCTGGATTTCTTGAACTCCTTAATCAAAATTATCCCAGGAACAATGTTGTTTTTCTACATTGTGTTATACAACAAGATGCTCTGTGTAAATCTGCATTGAATATGAAACCCGTGCTTGATACAGTCGTGAATCTTGTAAATAATATTCGATCTCGTGGGCTTACTCACAGGCAATTTCCAGATTTTCTTCAGTCAATGCAATCTGAATACTCTGATGTACTGTATTAAACGAAAATAAGGTGTCTTAGTGCAGGATGTGTTTTCGAGCGAGTTTGGCAGATGAAAGACGACATTGTGTCGTTCTTCCATGAGAAACAGTGTTCTGCGGAGTGCGAAATGTTAGAAGATACAAAATGCCTATTAGACTTTGCATTTTTCACAGATCTTCTTTGTCATATGAACAACTTGAATGTCAAGATGCAAGGGAAAAATCAATTAATCGATGATATTTGGTCTCATCTCAAAGCTTTTAAACTAAAACTTAATATGTTTGCTGGGCAGCTAGGTAAGAACGACATATCTTATTTCCCGAGGTTAAATTCAATACCCTCAATAATGAAGAGAACCTTAAGAATTATGAAGATAGCTTGAAAAAACTGCGTTTTGAGTTCGAACGCAGATTTCAAGATTTCAGTGCCATTCAAGCAGAATTGGACATTTTTACCATGCCATTCAACGTAAATTGTGAGGCAGTGAGGTCAGATTTGCAGCTTGAATTCATTGAGTAGCAGCCTAACAATCATCTCAAGCAATTGTTTCTAAATATGCCAAAGTTAGAGTTTTACAAATTATTATCGAAAGTAAGTTTCCCAAGTTTAATATCTCATGCCCGGAAAATCAGTGCTATGTTTGCTTCATCTTATATATGTGAACAAGTGTTTTCAACTATGAACCTTAGAAAGAATTATTTCAGAAATAGACTGACAGATGAGCATTTAGCCTCGTTCCTTAAAATCAGTACATCTCACGTCGAACCTCAATATAAGGAACTTTGAAAATAGAAATCGTTATTTCATTCATCTCATTAATATATTAAATTGTAATATTTGAATTTTTCTAAAATTTTAAAAACAATATACATCTTGGCCCGCCAAACTTTATTTTTTCAATTTTTGGCCCACGATTGAAAACGTTTTCCCATACCTGATCTAGAGGATATTAAAAATTGTTCCAGCTTAAAATGCATATCTGCACTGCCCGTCCATTGAATTCAGTCTAGATATATATAATTCATTTAATTAGCGAATATACTTTAAAAAGTATTTATTAATTACAGTTATATTTTTATTTTGAAATAAAATGTTTTTATTTATTCGTTTCACATATAAATTGAAAGCTAAATTGTTAATTGCCGTGATATCTTTTTATTCTAATTCTCAAATTAAATTAAATTCCGACTTGGAGAAATTAAAATAGTATAAAATTAAAACCAGTTCATCAGTCAAATGTACAACAAATTTCAATTGAACATACAAGAATTTTTCTTAAGAGTTTTCGAATGATTTTGCAAACAAATAATAAATATTGGTCTGTTACAAAATTTTTTTGAACATTTGAAAAACATTTGAACATAGTTTTATGACTTAAATGAATTATTTTAATAAACTTCTATTCTGCTTTCGTTATTTTAATTAGAACTGACAGTAAAATATTAAATATTAAGTTATACGATTAACTTTAAATAAATTTTTATTGTAACTTATATATTTTAAGGTATCAAAATTAATTAAACTTAAGGTTACGAATCAATTTTCAAAGAACTATTTAATATTTTTGCTTTTATCCTTACCTTTCCAAACATTTAGTAAAATTGGTGTCTAATATATAATTATTTCTATTTTAAATAAAATATTTATTCAGAATTAAGTAAACTATGCAACTTTTAAATCAAATAAAATATTTTTTTTCTTTTTAATTAATTGTTAAATCAAATAATCATAATATTTATTCAGAATTTGTTTAAAAATGTATATTTCAAGTGAAAGTTCAAGCAAAAATAAAAAAAAATACTGTAATTATTTATGATAGCATAAGATGATAGAAATAAATTTAAAAAAAATGAAGTAATGTATTAAAAAGATATGTTCCACGAGTAAAAATTTATATCATTATATAATTACTAGAATAAAAGAAAATTTTTAATTTTTTGAGAAATTAACTACAGTTTCGAAATATTTTAAGTAAGTTATGAAATATAAAATCCATAATGCTTCTTCTAATTGTAAAGTAAATTGTTCAAATAAGAAATATTTATTAAATTAAATGCTATTCAGTGTTATACTAATAAACTCAAATTTTTTAAAAAAAAGCCTAAGTGTTTTTGTAAATTAGCCCACATTAGAGTTGGTATAATTTATAAAATAGAAATCTGCTAAAATAAATTTTAAGCATTTAATAAAATTTATTAGCTTTTGTTAAATTATTATCTTAATAATAATTTCTTAATTATGTGATTAAACGATGAAAAGGAAATTTCATTGTTGAAAATTTTTTTTGATTGAGATTTTATGTAGTTGACGCGTCATTTAACTTTGAAGAAAAATAGCTATTTTCCATACATCCGCTAAGAAAGGGGTACATGCATAGAAAAGTAATACAGCGTAACTCTGCTATTGTACAAATATTTCCGAAATTATTTCTAGAACCATCTAATTTAAATAATGTTTTCATCACTAGGTTGCACTGAATGTTTATTTTTCATTTTTATTAAATGAGAATTTTATAAACAAATAAAAGTAACTTTGTTTTCAAGTGTATTATAATGAACTTAGAATTAATAATACGATTCTAAGAAAAAGTTCTTAAGAAAGTTAAAGCAAGAAAATGGTAAATAATTTTAAAACTAGATTAATTTTCATATCAGAACGATTCATTTAAAAATTGAATAGATAAGGAAGACAATTTTAATTTTAAAATACATTGAAATAAAGAAAAAAGCATATAATTATAAGAAAAAAGATTCTCTATAATTAACATTTAACTTTGAAATGAACTTCTATTAATGAATATTGAATTCAAATGAACATTTATTGAATGAATATTTATATAAAATAATTAATTTGAAAATAATTTGACTTTTCCTTCAAAATTAGTAATGCATAGCATTGCATTTCTAAAAGCAATAATTACCAGAAGATTAATGTATGTATTAATTATTTATAATTTTTGAATAGATATGCTAATATGAATTAAGAAATCTACACAGATTATTTTTTAAATAAATATTTAATTCTGATTAACATGGTATTTCCCAACTGTATCATGATATTGAGTTTTATTCGATAGTTTTATGCGAACATATTTACTTAAGAATCGTTATTATATTAAATTATGTCATATATAATATTTATTCATTACAAATATTTATAAAATATAGCTGATTACTCATATTTTCCACTTTAGGGTTATTAGTGTTGATTGAATTTCCCTGATGTTCTTTATTCATGAAAAAACAAAACTCCTTACGTAATATTAGATGACATTTTATTTGCTAAGCTTTCTTTGCTGCATATTGCATTTTTTACTAAAATAAAATTATGAATGTTTAATAAACAAGTAATTAAATCAGAACACTAACTTTTATGAATATTTAAATAGTACTTTGTATGATGAATCTTTGGAATTTGTGCATTTAATAAAACTCAATTTAATAATTAAAATATGCATAACATTTTTCATTAAGATTAATATACTTATATTAAATACTGTTCAAGATGCGTAACTGTAAATATAAATAGTAAATAATAAATTTGAAGGAATCCAATATAAACATTCTTTGTAACAATTTATTCGCACACAAGTAAAATTTTAATATTTAAAAATTAAATGCACACAATTTATTTTTCTTAATACAATTAGATGTGGGAAGATTATTCGTATAAAATTATTTATTTAAAAAGTAATTTTCTTTTTATTAAATACAAATTGTTAAAAACAGAGAGAACAAAAAAATTTTTTATTATGCACTTTTAAAAAATGCATAAAATGTTTCGCTATATATATGCTTTGTATGTATTCATCATTTAAAAGCATTATTTGATAATAGCGTTTCACATATGCGCATTCAATTTCTTTTAAATTATTTCTATGAAATAAAAATATGTTATTTTTATTGATAACCTAATAGTTTTTAATCGACATTTAAGTAAACAAATGAAATTACTCAATCTTTATAAAAAGTAAAACGTGTTGCAATTAAAATCTTTTTCAAAAAAAGTATAAATTTTATTGCAAATTTCTGACAAATTATAGAAAATAATCAATAAAATAATATATCAGAATTTAATTTTTTTAAATTTTATTTCACTTCTTTTTACGACCAGAAATTAAGAATCTGTAACAGATGTTTAAGAAATAAAAGCAGATAATTTTGTTATATTCTTTCACTTGCTTTTAAAATTTGTATTTAACCCTTTCAGGATTTGGCGCCGTTGTTTAAAACGCGCGCTCAGGACGTGGCGCAGTTGTTTAAAATGCGCTCTCAGGACGAAGCGGAAGTGAAAGGATTTATGCTACAGGATGGGGGATTTGCTCCGCTAAGCCTAAGTTCAGAAAAAAATCGCAAATTATTAAGTTTAAGTCCTACCACTGTAATTTTTGGTTACATTTTAGATTATTACGTAATCTGTCTTATAGCATTAAAATTAGACTTTAATAATGTTTTTCCTTCAATTTATAAGAAAATATATAAAAAAAAGTTTGCTTACCTTGAGTAATAATTTTTTTAAATTGCTCTTCCAATTATTCTAAAACTTTAATTGAAAAAACATATTAATATACTTTCACGTTAATATTAAATGTACTATTAGAGGTATTTACAAAAAGAAATAATAAAATTTAAAATGAAGACTGAGTGTGGAAAATCTCGAAGCAGTCTTACGTTGCATGATTTGCAAGCATAAAATGTTTGTTGTGTTTTTCCTTTCTTTCAGCATGGTGTGTGAACAAACAATGAACTTTCTGGGCTTTTTTCTCCCTTTTTGTTCAGATTAAGTGTAGGAAAATGCCTAACAGATAATCGGATAGCCGCTGGTATAGATCTTACTGTAAACTGCTTTTCGTCAATATAATTTTCATAGTTCTCTAAAATTTGCTCAATTAATTTGATCTTAAACTGGAGTAATGGCGTTTTAGTGCCGTGTTTTTTGTCATCTATAATAATAAAAGCAAGTGTAATGTGTCTGTCTGTCCATTTGTCTGACCGAGCTCTCCAGCCAAATCTATCGCACGCAGGGACCTGGAATTTTTTACACGGAAGCACAAAGGGGCTGGCCACCACACCTCGAAGCCCGATTTTCGAATTTTGAATTAGAAAAATTTTAAAAAAATTATTTATAAAACTTCTTCTCGAGATAGCTGCTCGCCGATAGCTGATTCCGGGGTTGTACCAGCTCCTTTTGAGAAACAATTCTGAGGACCATCTTTTGGAAAATTTTCCGTTTAAAATATTTAGGATATATTGTTCCTTTTTATCGACGGGGAATGTTGTGTGTGTGGGGGGGGGGAAGAGAGAGACAGTCTACATGTCCTACACTACTATTCCTGCGCTATTCACTTATCTGCATTTTCTAAATGCACGGGCAATGCCGGGCGGGTACAGCTAGTACCGAATATGAGAATTCAATATGGTTATATCCATAAGCCCTAAGAATAACTTTTTGTACCATTTCACCAGTTTTCTGAAACTTGAATGGCGTGTCATAACTCCATCTCCTATGTCTACACCACCCATGTTTTTGTTATGATCAATAATACACCTAGGTTTTAAAATGTCCTCTCTCGTAACTTGATTCCAGAATTAGCCATTTTTGGCTCATGTATACTTGTTAGCATAAAAACGTCTTTCTTTTATTCTTTGAATGTAATGACGTTCACGTTGCATCACATCCTTTTTAACCCTTTTTAATTTTCTTTCTGGAAAATCTTTGGGCATTCTCATTCTTGTTTTTTTGCTACTGTTCCGCAAATATTAGTATTTTCAGAATACATATATTCCGCAAGCGATGGGGAATTGAAAAAGCTGTCCAAGTATAAGTTATACCCTTTTAAAAAATTAATTTAAATTAAAAAATTTTCTCTCTAAATCAGAGTTCCCCAAACTTTTTTGTGTCGTAGATCCCTTGCCATGTTTTTCCGTGCTGGGTAGACCCCCTACTTACCGGATATTGATTTCCTGTAAATTTCTAACTGTAGTGAAGTTTAGTGTTAAAAACTTAAAGTAAAAACACATGTTGATTTATACATTTATTAATTGAATTTAAATTAAAACTACTTAAAATAAAATTTTGTGTCTGTTATGTAAAATATACGTAACATTAAATAAACATAAAATAAACTATAAATAAAATAACATAAGCAATAAGTCAAAATTTTTAGTGAGAAGGATGAACCTGGTGCTTTAATAATAAATTATCAACATTTGGCATCAATTTTGTAAGGGTTAATCTTAAATCTCCTCGGCTAATGATGTCCAGTCTGTTTCTTTTTTTCGTTAGGAGATTGGTAACAGCGCTATATTATAAATAATGTATATGTTTTGATATTATAAGATAGTATGAGGTGAGTAAATAGGTACTATCAGTGTATGTGTTGAGATCTACTATCGTGGACCCCCAAATTTTTTTTCGCTGACGTAGACCCCTTGCAGGTTGTCATAGACCCCTAAGGGTCGATATAGACCACTTTGGGAATCACTGATCTAGAGTCAAAGGTTTCCGAAATAACAAGAAAAGTGCGCAAAATATATCCGAAAGCAATACAAACTGTAATAAAACTGATGATAAAACCCTAAAAGAGCCCACATAGTAGCGAAAACAAAAAAAAAAAGAAAAAAAAAAGGGTGCGGAGAGCTACCAGAAGCGAGAATGCATATATCACATGGAAAGTTGAAGAGCCGAGCTACGTTTGTTTGCATTACGATTTCCCCCCTCCCCAGCCACAGCTGACAAGCAAAATGCAAAAAACAGTCATAATATAAACATCTGAAGGTCGGAATACTAAAACTACGTTCATTTTAAATGTAATGGACACAGAGTGCCATCTAGTGGCTATTAAAAATTGTTCCAGCTTAAAATGCATTATCTGCACTGCCCGTCCATTGAATTCAGTCTAGATAAATATAATTCATTTAATTAGCGAATATATTTTAATAAATAATTATTAATCACAGTTATATTTTTATTTCGAAATAAAATGTTTTTATTTATTCGTTTCACATATAAATTGGAAGCTAAATTGTTACTTATCGTGATATCTTTTTATTCTAATTTTCAAATTAAATTAAAGTTAATAACTTTAATTTAATCTTCTTAAACTAACCGACTTTAAGAAATTAAAATAGTATAAAGTTAAAATTAGTTCATCAGTCAAATGTACAACAAATTTCAATTGAACATACAAGAATTTTTCTTAAGAGTTTTCGAATGATTTTGCAAACAAATAATAAATATTGGTCTGTTACAAAATATTTTTGAACATTTGAAAAACATTTGAACATAGTTTTATGACTTAAATGAATTATTTTAAAAAACTTCTATTCTGCTTTCGTTATTTTAATTAGAACTGACAGTAAAATATTAAATAATAAGTTATACGATTAACTTTAAATACATTTTTATTGTAATTTATATATTTTAAGGTATCAAAATTAGTTAAACTTAAGGTTACAAATCAATTTTCAAAGAAATATTTAATATTTTTACTTTTATCCTTACCTTTCCAAACATTTAGTAAAATTGGTGTCTAATATGTAATTATTTCTATTTTAAATTAAATATTTAATCACAATTAAATAAACAATGCAAATTTTAAATCAAATTATAATTTTTTTCTTTTTAATTAATTGTTAAATAAAATAATCATAATACTTATTCAGAATTTGATTAAAAATGTATATTTCAAGTGAAAGTTCTAGGAAAAATAAAAAATACTGTAATTATTTATGATAGCATAAGATGATAGAAATGAGTAAAGAAAAATTAAATAATATATTAAAAAGAAATATTCCATGAGTAAAAATTTATATAATTATATAATTACTAGAATAAAAGAAAATTTTTAATTTTTTGAGATAAATTAGTAAAAATTAACAAGTTTCGAAATATTTTATGTAACTTTTGAAATATAAAATCCATAATGCTTCTTCTAAATTTTAAATTAAATAGTTTCAAATAAAAATATCTATTAAATTAAATTCTATTCTGCCATCTAATTTAAATAATGTTTTCATCATCATGTTGCATTGAGTTGCATATACAATTATATACTAATCATTTTTCATATGTTGTATAAACATGCCATAAATCGACTATACATTGACGACGTTAGATGCACTTTTGGTAACACAAATCAGGGCCGGCGCTAGGGGTAAGCAAGCCGGGCCCTTGCCCGGGGCGGCAATCTTAGGGGGCGGCAAATTGGCTCTAAAATTAAATTTCTCAAACTTTTAAGCATTTTCTCTTTCTAAAATAATTGAGTTTTGACCCATGATATACTAAACTTTTTTGTTCAAAATGAATCATATTTTTATGCATTAAGATATTTGGAATCAAACCCCTAACGACCTTTATATATACAGGGTGTTTTTTAAACATACAGCAAAAATTTGTTTCGAAGATACAGGGCGAACAAAATTTTTGACATTATAACAACATTTTATTACCAAAAATTACAGGTAAAGTTTTTTAATCTACAAGAACTGTTGAAAATAATGACCTCCAGCTAGAATAAGAATGCAATAAATTTAATGATTTTAAAAATTATAAAAATGGATTTGACGAAAACTATGTTCACCCTGTATCTTCGAAACAAAGCGAGTTTACAAAAATTATCAAAGGAAAAAATATTCTTAGAATAGTCGAGGGAACAAACCCTTGAATTTTTGGTGCATGTTTAATAAACACCCTATATATATTAATAATGTATGAACTTTTAACTATTTGAAATGTCAAAATATTTGAAATGCAAGAAAACTCACAAGCATAAGAAATTCCCACTTAAAAATAGCTTAAAACTTAAAGAAATAATTTTTTTTATAATTTAATCAAAGGGACACAATAATAGAATTTTTAACCATGTGTCTTAATTTGTCGAAACATGTATCAAAACTTCAACATTGCTGATGATTGCAATTTTTTTACTCGTTTTATTTTACCATTACTCGTGGAAAGGGTTTAGGTTATCTCTTTTAATTTTTGTTATAAAGGGGCGGCATTTTACCTCTTTGCCCGGGGCGGCGAGGCTGCTAGCGCCGGCTCTGCACAAATATAAATTATTATAAGGATACAGGTATGCATCGCTTAATGTGTTAAAATTGAAATTCCTATTTATTTATAATTTATTAATATCGTTATCTTAATATTAGATAAAGGTTATAAATGTGCTTTGGGTACTGTGCTTGGCGCTTTTTCGAAAACACTGTTGCTATGGCGACGAAAGTGCCTTAGCAACAATGTTTTTGTGTTTTTAAATGCGTGTTTTTAATGATTTTCACTTTTGATATGGCAACGAAAACAAAAACAATGTTTTTTTACGAATTTTAAAGCAAAAAATACACTGAAATAATAATGAAAAGTATGTTTCCATTAATATTTCAGTTTTTTAATAATATTAATAAAACTTTCTTTTTATTGATTCTTCAAATTATGCATTCCAGAAGTTGTCATAAATAGCGCATTAAGAATGAAAAACGCCCTGGTTAACACGCTTCGCGCGTTTATTCCCAAGTTGTCGAGGTAGGGGACTCAAACCACAATTCAACCTGGATAAAATTCGAAGATTTCAATCTATTCCTTGTTTATAAAAAAATAATATTTTAAATGTAAACAAACATAAAAAATACGTAGAAATATATGATAAATATAGTATAATAAGTAAATAGTTATAAGTAAAATACACGACTGGCCATTAAAATTGCTACACCAGGAAGAAATACAGATAACAAAATGATATTTATTGGACAAATATATTATACTAGAAATAACAAGTGATTAAATTTTCAAAGCATTTGGCTGGATAGATCCTGAGAAATCAGTACCCAGAACAACCAGTTCTGGCAATAATAATAGCAGTTATACGCCTGGGCATTGAGTCAGAGATTGGATTGCATGTTTAGATACAGATGCCCATGCAGCTTCAACACGATGCCACAGTTCATCAACCGTAGTGACTGGCGTTTGGTGACGAGCCAGTCGCTCGGCAACCATTGACCAGACGTTTTCTATTGGTGAAAGATCTGGAGAACGTGCTGGCCAGGGCAACAGCCGAACATGTTCCGTATCAAGGAAGGTGCGACCATCATGATGCTGTACACATAACCTGGATTCATCTGAAAAGATGACGTCTCTCCATTCGTGTGCCAAGGTTCGTCGTTGATCACACCATTGAAGGCGCTCTTGTCTATGATGCAGCGTCAAGGGAAGCCGCAGCCATGGTCTCCGAGCTGAGAGTCCATGCTGATGCAAACATCATCGAACTGTTCTTGCAGACATTTGTTGTCTTTCAAATTACCCCGTTTCTTGACTCACGGCTCGTGACGTGGTTGCACGATCCATTACGGCCATGCGGATAATATGCCTGTTTTCTCGGTTGCTAGTGATAGGTAGCCGTTGAGATCCCGCATGGCGTTCCGTATTACCGTCCTGAACCCATCGATTCCATATTCTGCTAACAGTCATTGGATCTCGATCGACGCGAGCAGCAATACTGCGATAAGATAAACCGCAATTCCGGTACGCAACAATTCGAACTTTATCAAAGTCAGAAACGTGCTGGTACGCATTTCTCCTTCTTACACGAGGGGTCACAACAACTTTTCACCAGGCAACAACGTTCAAATGTAATTTGTGTATGAGGAACCGGCTGAACCATATCCTAATTTAAACACAATATAGGTGTCGCTACTGGCGTTTGCTTTGTCTGAATGCGCTGAAAAGCTAATCATTTGCATATCACAGCACTTTCTTCCTTTCGTATAAATTTCATGTCTGTAGCATGTCACCTTCTTGGTGTAGAAATTTTAATGGCCAGTAGTGTATATAAATAAAGTAAGAAGCATGTAAAATACTATATTGAATATATACCTACTGTTTATTTAAGAAAAGGCTTTGCATTTTTATGATAGGAACGGATATACAGTTAGAGT
>JAPDSC010038257.1:0-28937 GCA_026290005.1 Latrodectus geometricus
TTGACCAATCAACATTTTTTTATGTTCATTGGTCAAAAGCTTGTAATATCCCAAGTTATATCAAGTTGTCAAAAAGTTGTATGTTTTACCAAGTTTCAAGCAATATTTTTCACGTGAAAAAAATTTGTAAAAATAATTTCAATAACTCTCAATATCTGCAGGAAAACTAAAAATATTCATTTGCAATATTTTTAATGGAAAAAAATATTTGCATTTATTAATGTTATTTATTATAAATCATTAAGTGATTAAACTACTGGAAATTTTTCTTATCTAATGTAATTTTCATTATTTTGTTACTTAATTTATGGTGAATTAGATGCTAATAGTAAATTTAATATGCACTTCATTAGTTTTTTAATATTTTTTTAATTTAACGGTAAATTTCATTTATTTTTCAACAAGAGACGTATAAGTTTAATACATGGATAAAATATCATTATCTGTTTTAAATAAAATTTAATAGGACTATTATATAATGAAATATAAAAAAATCAAGATTTTAAATAAACTGTTCTTTAAAATAAATTACGCAGGGGTAATATGAAAAAAGTAAAGCATTACCTTGATTGGCAAGAAATCACTCTTTGGGAAATTTATAAAAAAAGTGGATTTATAAAAAAATTGTAGTTTGAGGCAAAGATAAAAATTATTTTCAACAACCACAAAAGCTATGAAATAGTATCATATATAATAAATTATTAACAAAAAATACTCACGAGCATTACTTTAACTCACACAAATTCTACTGACAAGTTGTTCTCCAATTAGTAATTAATCAATTACAGGTCAGAAGAAAAATATCTATTGCTAACCAGGATTGCAGTTTATTGTTATTATTGTTTTTGTTTTCCGCGTAAAGAGTGACAGATACCATTAAACGATAGACTTTGCAATTTTCGATTACAATTACTTAAAAAAGCATTAATTGATTTTCGTTGGAGATCATAATTTTAGGGTCACCAAACATGTCTTTGAACTACTAGAAGATTTAGAATCATTTCAATGATCATGATATGACTAGAAATTTATATTCAACATTCAAACAATATTTTTAATTTATTTTAATTTTTTAATTCCTTCTAACAACATGCGGCACTTTTTTAGTGTCTTACTTTCATCAAGAAAAACAAATCATACCAAATTTTTTAACTCGTTGCATCCACAAATATATACAATTTCTGTACACATACACAATAATTACTTTCATTGTGACAACATTGCATGACATTTTTCATGAAATTATCATAGTATTTTTACTACGAATATTATACCAATATATGCAGTAAATTGCAATCAATCCAATTTTTATATTTGAAAAATTAAAATTTTCCTTTGAATGCTCATTTCTTCATATTAAGTATATTTTAGTTCAATAAATGTAAAAAAATTATTCAAATTTATGAAAATTTTAGAATATTTAAATATAGTATTACGAAATTCTCAAATTATTCTAATACATACTACATTTTTCCTTTAGTAAGAGCCAACAAATTATATGCCAAAATATGGAGATTCAAACGTTGAATAATATTTGATACATAACATGAGTGAATGGTTCTGGATATCACTGGTGCCTGTCAGCTATTACATTGAAATGGTATTTCAAGTTCAAAATGACAGCAGATAACGGATACAAATTATTGGGTATCATTTCAGAAAATGTTAGCTTTTATTACTTGTTCCCTTGAAACATTTGAATCAAAGTTTGTATATTTTATTTAGTAAGTTCTTTACTAGTTCCCTAAAATGTTTAAGTTATTGTTGATAATGGGATTTTACTAAAATAAAAATTAAAATGTTGAGCAATGTAAAAAAGCATATACAGCCTAATATTATGATTAAGATACATCAAACATGCTTATTTCTTTTATTTGTTGTTAAAAAATAGTTATAACTAAATTTTGCTAAATAGTTTGAAAAGCACTTTATGAATTAGATTTTTTAGGATTTTCTTATTACCAATATATAAATATTTAAAAAGTAATTCTTCAAATAATAGGGAATGTGATAGTAAAATATAAATATTTTGTAAAAAAGAGTTAAGTGAGAAAGTTTATATAGCATGTTTAGTTTATATAGCATAGTATAGCATGTTTATTAGAACATGGACTATAAGAATTATAAGAACATGTTTATTTCATGCTTTATGTTTATGTGGATAAAAAATAGTACTAAAAATGTCTCTGTGTCACAAATTATACCTATAAGCATATATAATAAAAATTATGACAACAAAAATTATATGGCTATATGAAAATAAAATAAAACAATTATATGACATAAAACCATACTGATTTATTTATTTATTTTTGTCGTTGATACGTATCATAAGGGAAAAATAATATATATTTGTTGGGATATCACTCTTCGATTAATTCAAATTAGTTACAATTTGTTAGAAAATGGAGCAATTCTTATTGAAAGAGAGGTAGAAAATGACAGCTATTAAACAGGACTCATACTATTTTTGGAAACTTTATGAACTGCTTTCAAGCTTATTGTTTTACTAAAGTACCAAACAGAATTTTGTTTTGTAACTCTACTGTTAAGACTAATATTTGAAACTTGACATTTCATGATATGAATAATCGTTTTATTCTTAAGAATAAAGTCTGATAAATTTAGAAAATATTTTAAAAATTGAATAAATGCAAAAACTTCTTCAAAGAGTTTTATACGCTATTTCATCTTTTATAAATATAACTCTTCTAAATATTATATTACAAAACAAAATAACTTTTATTTATTGTAAAAGGAAAACAAGCGTATAGAATTTCAATTTAAATGTTCTACTGAATGTAAGTATCATAAATATTTATATATTTTTACAGTTTTTATTGCTATATATACGTGTTTGGGATTCTACACAAATAAAAATATGTTACAAGCTATAATTTTTATTGAAATGCATGTCTTTCAATATTTTTGTATGATATTTATAATTTATATTCACTACAGAACTTTTGTTTAACTTCATCACAATTTAAAAAACAATGCAAAAATAATAGGCGAATTAATGTTTTAATAATTTCACTTAACTTATTTGCCAAAACACACACACAATCATTCTTCACTAAAAATTTTTAAATTTTTCAATAACAATTTTTATAAGTTTATTTAAGGATTCAACATAATACAATATCTAAATGTATAAACTTATATTTTCTCTTATTTTGCTATAATTAAATATTAAATTAAACAACATTAAAATATTTTTCATGATAAAGTTTAATAAAATACCGTGAACAATCTTTTGATATAATGTTGTATACACAGATCAAAGATTTCCTATCTATCGACGCATATAAAAAATTCATTTATCTTCTCTTTACTTCTACATTTCTACCTTTATATTTCTGTTTTTCATCGATGCTTGCTTCAAATGTTTGAGAAAAGAAAGGTTTCCCATCAGATGTCCATCCATCTTTATCAGGAGACCTAGATGGCGTTGAAGGAAATAAAATCTATGTAAGAGAAAAGTTGAAGACTATTTCTTTTCGATATCTTGTAGAATTAAAATACATTTTCGTCCATTATTTTCCTACTTAATGGTTGTAAATATAGTATGCAATATATATATTTGTGATATATTTAATAATTTTTTTAATTTTTCAGAAACGCTTTATTTTTAATATCTGACCTTTCTTCTAAAATTGTTAATTATTATTCTTTGGGTTTTTATTATTTATTTAAGGTATTAAATGTTTCCACCTGATCTTAAATATATATTATTCAGTTTTGAAAAAAAATAACATAAAAAATGAATCTCAAATATTACATTTTAATTGAGTAGTTTTTTATATTAAAGTTTCATTTACCTAATAAACTTTTTGCTACTACCTATAATCAATTTGCAATATACTTTTTATTAGTAATTTATTTATTCATATTTTGTATTATATGATGGAAAAAACACGTTTTTTAATTTCGTTTTATTTATAATTTATTTTGCTTTCAAATATTGGTTAAATTTTATCAATTGTTTTATATAATTAAATTTACTTAAAAAATATTTGCATTTATCTGAAATTAAAGAATTATATTTCTCACCGAACTTATTCACTTATAGATCACTATTTGGAAGGATTTATAATTTTATGCTGCATAATGTAGTGAGCTCAGTTCAAAAGTAATCTCTCTATTGGCATTTCTGTAAAGTTATTGCTTCTTCTAATAAATATCAATAATATCGGTTTGATCTTTCATTGTTATACTTATAGGTTTGATAAGAAATCTATTGTATGAAGCCTAAATGTTTTCATCCGATGTTAAAGTACAGAGAAGTTGAATGAAGGTTAAAGCATAATCAGCGTGGCTGAATACCTCGGAATCATTGGAAGCGTTTTTTTTTACAAACTCTGTGAGCATTTCTAACGATAGTAACAGTCAGACAACCTAACACTGATCAACAACGCTCAGCGATTTACCAGTATAAGATCCTAAAAACAAAAGAGACACGTAGCAAGAGAAAAGACAAGAGACATGTGAAGGATTATTGGTCTATCAATTTCTCGTTTTACCATGAACTATAGGCTAAACAATGGCGGCTTATTCATAAAATGATCCAAATGGTGCATACACCGTATGGTATGTTATAGTAACACTTAACATAACATACGGTATGTTAAGTGTTACTATAACATATAACTAATTTCAGGTGTGTGATATGCACAGTTTAGGTAATCATTTATAATAACACCACTAGTTAATTTACTTGAAGACAAACTTTTACCAACTTTAGGGAGTAATTTGATTTATACATTATTGCGCCTAAGTTGTTAGACACATTAAATTATCACTGTGGAAATACATTAAAGTAATAAATTTAAGATATAAATTTCATCTGTTTGGATTTTTTGACATAACTAACCCCCTTCCTTTTATCATTGCTCAATGAAATGATCACCCCTACTTTAATTTCAGCAGCTATTTTTTTATTGGTACTAAACAAAATGGTCTGTATCTACTCATTCAATGAGTGCAAATCATTATTTTTATGTAATGTATCATTGAACGCTTAATATCCTTTCTTCAATGGATTACACAATTAGACAAATGATTATAATCCCTAAAATAAATTAATTGTTCTTTTACAGAGTTTCAAGTCACTGGTGAAGTAAGCGAATGTACAGTATGGCTTAATTAAGGATTGTTTTGAAGATCTTTCTCCATAAGGAATGTAAATATACATCACAAATAAAATTTAATTGAAGGATTTTTCTTATTTGCTCTTCAAAATTTAATTGCAAGTGCCACGAATAAAGTTAAAAATTTAAACATAGTAAATTAAATTAAATATATCTGTAAATTTATTTGTATTTAAAGTGCATTAAATTGAATATTTGAGTAACATTATCAAAATAAGATTTCCTGATACCTTAAAATAAGAAATAGCATTAATATTTAGTAAGAATTTCTTTTTGTGAAAAAAGTCTTTTAAAATGTATAAAACAATTATGAATATTTACTAGTATAGTATCGTTCACTGAAATATAATTGAATGTTTTGTCCTAAATACTCTTAATAGTTTCATTTTTATGCAAGAAAAATTGTTCAACATATTAATTAATTAAAGCGTTTAATTTGAGTTCTTTACACCAAGTGACATTTTTTAGGAATTAAACATTTAAACATTTCTGCATATATTACCACCATTAATTAGTAAGGAATGTTTGGTGAGAATAATTTCAAATATGCCAAAAAATTCACTAAGAAAGCAAATAGATTTGTATTTTCCATTTATATCAATGAAATTAATAGTTATGTAATTCTTACGTAACAAGAAATAATAAATGATTATACATAGTGAAGTCTAAAAACAACGATTTTCAGTTTTACAAATCCTGATTCTTCTGGGAATGTTTAGAAAATAATCAAAGGGAATATTAATTTTTATTATGAAATAATTTTATTTATAAGTAATAATTTATATTTTAAAATTTTATTGGTGCTCCAAGGGAGCATAGAAAATATTTTTTTATACAAAAGTATAATTAGAAAGTGTTTGGTAAATTTGAACTTATGTAGTTGATTGTTGAATAATTTCAAACATGAAATTAACTTACGATGGTTGAGTGTATTATTAAGAGTCTAGTATTTTCACAATCAATTTTAAGTATTTATAAGTTATTTCATACTCAGTTATTTGTCATAAAATTATTTGTTCCTGATCAAAGCATTCCCTGGTTAAGATTTCTTGCTTCTCCGACAACTTAACAATAAGTCAATACAAAACTATGCACTTTATTAAATGTTTATATGAGATTCAATGTCTCGCTGGCTTTTTCTATCATTGCAAATTAATATTTTAAGGTTTAGTACTTATTGTTATTTTCAAATATTCCTGGTAGTAAAGTATATTTGCTTTTACCTGATTGTTCATAAAAATATTGTTTACTTAACTTGAATTCTAATTTTATATCGTCCATATCATTTAAAATTATAAATTTTATAAAAACGACATGCATGCTTCATACTTAACTTTATAAGGTGAGTTTGCATACACAAATCAAAAGAATAGTATTATTATTATGTAATTGATTAGATCAGGTTAGGAATAATGAAAAAAATATTCTAAATCTATTACTCAAATAATTTTGGTTGTCATATAATTGAATTTGCTTAATTATCGAAAATTATGGGATTGTTAAATTAAATTTAAAAACATGGTATTGATGATTAATTAATGGGAATGTTTTAGACAAACTAATAAACACACAAAATTTAATTAGAATGATTTTTTAAATTACTATATAAAGAAGTGTAAGCAAGTATAAGTTCTACATCTATTTCTATTGCATTACTTTAATGTTTCTTTTTTTTTTAAATTTATATATAACTTATAATATGTTATTAAATTTAGTATTCGTATTAAACTGAAGTCCTTTTTTCAAGTTTAATCTTAATTTTCATCCTGGGATTATTTTATTTTCCTTTTAATTATTTCAATATTTGTCTTTTTATTTCATAACCATGGATACTTGAAGATTCCATGTGCATGTTATTATGATAAAATCTAAACTAAATAAACATGCAGTTAATCAGATATAAATTACAAATTCATTGAGTCGCTTTAATCATGAAATAATTTAAGCGGAATAGCAGGGAAATGGGTGCATTCAGCTAGTATATTATAAGTGTTTGTAATTTTGCAATTAAAATTCTAACACAAACTCGCAGTTAATATAACGGGTTGTATTCATGCTTTCGCAAAGCGCTTGTATTATAAAAAAAATCTATATTGAAATAAATAATTATAGGAAAACACATGACAATTTAATAATTTTAAATTTATTAACTCTTTGATATACGTATGCAAACTCACCTTATAAAGTTGATTGAAATACGTATCCTATTTAATTAATATAGCTTTTAAAAGATATAAATAATGATATAAATAATTAGAAAACTCTTGTCAAATAAGATGATTAATATAATAACAAATATATTTTAATATTATATTAGTCATGTTAATTAATGTAATAAAATATATTTGTTAATTATATGAGGATTAATGAAAATTAATCCTCATATAAATAACAAATATAGTTTAATGTTAGAAAGATTTTAACATCTTCTAAAATAAATAATTTATTGTTAAAATACAATTTTTTTAATCTTATGATAGAATTTTTTACTCTTAAAAATAAACTTTTATCATGTATTCTTAATACTGAGAATTAAGATTTTAATCAAAAAGCTTACATGTAATTCGTGACTAAAACAATACATTGCCATTACAAAATTTGTTAATACTTTTATCAGAGATTTCAATTTAGTACAGTGATTATAATAATTCAACACTACATTAACTAAATGCATTTTATAATTAAATATTTTGTGTAAACAGAGAGCCTATTTTTGATTAAATATAGAAATAACTTCCAAATTAACACTAATATTTCTGAAATAATTTTAACAGGATTTTGTTTTATACATTCCAACTATGATTTAATGTCTTAATTCATTTTTCTATATACAAGCTGCATTTATCATTATATTTATATTTCTATTTCAGTCTTTACTTTTCTATTTTCATCCATACATGTTTCTAATGTTTGAGAAGAGAAAAGGTTTCCCATCACTTTGCCATCAATCATCATCAAGAGTTTTAGATGGCCATGAAGAAAAGGAAATCATTGAAAGAAAGAAAGTTGCAGACTATTTCGGTGCGATTTTCTGTAGAATTGAAAAATTCTTTTTTTCATCCAACAGTTTTTCCATTACGCTTACTTCATTCCATCTTGTAAATAAGAAATTGTATGTTGGACTTAAGTTTGCTGTAAAATGAAAACTTACATTAAATGCCTCATGAAAAAATTGTGTACAACGTTGAAACTGAAACGAAAGTTTGAAAAATAAAATTTTTCTATAAGTGAATTTTAAACTAATAGAAAAATAATTTAATAAATTATTTATAATATTGAGGAGAAAGTGTGTTATATTGTCAAAAAGTTAAGTAAAAACTAGGTAAAATTTATTGACAGCAATAGAATTTTATGAAAATAAATTTGTGGAAAATAATAAATTTTGCTTTTAATAATTACTTTATCATATTATTCATGCTATTATCTATTTTCCTAAACTTAATAAATTAAATAATGACCATTATTAAATTACCAAATATTTTTAATATTATTAGGATTTACACTAATTGCATAGAAAGCACACTTATACGATGCTGCAATTTGTATTTAATAATAACAATGAAAAATGAGTATTGGTACAACATTTAAAATCCTGTAAATAATGTCTCTGAGCAAGAAAAGTAATTTTATAAAGTATATTTCCGATTTGGGAAATGTAATCAAATTGAATATAAAGGATATGCATCAGCTGAAAGATCTGAAGAGTGTGAAGGGCAAACGATCCCTGTGTTTTTTGAATAAATATGAGGTAGAAATTCATAAATGGTAGGTGTTAAATTTATTTACATAAGATATTTTGGAGGTATTCTTATATTCTTAATTTCAAGTTCTCGTTTAATTGTATTAAAGTGTAGTATTGGAAAGTACTTATGAAAAATATTATTCTAAGTGTAATAGATTTTGACTTCTTAATCATTTATTGAGTAGACCAGTAAATATTAGAAGTAATATGCTAGTATAATATGCTAGTATGAGACTATAAGTGGAGAAAAAATTTAGAACTCATATTAAAAGACACCTAGAATCAGCTTTTCCATATTTGTTACGAATATTCGAGTATTTATTGTTGCATAATTATGGATATTTCTGAAAAAAAGCTGTCTTTATTTTAATACAATTCATACCCAAAAGATAACAGTTATAATTCTTTTTTATAAGAGGATAATTGTTAATTCAAAAAGGCCTTGAAAATTATTGACTAGTATGTAATATGCATTAGAGAAACATCTCCTTTAATTATGTAAGCAATTTTTAAAATTATCGGATACTTTAACCGAAAGTAATTTGAAGTATCCAATAATTTATTATATAAAAATACAAAATATAATCACAAATATAGTAATAATATTACCGTAATTAAATTTAAAAAAAATCGTTCTATAAAAAAAAATCTGTTGCTTACACACAGAAGCATTTTATTATTCCTTAAATTATAATAACGTTAAAGTTTCATTTTTCCTCTTTTAAAAAGTATTTTTAAAAAATGTAGTTTTGGAATTCAATTCTTATCCTAAAAATATCATTATTCTATGCTTAGATGGTATTGAAAATATATATCTATCTGAGAGAATATAATTATTCGTATACATTAATGTATACGTAAAATAATTATAAAATTCTTGAAATAAGAGCTGTAAGCAATATTTAGATATTTCACATTTTTCACAAATACTTTATTTAATAAATAATTAAAAATACTTTATATTTTGTACATTCTCACTGTATGAATAAAGTACACTAACTGCAACTTCCGGGAAAAAAGGGTATTGTTGTGAAGTTTATAAATAAAAATAAAAAAATGTTAAGTATGAGAAGAGTATAATATATGTATAATCTGTCTCTTCAATCACACTCTTAAGGAATATATAAAATTACTGCGCTTGATAGTTAATGTTAAGTAGGAGAAGAGTATAATATATGTATAATCTGTCTCTTCAATCACACTCTTAAGGAATATATAAAATTACCATGCTTGATAGAGATTTTGTTTTTTTCACTAAGCATTTTTTCCTCTCAGCGCAGATTAATGTTTTATTTCAATCATTAAGAATTTAACTGTGAAAATATTCATAATATTACTCATAAACTTATGATTTTACAATATATTAGTTTGGGGAAAAAGTAATCAATCATTTTTTCGGTAGACGTCTGTAGTGATCGATATCTCGTGAGGTATCTATCAAACAATTTCAGATTTATGCTCGTTGGAAAGGTGACATTTGAAAATAAAATGTCCTCTTGCCGTTTCTTGTTTGATTAATTCAGTTACGAGAAGAAGGCACCTCGCATGGATACAACATCGTCGAGAATGTCTATAAAATATCAAAAATTATCTAACTTGACAGCATGTCAGCAGTCGTAGCTTCGCACAAGGCCTAAAAATCTACATGAAAGCTGTTTTAAACCTTTTTACAAAGTGAATCCAAAAGAAGTTACATAAAGTTCACGTAAAAATAATGGATTTCTTTTTCCCCAACCTAATATTTATTACGTAGATTATTCTGTCAAAAGAATATATTTTGCAGAATTCACTGCTTCTTATGTCTATTATCTTTACCATCATATGTAATAATGCCTTTAATACTATTTCTAGATTTATACAAATTAATAGTGTATACTAAGAGCAAATAACTGATGGTGTATACTAGATTCGCACTATTAATTCTTCGTATCATTAAAACCCTATCGTGAGTTTTTTAATGAAATTTAAGTTGATAATTTTTCAGTGGTAAATATTTGACATGAAAATGGTAAACAAGGAAAACTTCTTAATCAGTCTAATAATTCCCAAAACTGCATTAATACTTTAATATAAATGCAAAATTGAATACAAGATGTATTTTCTGTAATAAATTAACATATATGCTTATCAGCAATATTAATTATAGGAAAAGTGAATATATAACAAAGTGATTAGCATTTTAACTTTCAGTTCAACAGCATGTACTTTCCATTAAACCCCTGTGCATAAATAATTGTAGTGGTTACGAAATAGGGTAACACTATATGCCGCCTTATAAGTAGTCTGTGTCCATGACATCAATTATCAAACGACTCAAACATACACTTTTAACAACATATTAATGAATTAAAACAAATTATAAGGAATATGGAGGAACATTTTATGATTTATTTAGTACAACAATACTATTTACACCAATCGTAATATAACCATACTGCTTATTTACACCAATCGTAATATAACCATTAAGCTTACTTTAAACGAAATGCAAGTATTCGAAATAATATATAGTTTATTACAGCTTTTGACAAAGTTTTTATGCTGTGTAAAAAATTACTAATAAATGTATTTCTAATTATCATCAAATTCTTTACCATAATAATGATAATTAACAGGGAAAATATAATTATATATGTTATTATGAAGGGCAAAATTACATACACATTGCATACATTATCTGATAATTAATTTGAAAATCAGGAACAAAGATTTTTTAAAAACTAAATAATTATTTTAAATCAAAATAAATATTACCTCAGTATAGAAAACTCATTACACAATATTGTAAAATGTACACAAAATTTCATGTACATTTATATTTAAAAAAAAAAAAACAGATTGATTTGCAGTAGATAATATTTTCTCAATTTAAATTCAAAATCTTCAATTTATATGCAAATTGCTCTTCATTCTTCCATAAATGTCCTCTTTTTTTTCTTAGATACAAGAATTGATGATAATATTTTAATCAAACTGTATTCTAATGAAAATAAACACGTTTACCACTTGACTAATTTTTGCCTCTCAAGTAAAATTATCTTCCAAAATATTTAATTTTACTATTTTCAGTTTTATTCTTTAAAGTTTGAAATTACTGAAAAATAATCAGTGAAAGAGTTTCAATTCACTGATCATTTTACAAAATCTTAATTCTATTTTAAAGTGTAAGGATAATAGTTTTTCTGCAATTTGTGTTGCATATATATAATTTTAAATTATTTGTTTACTCTCTTAGCATATTCCAATTAATTTATTCAATAGCTAACATGAAGTAAATGTATCTTTTATTTATATAATAAATAAAATATATAAAATTATAAAATAATATATTTATAATTTTATATTATTTGTTTACTCTCTTAGCATATTCCAATTAATTTCTTCAATAGCTAACATGAATTTAATGTATTTTTTACTTATATAAGACAAAGTGGATTCAATATGAAATAAAAGCTTTCATTTCATGTAAAACAATCGAGTGTGATATAACCTTGACTAAAATATCATAAAATAAAAATATATACAGTTTTTAAAAAACACTTTCTTAAGTAAATCTCATATAAAACTAACAGGGTACATGAATATTACCTTATTTTCTGATTCATTTCATTTAAAATAAGTTTTAAAAGTAAAATAAAACTGCTATAGACAATTTACGATTACATGTTCCATGGTTTTAGTATGGAAGTAATAATAAAAAAATTTAAAAGTGAAATGTGTTTCATAAAAATTATTCTCTAACCTATCTCAAACATTTATAAACAGCTTATAAATATCAAGCTCTCAGATTATAGAACACCAATATTAGGCTATAAATCCAGATATTATTTATTTCATATGCAATATAGTACTGTAACGTAGAGTCATACCATATCTTTAAAAATATTGAGTGCAATACAATATTTGAGTGATATTAATATTTATTCATTAAGAGATTTGAACATGATATTATATTTAAGCACCCTTTACTAAGCAACCATTTAATATGACTTGATTGCTCAGTTTAAAAGGTTAATTTTTCAATTTCACGTTATTGCAGTTTTTTAAAAACTTTGCCTGTACGACTCGAAATACTATAGGATAATAAGATATTTGCTATACAGTATCAAATATCTTTTTTATCCTATTTAGTGATACCAAATTCGATCTCAATCACAGCAGAAAAATAGACAGGGACTCTGTATTTACTTTTTCTCTGACTTTTTATTGGTATGGATGATAGGGTATTTTCTAACTAACTTGTCAGTCAAATACAGCCTACCATCAATAGGAAGTCCTTTCAGATAGCAATAAAATGGAGTTATAAGCAAATGCCTCGAGAATCTATTTGTTTGCAATAGTGTCTAGTTTATTTCTTTTAGACATATATAATTCAACAATAATTAATTAAACGTTTTAAAGAAAATCCATAATAAATTTTATCCTAAAAAAATGTAAGAAGCAAAATCACATTAAATGTTGCTCCAGATAGTTATTATTATAAGCCCATTTATTATTGTTTTTATGCATCTCAAAGTTTTTGGGCTCCACTGTTTAACAATATTATGTATAATTTCCCTTTTCAAAAGTCTAGTAAAGTACTTAAGAAATGCTCATTGATCATTAAAAAGATGCATTTCTCCAATCAAAATGCATCAAACAACTAAAATTATTTTACCGTCAGACTTGAATAAACTTTGAAAAGCTCATATTCAATATGTATCCAAACTTCATATATTATATGAACATTAGGAATTTCATATTAATGAAAAATAATTTATGGTTTTTTCTAGAAAAGGTGTTTATGGTATAAACTAAAAAATAAAGAAACGATTTAAGCAACATAATTTCGATTTTTATGCATCAAAATTTGTGTTTACGGAAGTAAAATAGTTGATGACATTAAAAAAGTAATTTGAGAGAAGAATTAAAAACTCATTAAATTAAGTAGAAAAATTAGAATTTAATTAAATTTATGAAAATTTATTATGAAATACTAATTGCGTACGAAAACACTTTTGTCGACTTTAAGTTTAAATGTTCAATATTAATTATTCATACATAAAAGCATAAAATTATGAGAATAATAACGAGGAAACATTTAGAAGTTAAAATTTATTTTAAAAGCTATAAAATCTTTTCTTTGTATAAAATATTAGGACATCAAAGTAGAATAAAATCTAGTTTTAAATTATAACACTTTGAAAATTTAAAAATACTTAAAAAAACGCAACTTTCTACTAAATGATGGCCCATAAATATGATGCACATAATTCTTTTAAAACACTAAACCTTTAATGTTTGTGAATTTTCTGAAACGTAAATTATTACTTAAAACTTTCATTCCTTTAAGCAGTAATTTAATCCCTTGCATGATTATGGAACTTTTTAAATATGTAAATGCTTTTTTCAGAATATTCAGAATTCGGCTATTTGTGAATTATTTTTAATATGTGAGATCAAATAGATTATAAATTATTTTCTTAGTATAGCTATAATCATTTTTAAAATTCAGTTTTTTAACTCTATCTGTCTTTTATTTAATCATCTTTAACTAATTTTGATTTCTTTCATTCTATATAATTTTAAGGATTATATTTCACAAAAATAACACAAATGCTTTCAGTTTATCAGAAAATTTTCTGTGCTTATTGCATTATTATGATAAATGATTTTTCAGTTTACAAATTTTATGACTCAATTTCAAATTATTAGATTAATAAAGTTCCACTCTTTCGATTGAATAAATCATTTTGTTAACTGTGTCATTCAAAGTCAGCATGGAAAAGTTATGTATTCGAAATGAATCTGAAGTATAAGATTTTAATACATTGTTTTATTCGTCACTAAATAATAATAATTTTTATTGTTCATTATATTCTACGTACAATTATACAAAAAATAATTGTATTATTTGCTATTCTTTTATTCATAAATTATACTATTAAAATCAGACACGATTTGTAATAATATATTTAATAATATAACATTTAATCAATAAGATTAATTACTATTGAGTTAGTATAGAATAATATTTAAATTTGTAAAATTAAACAACATCTAAGTTATCAAATATTCATTTATAACATTTATATTTATTTATAATTATCTTTATTTTAAACCTAGCGCGCGTTACACTGTTTGTAGAAATTAAAGCAAAGTTATCTTAAATGACAGGAGACTAGTTCTTAACCGATTTAAGGAGTAATTGAATGATGTGCTGAATTGGTACTCTCAGGGTGGTGTTTTCACCACCTCCATTCCCATTGCTAATAATCAGTTCGTTCCGTAGCCATTCTTAATTGAAGTTATAGAGGAAGTTGAGATATATACGTGTTGATATATAGTTGAGACCAGAAGATATAACAATAAATCTTCTCGTCCATATTTTATTCCCTCAGAACTCATTAAAATAGCAACATCCGAAAACACAGAAGAAATATATCACCTTACAGATTTTGTGTGGACTTAAGAAGTTCTACCTGAACTTCTGCATAAGCTGAGTTGAACATAAGCTGCTTTATACTAAAATTGCGACATTTTAGAACGCTCAAACTACAGTAATATCAGTCTGCTCTCTGTACTTTCTATAAATTTTCTCAGCTATATTATTTAACAGGACAACTGTTATACCGAAAACTTTATTGGTTACTATCAATGCGGTTTTAGAAGAGGAAGATCAACAATGGAACAGATTTTTAACTTAAGACCTGTTATAGAAAAAAAACCCAGAGAATTTGATATAAAAGCTCACTATTTGTTCACTGACTTTCGTATAGCTTCTGACTCAGTGAATAGAAAATTATTAGTTCAGTCTATGGAGGAATTAAATATATCTCAAAAACTCATTAAGCTGGTCACAATCACCTCAAGTGAAATTAATTTAAAAGTCAGAATACAAAATCATTTTTTGAAACTTATCATTTTTCAGATGGCCTCAGACAAGGATCTGGCTTTCTTAATCTTTAATCTTGCTCTCCAAAGGATTGTCAGACTCTGAAATCAACAGTAGAGGAGCAATTTTCACAGATTTGTGCAAATGTTTGCATTTGCAGATGACTTCGCCATAGTCGCCCAGATTATAGAAGCTCTTACACAAATTTTCATTTTCTTGGAAAGTGAAGCAAAAGAAAAATGCATCGTACTTTAGTCAAACTAAAACCAAGTACATGAATTATCAGTTTCGATGGCACATATCTTGAAATAATAGATTCCAAATTTCAAGTAATTAATAGTTTCATCCATGTAGTTACTAAATTGAATATTGTGGATGGTGTAATTCCAGAGATACTTAATAGAGTTACTGCTAGTAACAGATTTTTCTATGAAATACCCAGATATTTAAAATCTATTCTGATTACAAGGAAAACAAAAAATTATTGCTTTAAAAAACATTAAGGCATACAGCCACATATGCTGGTAAGACGTAGGAGATGACCGAAAGTGCTGAAGAAATCCTATCAATTTTTGAAAGGAAGGTAATTCGAAGTATATTTTAGGGAGAGAAAAAAATTAGAACAATATAAACTATGCAGAGAGCCAGACATAATAAAATGTATTTCCATTTAAAGACTGAAATGGGCAGGACACTTGATCAATTTGGAGGTTGGTAGAAACCACCAAAAATATTTTTGACGTGAAACCAACTGGAATCTATAAAAGAAGAAAACAGAGGATCCGCTGGATCAACTATTTTGAAACAGATCCAAAAATTCTAAAAATAATTCATAAAACAAGACATTTAAAGCATTATTATTCTTTTCTCATCCAGTAGAATGAATTAAGATAACTGTAATTTTGAATGAAATAAAAAATGATTATACTTACATGCAATTAATACTTATTCTGTTAATGTAACGGAAAAAAAAAATTATAAAGAAGTTTTTTACACTGCTTTTTTGTGCGATTAGTCTCACATTCATGTTAATTAAATTATACACAGATTATAATAAGGAAGTTATCAAACGTCTTACACTTATCAGTGAATAGCTATTTGAACAATGAAAATAAATTTTACCAATGAAAGAGAAAGCTCATAACAAATTTGATTTGAAAAAATTTAATAAATTTTGACATAGATTGGCATTATGAAGTAAAAAATATTAATTTCAAAAAGCCAATCTATGTCAATTATTCATTGTGTAGAAATAAACATCTTGCCACAGAACAAATTTCCTGTTATTTTTGTCAAATTTCCTGGTATATATGCTGCATAGAGAAAAACAATCAGAACTTATATTCACAAGATATATATTGACTTTCAACAACATCTATGTGCATCAACTATTCATAAATATTTAAATATTGATAACATGACTTGAGAAAAAATTAAATTATTTTGGAAAATATATTTTAAGTGTGAAGAATGATACTGGTAAATTAGTTTCTTCATATTTGAATTTTTTACGCATGACACATGCATTGTGATAAATAGATATTTTAGTACGTGGGCTATAATCAATGTTTGGACGAATTATTTTTTGTTCTCAATTGTTCTAACATTAATTAAATAAACTTATAGCTTATTCACAAAATATTATTCAACTCATAAAAAATGTGGAATTATTAAATTATCCGAATTTCTTTCTAAATATCAGTCATGCAAAAAATGTTTACTATTTACTTTTTTATTGAAAACATGCACAGTACATAAAAAACTTTGAATTTTCCAGTGAAGTAATTAATTAATATTTATGTGCAGAACAAGTTATTGAAATAAGCATTGCAAAATAATTCTTTGCAAATTGAAATTAAATTTTTAAAATCATTTTTTTTAAATGTTTTTTAATAAAACTCTAGTGTTAGCCCATAAAATTATCCAAGCAGAAAGAAACACGTTTCAGTATTTCCATATAAGACATATCAATGAAATATATTGTAATATGAAGAGTTTTTAATTTTAAATTTCTTAAAAATGGTGCTTCAAATTTATTACGAATTGCAAAATAAAACCCTTAATAAACATTTATAGGAAACATAAATAAATAAACAATTATGTAAAAATTATGGTTTTTTTTAAATCGAGTAGTATTGAATGCTTTATTTCTGCAAAATGTTTGCAATTTTGTAAATGTATTTTTATTTCATTGTTAATTACATTAATAGTTCTAATATTTCCTCTGAAATAATTAGTATTTTTACAATTGATATTTTTTTCTTAACGTTCTTTTGAACTTTTCATGTAAAGTATTTACTTATAAAGCGCCAATAAGCAAGGAAAATCTAAAGTATAAAGGATTGATTATTCTGTACATTTATTTTTCATTACAGAAATAATCAAGTAAGTAATTTACATTCCAGAAAAGTTTAATTTATTAAATGTGTAGTTAAATGTAAGTAATGAAAAATGTAGTAAAATTAAATGTAAAATAAAATGAAATCTAAAGAAAAAATTATATGTTTCTATTTTATAATTTTTTAAGACTATATTTTCACCATTATTCAATAATTGCAATAATTTTGTAAAACTTTCTGGTCAACATTAGAGTCCTCACTGACCAAACATTAGTTATTTTGATTATCTCCTTTAATTAATCCTCTGTGATCTACGACTTATATTCAAGAAAATTGATCATGAAATTCTCTTCAACGAATTATTGTATATAACTTAAAATAGGTTGCTTAGAATTGCATCCTTTCTATTTCAGGAATTAAAAATAAAATTTAACTATATTAATATGCATTTCCTTATTATGTTTCTCTGTAGGATAAAAATACTAATAAAACATTATAAAATATCTCTTAAAATTAACATTTCTTTTAATTTATTCAGATAGTATATAATGAACGCTTAATAAATACAATTAATTTCCTTTAAACAGGAAACTTAAAATCGTCTTAAATGAAAAGCTATTATTATATTTATCATTATTTCATATTTAGAAATAATTTAAGTGCTTAGGTCTAAATTTATTTCTCACTAATCACAACGGGAAATGTATCAAACATAATACTAAGTATCTAAAAGTTATTTGTAAATTTAAATGCAATTTTTTAAAAATAACGAATCTTCATGCATATATTTTGGATGTTTTTAAATACCTTGTTGAAAAACACATTTTAATACATGTTTGAAATAAAAGTTAAAATTATAGCATTTATATAAAAAATACAGACTTGAAAATTCTTAAAATTGATTTTGTAAGAATATTAAAGATTTGCTATAGGTAAAATAAGAATATAGTTTTTGCATCAATAAATTTGTAAAAATTTTATTAAAGTTTTTTTTTAACCTTGTAATTTTTGTTAAATTTGCTGATAATGTTTGTCTTTCTGAAAATGTTTGTCTAAAAATACCTACATTAACTTGTTTTGCTAGTTAAAACATATGTATAAATAATCAATTTATTATCAATTATAACAAAATTGTCAATTAATAATTAATACTTTGTAAATAAATAGTAAAATTTTGAAATAAAAATATTGCATTAATCTTTTTTAAAATTTTCTAATCATATTAAATATACAACATATTTAATACATAACAATTGTGATATTGTAATACTTTTTGCTTTTTTCACTGTATTATTATATTACATTATACCATTTTCAGATAATAACCATATTCAAATTAGTATTTATAAGTTATAGCATTCCATTTTACTAATATTTATTTAAATTTGTATATTACCCTGTATACGGCATTATAAATGCAATTAAAAAGCAAAAGTTTTATTTATTTCTGATTAGAATATGATTTTTAAAACTCTTGAATATATATATTCAATGAACATGAATTATTTCCAAGAAATATATTCCTGTGTATTTTTCCAAGCTGTTATTTCGGACAGTTTGGAGAGTTTGGGAATAAAATTCTTTTCCTGTGAAAGCCTTTAGAAGACACATAACATGTTTCAGAGTAATCAAATAATCTCTTTGGCAGAATGCGTGTTCAAAGTTTAACATTTGTACTGATAAATTGGGTTATTACACCATATGTTGATTAATTATTCAACGTCTTCCCGATAATGGGATATAATTTTCGGAAAACCGGGAAAAGTGGATTCGCTTTAAATCAAAGTAAATATGTTTCATGTCATAATGAAGAGGAACCCTCACATTATATTAATTTTGCAGAGACTATCCATGCGTACTTCTATAAAACATCTCAATATAAATAGATAATGTTACTATTTATAAAATATTTACTGTAGGGTAATTTAATTTTTAAAAGTTTTTACATATAATTAACAACTATTATTATATTATTGCCATTAAATCTCTTTCCTTGTCCTTATACTTTTATTTGAAAATGAGACAGATTTGTATTCTATAATACTGTTTAGTAAAATTTAATAAATCTTCTAGCAAAGCGAACTAAACTATACATTTTATAACATTTTAAACTAAAATTAAATTCTTTGTTAACTGTTAACATATATATATATATATATAACAGACTGAAGTAATCATAAATATATAATCCTATTTTTTTCTTAATTAATGTCAATATTTAGTGAAAAGCATTATGTTAGTATGTAATCTCATATTTCTAATACTAGTAATGTAACATAAAAAATGCAAATCAGATTTTATTTTATAATTTTACAATACAATTTCATTTATTTTAAGAACTATATTGAAACCAGCTATTATTTTATAAAAAAATATTGATAAATATTCAAGATCTTTTAATCTTATTTCGATTCTTCAATTTTACTCAAATTTCATTTTGATCATTCAAAATATAATTTTATTTCAATCATATAACTTAACTTTTTTCGCAATTGTACCATAAAAGGTACTTTTTTCTTTATTATGATTATTATCTAACACAAATGCACATCTTCAAAATTTATTAATATTGCAATTAAAATAATCAATAAACTACATTCAAATTCAATTCTGCAAATATTAAAACCAGAAACAGAAGAAAGTATATCTGTTTAAAATAAGTTTTTAATGAAACCTAAATTAATAAAATAAAACTTAAAAACACTTTTAAGCTGTTAATAAAATTAATAGGCAAACTGAATGTTTATTAGAGCAATATACATTATATGCAGAGAGTTTCCAACTAGCTAATAAATGTCTATGAAATGATCAAATAATTTTAAACAATAAAAAAATATATCATATAATAAGAAAGTTATGAAATAATAAAAAAAATATTTTTAAGACGCGTATTTGTGTTGCCTCGTAGGTTAGTTTATAATTTTATTGAAACCTTAATATAATAAGCATAGGGTTTCAATTTTTGATTTATAAATAACTTTAATATTATTTTTAATTTAAATATATAGTTTTTCAGGAAAAAAGCTTTTCAAAAAAGAATTAACTTGGCTGCTTAATAAACATTAAAAAAAGTATTTTACTATCAGACTTTACAATATCATTGACAAAAGTGTCCAATAGTAGGTCAGAGTAGTGTCGGTAGGTAAAAGTGTCAGTATGTGGAGAGAAACTTTCTGTAAGTAGGTCAAATGTGTAAATAGTTTTACAACAAAGCAATGTCTGATATATATTTATATCATCCATAAAAATGATATTTATTGTATTAATATTTTTAAATAATTTTAATTGTATTCATCGAATTTGTTTTCTGTTAAATTAATTAAATAACCAGATTCCACCATACATTAAAATATTTTTAATGAGTGTGTTAAAATTTAGCTAATCTTAATTTGTGGAAGGATTGTTGAATTAATCATATAGTCTATGAAAAAACTAGTGGTATCCTAAAATTTGAACTATTTTAGGTATTAATGAATTTTTGAAGTATTTGCTATCATATTTTCTATACTTACATTTTATATCTATAAATACAACAGCCTTTCCAGATACTTTTAAAATTTTCAGTTTCAATAGCTAAGAATTGAATTTTAAAATAATCATCAGGTGAACAAAATAACAAAGTCTAATTTTCTGCTTTTCAATTAGATCGCAGTTGAAAATATCTTTTTACATTCAATAATTCAGTTATTACTTCTGCAAATTTTCTCAAAAATTATTCGCATTTTCATATTCAGTTGTTTCTTTTGATAACTTTTTATCAAATAAATAACTTAAAAAACATTGACATGAACTGAATAGGATGTGACAATAACACTTATAAGCAGAAATGAATGCTTAGAAATTCTATCAATTGTTTTAATGAATATTATTTTAAAAATTGCATTGTATTTCTTCGAACTCCGAATTTAATGTAATTACGATTTATTTAATTTTTTGAGGCAACAAGATTATGAAAATCCAACTACATTTAGCATATTTACTATTTTAAAATTTTTGTATTTCTAAAATACGTCACAATTATAGCAGCAATTTTAATAGTAAGAATTATACTTCAAATAAAAACTTTAACTTTCTTTAGACTAATAAATTTTAAAATTATTCAGTTTTAATTTAAAAAGAAGTTCTTCTTTAAGGAACACTTTATAAAAAGATATATTTTTGCTGTAATACTAATAATGATAATTATTTTCGTTATATTACTAATAAAGGTAATTATAATAATATTAAGAAGGATTATAGGTACTTTATTACAATTTTCGCCTTCATTAGTAGAAAACAAGAGTACATAATTACAAAAAATTGAATCATATATCATGGTAAACAAGCATTCTTTTTTAAGGTTTTTTTTTCTCTCAAATATTTTGTTTCATTCTTCATTTAGAATTTTTTGTAAATAATGCCTGGATAAAAGCTTATCATGGAAAAGGAACATCACATTTAAGAATTGCAAGTAATTAATATGAAAACATTTTCGAAAAAGAAAAATTTGTCTATTGTTTCTTTTTATATTTTATAGAAAGGAAATACCAACGAAAACATTTGTATCTTCCTTTTAACTTTTTTTTCTCTGTATTTGTGTCTGCATATTTTTAAGGAATAAAAATATTCGAAATATATTTGCCGAGTCAACTCAGTTCAATATTTTTCAGTTGAAGGTAAGCTGAATAAGAGTTGCATTTACAAGAAATTTTTAGCATATAATAAAGCGTGGCACACTGACAAAATTCAATTTTAAATGTGATTATTTCCTTTATTTCATTATTATTTTCAAATTAAACATGATATGATTTTCAATTTGAAAATAATGTCTCAGTAACGTATTATTGAAAGGTTTTAATGTATTTTGAGAGATTATTTTCTAGTTTTATTGGGAAATCAAGAATGCAATTTTATTTGACATCAGAATTATTGTAAATACTATAGTATTAGTAATAAGTATATATATTTACTAAACTGGTAATTTGATGAGTAATTATAAAATAAAAAGTTACAAATTAGGTGTTATGAACACTACTATTTATTAATGTGAACACAACAGGAATTTAAATACCATATAAGATCACAAATGTATATCACTGACAATAAGATGAATCAATATTGTATACGAGAAACATTGTACAAAATTAAAATGGATCATATAAAACAACAATTAAAAATATTAAGAGTCATTTCTTCTAACATTAGGAAAATTTTGATAGTAAAATAATTTAAGATATGCATAGTATCATAGTATGTTTAATATTTTAAATTTTTTAAAAATTCAATTTAAAATATTAATAAGTGAAAAATTATTATTGATGATAAAATGTTAAAAATAGATTATTTGATTTGAGATAAAATTTTATATTTAGATGTTTGTTACTTTAAAGAGAGAGAAAGTTGTTCTCAAAGTAATATACTTCATATGCACAACCAATTGTAACGTATGGCTTTATTGGAAAATGCAAAACATTAACAAGGAAATAAACACAAGACGTGCAGTCTTTAAGAAGAACTCTTTAAAATTCTGGCTTTTTAATACAATTTTCTTATCTCTCTCATTCCATTTTGAGAATCTTTAATTTTGGCATGCATGAAGATGTTTTGCGTTAAAAGTGCCCGAATCACAAAGTTGGTTGGTATAATCTAGATGAAAAGATGTCAGTTTGATTAAGATGTTGTGCAATAAAATCATGGCCTGTTTGAAGTTTGAAATTTTCCCGCAGCCTCTTTTTTAAAAAATATTTTCAAAGTGTCTTAAATGTAGGCTCAGAATTTACCGGTTGATTTTCTCATCAGCTCATATTTAAAAGTGTTTATTAGTTTCTTAAAAATATGCCGTTTAAGTGAATCTTAAGGAAGTGGTTTGGAGTTCTAAGACTATTGTGTTGCTCTTTTGGCTAGTGAATCCGCCAATTTGTATCCGTCGATATCCTCATATGAAGGTAATCATTCGAAAAACGATTGTTTTGTTGTATTTATAAAGGAAGTGCAAGATTTGTCTTATTTCTGTAAAATAATAATTATTTATTTCATGATTTATACTACTGCGTGGATAAATGCTTTAAAATCAACTAGATAAACTGCTTTAGAGAAACAACTGATCATTACTTTAAGTGTTTCCAAAGTCTTTATGATTTCTAGGATTTCTGCATCAAAAGTCGACATGAAGTATCCCACAGAAGTACATTAGAAAATTATTTGCTGTATATATCAACTCCAATGTTGTCTTAAATTTAAAAAAAAAATCAGTGTAAAATCTAATCCATTCTGGTTTAAAGTATCGTTCTTGTAATAGAGTCACAGAAAGCTGTTGTAAAATTCTTGTACAATAAATTAAATTAAATTCTAATGGCAAACATATTATGCCATTAGAATTTAATCAAAAAACTTTTGCAATTGTTTAACATGTAATTAGTATTTAATATCAATACCCATGAAGATTATACATGATCTTGTTACAATTCATTGATACGTTTTTCATCTGTTCCTTATAATATTTTTTTACATATCTCTAATGGAGATTTTTAGACATTCGTGGTATTTGGTTTTCTTTCATTCATCCATTGGTGTTCTATGTGATTATTTTAATTAAACAAATGTACGAACGGCTTTTTATTGATTTCAATTTAAAACGATGGGTTACAGTAACACCTTTACATTGCTGTAGCTTGGGTAGTTTTCGTCATCCTGTGATGATCTGAAGAGCTTTATTTTAGGCGTTTTCCAAAAATTCAACCTCAGTTTCATATTTAAAAATAGGTTTATATTATATATATATAATCCAACTTTTAAAAATACATAAAGCTTAATTTACTTAAAATTGAGAATTTAATAAGCTTCTTAATTACTTAAATTATATTTCATTGATTTGAATGTAAAATATTTATAATGTGTCATATTCTAAATTTTGGATCTCAAAATTGTTCTTTAATTTGGTTATTCATTATCTTTTTTAGATATTTTATAATAGTCGTATTTTATTGACATAAATGCTTAAAAATTATTCGATAAATGCTAAACTGTAACGCAAATTTCTGATATAAAGTTTCGACTCATTATGCTTATTTGAGCAACTTTGAATACTAAAATTTTAATATAAATAAAAATTGAATAATAGCTTAGCTACCACACACACACACTGATTTTCTACAATAAATACGAGGGTCTTTCTTTAATTGTAATTATTTTCTTGAAATATACATTTGCTCTTCCATTGCAATTATTTTTCTATTTATAATTGCAAAATTACAAATTATCATACTGCATAGAATATATTTACTTTAAGTTGTATGCAATTAATTATTAATTGAAACAAGGTGTGGAAATAAATGTTTTATTTTCAAAAACAAAAGACAATTATATGATATTATATGCAATTCATTCATAGAATTAATAAGTCAGTCATAAAATATTATCATTTATAAAATTATGAATACATTCATTTTTAAAATTAATAAATGAAATAAATTAATAAATTATTTATTTGATGGAATGAGAGATTTGTGTTTAGGGAAAGAAGAATCAATAGTAAAATTTTATTCTTGATATTTTATTACATACGGCACTACCAGATCATGCTTACCAATGAAACACTTTCCGCAGTCTTTCGCCAGCTACTTTGGAATAGAAAAAAAGCAACCTTTCTGTTAGTATAAAATTATGGTTTGAAAAATATTATTTATGGAAATTTCCTCCTTACTTATTTTTGCTCGAAACATTATTTTAAAGCATGATGCGTGGTTAACTAAAATCAAATCATGTGATAAATGGAATGCTTGAATATTCTCTTTAGACATGAAGATATAAATTTTGAACTCGAGTTTCAATATTTAATATCTTCATAACTAAAGAATATTCAAGCGATTCACAACACGCTAGATTTGAAAAGCCACTGAAATGCATGAAACGTATACAGGATGCAAACCACATATTTTCTCTATTTTCAGCATTTATATATATGCATTAATTTTTTAATTTGGGAAAAAATACCTTCCCCTTTTGCTGTGAGAATTTTTCTGAAGTGGCGTGCGTCAATGCAAAATTTAAGAGTAGGTTCAAGTTATAGTGTTAATTACAGTTTGCACATTAATTGTAAAAACTTTATGCAAAATTGTTAAATGTAATGCAGCCAAAATCTTAAATCAACAAGAGATTAAAGTTTTTTTTTTGTATAATTTCTTTCTTTTCAGCGCATTCTATATTCGTTTCTGATAAAAAAAATGGTAAAGGTGTGAAAATCATGATTTTAATATTCATGCACGTTACTACACAATATAAATAATATGAAAAGAAAAAAAACATCAATATTTACATTTTATTGGGGAAAAGGCCAAATATATACTCAATGAAGGTACATATGCCTCTTTTTAAATCTAAAATTGCATCTCATGTTTTAAAAGAAAATCCTACTACCCAAAGAACTACTGCAAATTCTTTAAACACATCTTTTGTAAGTGTGTGATCAAAATTATAAATTCCTATTTAATGTTAATCAAAGCAAATAACTACAATTTTCATCACCAAATACCGAAACATGTTTCGCAGCTTAATATTATGTGAAGATTGTTGAATGAAAATAAATTTTTTTTGGAAAATAGAAATATGTGCTTACAGTTGATGAAGCTATGATATACTTATCTAATTGCAGCTAATAAAGATTGATTTGTTACCGGAAAAGAGAAAAAGATTTTAAAAGTTGGTTTATAGAAAACAATTTAAAAGATATTATAATTATTACTGGATTCTGTTATAACGGAAAACTTAAAATAAACAAAGTAAAAAAAATGTAAAAATTAATTCGGATTACTGTCGGATGTATTTTTAACACTTATTTTAAAAGAAGAAATTCAATTCCTTCATCCAAATAATCTTTACTGGTCCATCAGGGTAAGGTTTCAAGCCATACTTCTAAATCTACTGCTCTATTTTTTAAAGAGTAAAAAAAAAAAGAAAAATGAAACCAGAGATGAAACTGTTCTTTTTAAATGCATCCCATCCAATTCCTCTGATGTTTCACCTATGGATTACTATGAATTCAGACTTTAAAAAGAAGCTCTTTTTAAGCGGCATCCCAAAGCATTAGAGTGAAGATAATGAAGAAATATCAGCGTGTGCTGTTTCAAGAAGGGGACTTTTATCTTAGAAATCAAGTAATGTAGCATTTCAGAGATAGGGCTATCAGATTATACGCATTGTCTGCACTGTATGATATAAAATGCACATCAATAAAATGCTTAAGCAAACAATATTTGAAAATATAAAATAATTTCAAGATGAAAAATTCAAGTAAACATAATTTTACAAATCTAAAAGAAAACTAGCCGTCCAACCTGTCTAGTAGTTAGCGTACCTGTCTACAGATGGGTGGGACCTGGGTTCGAATCCTGGCTCGAACATGGATGTACTCTCTCTCTTTCTTGTTTTTATCCTTTCTTTCTTTGTGTGTGTGAATGGTTGCCTACACTATAAACAGCTACCTATGGCATGTGTGTACTGAGGAAGTCAGACTCCACACCAAATATGGTTCAGTTGGAGCAGCGCATCCCATATTGCCAGCCTGGCTGGCACACGACAACAACAACAATAGAAAACTAAATATTATTTAAGTAGTAAGAATTTGACGTAATGTATGTAAATTTATTTTTAAGTTTACTTTTCAAAAACAATCATTAAATTTAATATATGAAGTAGAAATTAATTGTAGTATTCATTTGAAAATATTATTTTTATCTGTAAGCCATTACAGCCATCAATATATATATATATATATATATATATATATATATATATATATATATATATATATATATATATATATATATATATATATATAATATGAAAAATTACAAGAAAACATCAAGAGCATAAGTATAAATATTTAATTTTTTCATACAAAGAAAGTAATTGTGAAAAACATGTGTACGAGTTCATCAGTACAGGTATTCCTATACAAATATTAAGCGAATTTTGTAGCTTTTACTAAAAAATACTTCTATTTTCGTGCTGTTATTACGTACTCTTTTTAATAATATATAAACATATTTTATTTATTTTTCTAATGTTTTTCAGTGATATTAAATATTTTTAATAAAACTTTGTCCTTCACTGTAATTAATTTAAAACCATTGATTAGCAACATCATGTGCAGTCATCTTTATCATTCATTAAAATTATCTGCTTTTAATGAGTGTCAATGTATTTCCCACAAGTGATGTTTCAAATATAATGCAAAATGCAAATAATAACATATATTTGTTATATTAAACAAGACAAGGTGTGTGAAGAATCAATATATATTACATTATTTCATAATTTTATTTATTTAATATATATGTCATATCTGAAATATTTTAAAAAATTAAATGGTGTAATATTTCAATATTAGTTGAATCAATTATATTTGCTTGGCATTGTTTTCAATGTATCAGCACAACTAATCATTTTTAAATAAAATGTAATTAATAAGTGATGGTTAATCGATTACATATATATACTAATAGAATATAACTCAGGTAATTACAATGATTAAATAATTTGAAATCACTCTTAGCAAATACAAATCGTTTACATGACAACTGAACAGTGATTGATCACTTATATTTAAACTGTCAAAGTGTATGTCATGTTTGCAGTTATACAATATAACTGTAGTTATAATAATAATAATGTACATGCATAAGCTGCCTCATTAACATATCTAAAACTATAACTTGTGCTTTAAAATTGTATAAATTTGTCATTAAATTCAGAAAGCAAAAATAATTTCCTTATTATTTATTATATTTGTATTATTGAACTTCAAGAAATTCAAATTGATTCACCAATGACTTAAGAATCAATATTTAAAAAAG
>JAPDSC010038261.1:0-10580 GCA_026290005.1 Latrodectus geometricus
TGTGTGTGTGTGTGTGCATGTATCTAACTATTAACTATCATAATTGAATTACGTCATTTTAAAAATATTTTTAAATACTTTCATACATCATTTTAAAAATATTTGGAATAAATATTTACTAGAAATTTTTGCAAGCTCCACAGCCATTCAATAAATCAAAACTGAATAGTAAAAATAAAATGTTATTTTATTTTAATCGCAGAATTTTCATTAAATATATCTTTCACATTATTACCATTTTGTACTTTTTTGTTTGATAATATTCTTTAAATATAATAAATAGTCAAGTTAAATGTTTATCTGAAAAAATGCAAAGAAAGGGCAAAAAACATGAATTTCAAGCAAAGTAATTCAATAAGATATTGAAATAAAAAATAAAAATTTTTATTATTATTTACCTTGAAATGAATTTAGATTTGAATTTGAGTACAAGTTTAGAATAATTTGAGTTAATCATTATCTTCTATTCTCTTGAAATGATGAATATAATTTATTTAGTCATTTAAAAATAAAATACCATTACTTTTGAGAATTTTTAAAATAATTTTTCTAATTTAATGCAATTTGGTAAATTTTAAAAAATAGTTTTTTTCTTGCTAAATTTTAAAGTAATATAATTATTGGAAATATGATATGCATATGTTTATAGATTTTTGCCCTCATATTCGCTTTTTATAATTTGTAAAGGAATTTTAAATGCACAATATAAAATCCTTTTTTAGATAACAAAAAATAGAAAATTGCATTTGCTAATTGTATGAATTTAAACAAAATATTTCAATTTTAATGATTAAAATTCACTTTATTTAAGTTTGAATAAATTAATAATTTCAATAGTCGTATAAATTTCAATAGTTCCATGATTAATTTTTATTTATATAGAGAAGTAATTCACAAATGAAACTAGCAAATGAAATTATATCTCATGATCTCTAGTAAAATTAAAAATGTTTATTGTTATATTTGAATTTTTCCCTAAATTTCAGTAAAATATTTTAAATAAATCTGCACCCAGTATTTAAAATCTGTTTTCTTACTTCATTTGAAACAATTGTTTCTAAATGCTTTATAGTTTTAATTGGCTATATTGATCTCTTTAAACTCATATAAATTCTAATGATCCACAGAATTTAGATTATTCTTTTATTTTATTTCACCGAAAAAGTTTTCGAATTCAAAGAAATCTAAAAATATTTCAAGATAGGAATTAATTACAGAAATTTTTGTCAAATTTGAGAATCAACTCTCGGAAATTAGTGATTAAAAGAAATTAAATTAAAAGCATTTTAAAAATTTCGTTATTAGTTTACAAAAAATCACTAAAACAAAAAAAATAATAATTTCATAATTAAAATTATAATCTTTCTAATTCACCGGAAATTTAAAAACCTTATTTGAACTTTCTTTTACGGGGTGCGTTTTTTTTAAATTTTTTAATTCGATTGAGCAAAAATGTAAAGATTTATACGAGTTTTTCTCATTAACGCAATTTATTTTGCATTTTTTCCCTTCTTATGCTACATTTCCAAGAAGTTCAATGAATTCAAATGCACTTCTTCTACTCACATTAACATATCTTATTTTTTAATTAATACTAATTGAATTTCATTACACTTTATAGATTTTTTTAAAAATGTTTGCATAAAAACAGGGAATTTTTTTATACTTTTGTGGTAGATATTACAATTATCTAATACTTTAAAATATTTTGCTTAATTTAAAAATAAAACTTGAACCAGATAAAATTTTTTAATGCTTATTTTGTTGTCGTATAATTTTTTTTAAAAAACTGATTCACATTTTATGAAAATATTTCTAAATATGACTAAAAACAATTTTAGTTTCAAAATTAAATCTTTATAGAAAGTTTGAACTCTAACTTTTCATATTATTATTATCTATCTTAATATTTGTCTTAAGCAAAAATATAATATTTAAAATAAAATCACTCAATATCAAAACTTCTGATGCTAGTAACTTTAAAGATGCGAGCCGTCCCACCCGAAGGTATTCGGTTAAAATTCTGATGCTAGTAAAATTCCCAGGATTAAAATATTAATTTACATTACTTAATCCGCTTTCATGAGTTGTTGATAAAATTTTTTACTTCTAGGGAATTGTTGTAATATAATTGTAATTGTTTTAAAATATTTATGGTAACATAGGTTATAATTTTTATATTTTTAGGTGATTATTGATGTCGCATATTATTTACGATGCAATCAATTTCTAATATTTTTATTCAAATTATTATCCATAAAAAAATTAAATTAAGTTTTAAGTTACAAATACCTTACTTGCTGTACAATCATTTCCATAAATAAAATAAGCAATTTAAGATAATTTTTAAGTTTTTAAAATACTTAAAATTCGAGCAGCCTCATATATTATATTAATAATCCCAACCCTATTTTGGAAGAAATTTCAATATTTCTTATAAGAAAATTTACATTACGTCACTTCAAATCCGAAGATCGTCATAAATCAATCTATATTTTGTCTTCTGACAGGATTTCTCACACGAAGTAGTCATTCGTCCCAATGGAGAAAGGCCGGAAATCTTTCAAGCACTCACTTCGACTGACCTGGATACAGGAAGTAGAAACACAGCCTACTTCTCCCTTTGTTTCAGTCGCATTTTAAATCGAACGTGCTGACTACCATTTAGAAAAACACTAATAATAGGTTATGTTTAGCCTAAAAAAAAAAAAAAAAAAAATCCAAATAAATATTTTTAACAATAAAAGTTTTTCAATACTTCAATTACCAAAATGAAAAAATCAAGATGATTGCGACTACAAATCGAAAAATTGTTTTAAAAACTATAAAAATAAAAAACTTCTAAGCTATTCCTTAAGATATATTTCTATATGATTAAGATGTTATGGATTTTTAACTAGAACACGTTGTATTCCTTTCACAAATTTTTACTTATAATAAGGATTCTAATTGTAACACAAAATAAGTATGATTCGCTAAAATTTGGATGTCAGTGAATCATTCATTTTGGACACAAATTTGGATTTGTATGATTGGCTGAAATTTGGAATATTTTAGAATGAATTGTGCACAAAATTTGCCCATTCGACTTTGATGATTCGTTTTCTTCATGAATTTTTTATATTCAATAATTAATTTTTAGGAATAGCAATTTATATTTTCGCTTATTTGATACCAACTATGGTATACTACTCAAAAGTAATACATTTACATGCAATATTGAATTTTGTTTTTCATGCATTATATTATTCTTGATGCTTTATCACTTTTCATTTTTATCTCGATGAATTTTCTTTTTCTTTTTTCAAATAATGTAATTCCCTTTGTTTTACTGCTTTTCATAAATATTTCACACACAATTGGTTTGGTCCCAAGTATGGTTGAAAATGCGATATTGATTGGTACTGCATTTTTAAAATGTTTAAAAACTGTATTTATTGGACTTCCTAGGAGTTTATAGTGGATCGCTGCCTATAGAATATTGTGCAAACCTAGTGTCATAAAATTCTACGAGCCCAATTGATAACAGATTCTGGTTGTAAATAACATTTTACTTAAAACAATTATTTGAAAACAAATAAATTATATATGGCTCAGCATGAAAATAATGGTTTCATATTGCCCTGACTATTTTATATTTCCTATGTTGCACAGCTTTTACCAGCAGGTATTACCTCTCTATGCTCAAAATAAGTTTAAATAAGGAGTCAATTCTTAGTATCAGTGAGGTAGATTTATATAATAATAAACTAATTACTAAGTATATAAAAACATGGCATTATAGAAACAATCTCAATAGTTTATCATGAAATAAACTAGCTATTGAAAGTATACAATTTTTTGAATAGAAAAAGCATGCCTTAAAAGCTAATTTATATGATAATGAGTATATACAAATGTATGAAAATCAATAAGTGCATGTCCATGTGTAATTTGTGTGATTGTGTGCATTCAAAGTTGGATATATGAAAATTTGTAAGTCAATTTATATCTTTATTGAGTAGTTTATGTGAAATAAATAAACAAGCTACTGATATCTCAATGATTAATTTATACAATGACTCAAAGTTATTTAATATATAAAAATTAGTTTCACACAGAGGGTAAACCAGTTGCTAGTTCATGTGGTAAGAAATTAGGCAATATGTAAGTGATATAAGAAACTACTTTTATATTTTTAGCTCAAAACTGCTTTGGCGGAATTGAATCTTTTGAGAAGACGACTGGCACGGCTTTCGGTCCATCAGTAGGCACGTCAGTTCTTCTACAGCAGCAGGACCAGGCGTTGACGCGGGACTGTATCAACTTGTGCAAACAGCAATCTCAATGTTTGGCCTTCTCTCTGGATTATGCAGGTTTCCGATGTGCCTCTTACAACGTCAACTCCGTGGGGAGGAGAGAATCTATGGAGATAAGACTCAACAATAATTTCTTCGAGAAGACCTGCTTCCACGGTGGTGAGTCTTTGCACATAAAAAGCACATTTTACTACCCCATATCACTCAAAAGTACGCATAAATATTTCATGACAGCATACGTGTCACCAGGTTATGAATAAATTCAGCATGGAATTTCCAAAAAGAAGACGGACTCCATCCATATAACCGCATTTATAAAGTAAATGCCAAAAAATGTACTCAAATTTGTGCAAAACTATTTTTTTGTAAAATTGATATATTTTTCAGAAAATCTCATACTTATTTTTTACTTTAAAAGTACTGTTTTTTAAGAAAAAAATCGCACCTTAATATAGACAATGGCATATCGAAGAATTATTTGAAAGAACATTTGTTGTTGTTTTAAGAAAGTATATATAACTTATAAAAATGAATTAGTTGTATTCGCGTCGAAAGATTTATTATTGATTTCAAGAATATTATGTTTTCCCGATTTATAAAAATAATTTCTATTTTCTTAATAATTGGACTATTAAGTAGTACAAATCTGGACAAGTTTTATACAAAATTTCACACTAGAAATACATGAATGCAGAATATTCTTCTAAAAACTTTCTTTTAAAATGCTTATACTTTTAAGAACAATATTAAGAACATAGAATTAAAATTATTTTTAACAACTTTACAATTATACATACATTCCTATCATATTACTAGTATTATAAACGTTCATATTTTATTATGTAAATGATAAGTTGTCAATGTATAGTTTTAAATTTATTAAGATATGTAATGTGTACTATTTTCTGATTAAAAATAATTACTGTTCATAACAAATAATTATGAATGACAAATATGATTAGAATATAGAATATTTACATACACAGAAAAAAAAGTAATTTAGGTTATCTAAAGATTAACGATTTGCTGAATTCTAGATGCTTATTAAATATAAAGGTGGGGCATTTAACGTTATTCCAAACAATGCAATATTTAATGCGAAATTTAAGTGGAAAATCATGAAACTTTCATTTTCCACTTACTTACGTTTGATGTAAAAGAAAACTATATCCTTCAGCTTCACTGGATTTTTAGTCTACTTACAAATTAAATTCATGTTTAGTTTGCATTTTTAGAATTATAAAATTCTACTTAAGTGTTAAGAATGTGAATTTTCACATTCGATGAAATAGTGTATATCTGAATACATTCCTCCTAACAGCAAAATTGTCGGAAAAACATTGAAAAGTGGACTTTGGTTTGAAGGGATTCACATATAGCCCTTAACAACTTTGTGATGTATTTATTGTTTGCGTTAATTTACCTGATTCTGTCTAAAACATTTACAAATTGATGAGAAAGCAGTAGTAAAATGGAACAGTACTTCCGAATGTATGTCTTAAAAATGACAGCAGATGAAAAGAAAGAAATTAATTGCATTAAATGCTTTGTCAAAATTAACAATAGTATAATTTAAGCCTCGTTAAAATAACTATGGTAGAATCCTTTTCTGACAATAGACTTTTGGAGATATTTATGGATAAACGGGTGAAACATTTGTTGTCACATTTCCTGGTTGTAAAGACATTACTTTAATAAGCGAAATAAAAAAAAACTTTCGATTGTACACACAGTAAATGAACTCTAAATAAAATTTTCTTAATTCAAAAATTGGCCTGATAATACGCTAAATAGGGAATGCATTTTTAAAAATGCAAAATTTAAAAATAAAAAATACAGAGGAACATTCCTTTACTATTTTTAAACACAATTTGGGAAATTTGTGCGGAAATAAAAGAAAATATCTAGAAAGACCTTTTTGATGTTGCGCTTAGAATAAAAATGAAACATTTTCTGATAAAAAGTAAAATTTAAATTTTCTGTTTTCAGCAGTCAACAATGGCTTTCTGATAAGCCTAAAGTACTGAAAAAATAAACTATTTTTGGAATTATATGGCTATGTTGTAAATGGATCTTGGGAAAAAATGATAATTGTATCTTTCCAAAGATTGTTTGGAAAGCGGTTCATGATGGCCCATAAGTTGTATCAGTAATAGAAATTGGTAGTAAGGCGACAGTAAGGATTTTCATTGCAAGACCTTGTAGAAAAAGCCATCAAAGATCATCAACATGATAAAGTAACAATACGGCTGATTGGTAGTTTTTATCTCATGCAGATGAAAAAAAAAATTACTAAAGAAATTTAGTCTGGAGGTTTTTTCCCCCAAACATACAAATTTCCGCATTTTTGGACAAATTGAGAAATGACCTTGAGAAGTAGAGCGTTTTCAAGCGTATAAAAAACTTCAACTGACTACTTTGAAATGATTGAATTTCGATTTGGTTTGGTTGTCTCTTTAAGTTCCATTTTTGCACACGAGAACTGTTTCAATAGAACCATACAGTGAAAAGCTGTGTTCTGAAACACTACAACAATCACTTCCTGATTGAGCCCATGAATTGTTGAACTGAAGACAGGAGAGATAATGTTTTAGCTACCATTTCAGTGAAATTGGGGAAACATCGGGAGATTTTGCATTTCGATGTGATGAAAACCTTATTTTTTAGCATGATATAAATGTTTTAATTAATTTGAAGAATGAGACTTTAGCTTATATTGTCGAATGAACAATCTTTATCAAGTACCTTTATAAGGCATGACCAGTCAGCTTTGTCTAGGCTCAAATCTGGTCATCTTGGGACTCTAAGATTTTCGGGGGAAACAAAGTCTTTTCCAACTTGCACAAAATGCAACACTGAAGAAGCCAGTCCCGAACGCTTACTGAAATGTATTGGCCTTTTGCGGAATGACCTTATACGCAATCCTGGTGCGATCCTTGAAGAGTTGAGGGTAGAGGCAGTCATGGACCTGATCTGATTCAGATCAGGGGATTAGAAAGAAGAAGACAATCTTTATTGCATTTGTCCTAGTATTTTATATTATTGTTGTACCTTTTTGATTCACTTGCTTATATGCATGTGTATATGTTTATAGAAATGCAATGATTTTTTATAGTGCAACGATCGCTGTTCGAAAATCTGTGTGGTGATAGACTGTGGGCTTTCGAGAGGGTGAAAGATGCGTTCCTCAACGGCTATGTGGAGAAAGAGGTGCAGAACGTTCAGACTAAGGAAGAGTGCGAGCGACTCTGTTTGACAGAAGTGAACTTCATCTGTCGCTCCGCAGACTACGACGAAGTGATGCGTCTCTGTAAGATGAGCAAAGAAGACAGGAGGTCCCAGCCCCAGGCCTTCAGGGAAGTGGTCGGCAGCAACAGAGATTACCTAGAAAACCAATGTGCTGCGTCTGGTAAGATGTTCAAATAGATTATTTAAACTTATCTGCTTTGTTAAGCACGGAGTTATACGTTTATTAAATAGCATACTCCTGTTTTACATATGAAAATACTTGCTTATATTTTGACTTCAGCTTTAATTTTTTTTATTAAATTCCTAAAATATTGACTAAAACTGTAATAATTTCTTTTTTTTTTCAAATTGTCAAAAAATATTTTACAATTTTATGTTATTAATTATCTTTTTCCACCAATCTCATCATAGAAAATATCAAATGATATTGACGATACCTAAATCAATGACTTCTCTCATTCTTGGTTGTCAAATTTGTAAACCAAATTCATTAACCTCTGTAATATGAGCAAAGAAAATATTTCACAATTTTATATTGTTAATGATTGCATTCATTTTCACCATAGCAAATATTAAATGATACTCACGAGAATAATGTAAACAGATAACTCATCTCATTCTTAATTGACAAATATGTGATCAAAGTCATTAGCTTAGGTTGATTATAACAGATTTTCTGGTTCGTTTGTACTGTTAATTTAGTAGTTGAAGATGATTATAAAGCATTTTGATTTTACAATGAGTCACATTTTGGATTGAGTCCACAAGATCGTCTTAGATCTTGGGAAAGACCATATTCTGAAATCGTGTCTATAAGGGAAGACACTTTGAAAATTCCAGAGCAAAAACTCAAGCAATCATTTGAAAAGGATAGAAATAAAATCCCAGAATCTAATTTCATTCAAAAATATTTGTTAGATTTTAATACTACTATTGAAATTGATAGAATTGGTTAATTTTCACTTGAAAAGAATATGTTCATAATTTTAGACAGATTTGAATCTAAAACATGTATATAACATGAGGTATAATCAACTTTCATGTTCTTATTAGGTGCTTTTCTTGTCTAAAATGATTTTGAATTCATAATAAATATAGTTTTAAGAAAATCTTTATATTTTATGTTTAAGAATCCTTCATTTTAATGAATAATCTCTCATTAATTTATTAAAAGCGATGAACAAACAATTAATGCTTTTGATTCTTTTATTATAAATTTTTCCCAACACAATTTGTAATATCATATTTCAACATTCTTATTTATCAAGTTTTCCTATAATTTCTGAGAAAAATAATATACTGTTGTCCCCTTTAGGAGAAAATATTAAAAAATTATTTTATTAATCACTATATTTATTTATTTTTTTATTTTGAAATTAAGTAGTCGATTCAAAGAAAAAAAAAGTTTGAAATATTTCCTTAAAACTTAGAGCAACCTAAAATATTAGATTCTGATAACTTCTGCTTCAAATTGTTTGAATAATTTTATTTTTCAAAAAATTTGATTATAATTTTTAAATGAACCATAGGCTTCACACAACAAATTCGTAAGTAGTAAATCAAAGAATGTTAAAAAAATTAAGTATGATGTAATTAAGTAAAGATGTTGTAATTACTATACGTCAACAATAATAATGAAATAATGTGAATTATTCTATAAAAACGATTCTAAATTATGAATGTTGCATGCAATTTTATCTATAAATGTACCTGTTAATTTTAACATAATCTGAAACTTTCATTTTGAAGAAAATTAGTCTACATAAAGCAGTATATTCCTAAAGCGGATGTCCTTTTAACTTTTATTGTAAAAAATCTTATCAGAAATCAGATAATTTTTTTATTTAAATTTAGAGAGATATCAGCATATCTTTACAAAAGATGTCTATTTATGGCATCAGTTTCCCTGGAAAGACTATTCAAACGTTGTCGTGCTAGTAGTCTGTGTGAGTCAAAATACTCTCGCAGGTATATATTCAAATTCTAAACAAGAACCCACCCAAACAAGAGTTTGGTAAACAAAAGCTCGAAGAAGGAACATGTTTTCCATTCAGTGAGCTTCTATCATAACACTTTCCTCTGCGTTTTGCCCCTTTTGTCGACGTTCAGCCATGTGTGGGATGCGGTCACGTGGGCAGATATTAGCGTGATGTCATAGACGATAGAGCAAGCTTGTTTGATTTGGATGTCGATAGGACGACGATCTCGCAATAAGCAAGTACTCTGACACGCTATCTGTAACTGTGACCTATATATTACTTATCGGTGCGTTATGAAATATTCTGGATTCTTATGGATATATTAATTTAGTATTTTTTAAAATGGAGAGTTAAATAAAATGTCAACATATTTTATTAAATTATAATTGTTAATATTTATTTTATATCTAATGATGTGAACAACAAAATCATAATAAAGAATATTCAAATAAAGATTTTTCTAATAATGAGAGTATCAAAGAACTATTTAAATTGTTTGGTTCTAAGGTATTTTCCTTTGCACACTAAAAATATTTCTTTATTATTATATTAACTTTTACTCAGATGATATTCTCCTCACTTCAAAATATCTTTTCTCTTAGTATTTAAGGCATAGTCAAAGTGAAGTGACTTTACCGCAATTTGTACCGATTACCTTAATTATAATCTTTATTATTTGATCACTCGAACAAATGCTCATAATTTTCTTGAATATTATTAATGTATTCACAAGTAAACTTTCAATTTTTACCTAACTTTTTAATTTTATAATTGATTTTGATAAGATTTGTTCAGTATTTGAAATAAATATTTCGATAACTTTAACAAGTCCGGAACAACTTATCAAATTCATTAAAAAATTCTTCTGATAACATATGTTTCTAAAGTTCTAAAATACTATCAATACATTCTGGGTACATTTTAAAATGCTAGTCGAACTATAATATTAACTTTACTAATTTATGCACAAACAAATATTTAGGCTATTATTGAATATTATTAATAAATTATACAGTTATATTTTTAATTAATGTTTTAAGTAAAAATATAACTG
>JAPDSC010038263.1:0-11628 GCA_026290005.1 Latrodectus geometricus
GAAAGCATTTAATGTAAACTATCATTGAAATTCTAGAAAAGAATGCAATTTATTATTCATAAGAAATATTTTTCTTTTATTCTAAAGTTTTCTCGTAAAACTTGTAAAACAAACCATGAAAGTTTCTATACCAGAATTAATTTAAGGGCTTACATATTAATAAAAAAACTATTGTATTGTATTAAACTATAAAAAGTTTCAAAAGATATTCAGTTGCAAAATATTTTATTAAATATTCTTTCAATTTTGCCAAAATAATATTTTGAAGATTACCAAATGACTGAATTGAATAAAATTATAGATTCTATTTTTCTTGATTGCCCTTTATATGAGAATCCGAGGAATCAACCACGGAAAAGATAGGGAATAGGGACATTATCATTCTCTTAGATATTTTAATTATTTTCAAATTTGGACAATATAATTCTTTTTTGTACAGAACTTCTGCTATGATCTAAAAGTAAAAATTAAAAACTTGAAATTACAACTTTCTTGAACTGTCCTCTTCTACAGCTGTGGTTTGCTTGACTCATCTATTTTACTTCAAGACATTTGTCTCTGAGTCTCCACTGATTGATTAAACTTCATGGTTCAAATTGATTTTTAAGTAATTAAATATAAATAAAATAAATATTATAGGTCAAGAAATATGTAATGCTCTTTTCCATTTGTATTTATGTTTTTCTGATGTGGTATTAACATACTTTAACTTTAGTAGATTAACTTAATTTCTTATAATTATTGCTAACATGTATATACGTGCTCTTTATTTTATATTAGATACTTTTCATCAAGTTTCTTCACATTAAATAGATAATGTTAATAGATCTGAAAATTTTACTTTTTATTGAATTTAAAGGTTGATTTTAAAATGATAAATTTAAAAATTATATGACTAATACTACCAGTTTTATTTTAAAAGTAAAATATAAAATTACCAATTTAACTATTTTTATCAGTGGGATTAATTATGACTCCGAAAATTAAGTTTCAAACTTTAAAACTTTTAAAGGTTAGTTGCTCAAATTCTCTTATAAATAAAGAGATTAAAAATCACAAAGGAATTTTCTAACGGATTACTATCTAAACATAGAAAAGAGAATAGATTTGGATAGAAATCAAAAGTTCTCTCAAAAAATGGGGATAAAAAGAAGTCTTTGGTGAGAAAAAAAGAATCTGAAAAAACTTATCATTGTAAAAAATACTCTGGTTCAAAGTGGTTTAGCAAAAAAAAACTACTGTCGATAATTTGTCGTCAACTAAAAAGAATTGGCAATAAAAATGAATAAACCACTCCTTTCATCAAATGTCTGCAAAGGCAGTAGAAAAAACTAAGAAAATGTTCTAGGACACCATATTTAATACAAAGATAGATACAAAACATAAATAATTTCGAATAAAGTATCGTTTCATACACCTTTCCCAACTGGCAAAATGAAATATCATATATATTTTATGTGAAAATCATAGCAACTTTTTGCACAGCTGTTGTGCAAAAAGCAAGATGGCCATCAGGTAGTTATGATGTGGATAGAAATGTCTTCTCAAGGTTTAAAAAAATTTTGTTGAACCAAAAACTGAAATGTAGGCTAGATACTATTAAAATATAGTTTTGATATACATGATCAAAGAAAGAAGACTTTATCTTCAAGAACTATTTGCTTTTCACCAAGATTCTGAATCAAAACATACTGTAAAATCAACTAAAAAGAGGTTGAAAGATAAAAGAATAAAATTTCTCACTAAAAAATGGCTATTTTCTTTTACTTTGCTCCTTGCGATTTTTTCAGAGGATTCTATTGTTGTTTTCCCTTTATGTTTTCAGGAAATACATAAAGGGAAAACAACAATTAAATATACATAAAGGGAGAACTATTCAAGGGCATCAGAAAGCAATAACAGAGGAAGTTAGAGAAATATTCCAAAAAAAAAAAAAGATTGCGAAAGCTCTAGTGTAAACATTTGAGGCTTGTCATCAATTATTGGCTTAGTCAAGATATTTGAGTACAGGCTGAGGAAACCACATTGTGTAAATTTCAGGTAAATGATTTAATTCAATAAAAATGCATGATGCTTTGAAATTAGTTAGATTATATTTTAATCATTTTGTACTAAAACAATCTTTAATGAAATGCTTAGAACTTTATGAATATTATTTCAGTGCAGCAAAATTACTGTACTGACGTGGGTTGTGCAGTACATAATGTATTTATAATATAAATCTAAGTTTTCCTTAATAGGTCAGTTTAGCTATTTTTGTGCTTATTCCAATGCATTTCAAACTTACTTGTCATCATTCTTTAAAATATAGTTTTTGGTTCACTCAACGGCACTTCAATGGGACATATATTCAATAAAAGACATGATTCAAAAGTTTTTGTTTTGAATAAAAAAGTATGAACTTGAAGAAGTGGAATGCTTTCAGAGGAAAAGTAAATCATTTGCGTGGATTAAAAGGAAACATATTACCTCTCTTCATGAAAGTCACACGCTATGTACGTACAAATGATTCATAACTGCATCCAATTATTGGTTGTCAATGTGGTATAAAAATAAAGATAATCACCGACTTTGACGTCTCAGTAAGGCCATGCTACATAAGAATAAAAGTAAAGGTCAGTCCCAAGAGCTATTCTATAATGAAAAACTTAACGTTCATTTCTGCATAAACAACACTAAAGCTAGTTTTTAAATGTTTTCAAAGGTTATTTTTAGCGAATTATAAAAACTATTTATGAACTATCTTCTTGAAATCAATACTCAAAGAATGCATAAATGTATTATAACAACTTTCAGTTGCAAGTATATCTGCTATGTAGTGTCCAGATATCTACAAAAACACCATATCACCAAAGAGCATCTGGCAATATTTAACGAATAACTATTTTAAATTTACGTTGGAAACTTATTTAAATACTGGTTTTTCAATATTTTAAAATAGCAACGTCATGTTGAATATTTGTTCTCAGTAAACACTTGATATTATTTTAAAATTTCATTTCTTAAATAACAAATTTTGTACATATTATGTCCCATATTTATGGAATTTGGGAAATAGAGTAACAATTTTCCATTTTCATAAAAGCAAACATATCGGTATATTTATCTACAATATCTTTTCCATTTACACTGTATAAATTACATTTAAGTCAAATATTCATTCCCTTTCTTGATATATCAAGCTGGTATCTATATTTATATGATTTTCTAACTATTAAACTCTAAGAATTTTCTTTTCTTACGAAATTTATTTTCCTTATAAATTTCTTATTACTATACGTTAAAAAAACAGGATTTACATTTTAATATTATTTTTTGTTTTTGCTTTTATCAGTTTATTTTAATAGAATTGATAACTATTTTCAACCATAAAAAAGAGCACACCAGTCACATAAAAATGATCGTCATTTTAAAATGTATAATATTTAAGCATAAAAAAACATTTCTCATTTTCTAAGAATACTTTATTTGTAATGTATTTTTTGTAAGTAATGTAAGATAAGTATCTACATGTAATAACATGTTAAGACTAATACTATTAATTAAGAATAATTTGCTCAGAATGTCAAATACTGGATAATTTGGTGGTTTTAGTCTAAATGCTACTTTTGCTCAATATAAATGTTAAGAGAATAAAGTTACTTTGACTGTTATTTTAACGTGAGTTGCTAAGTGAAGAAAGTTTGTCAGGAAGAAAAAGATTGCAAGGTGCTTGCACAATATAATCTATTTAATATTTAAATAAGTGTAATTATTTAATAATAAATTGCAAAAGAAGCATCAACCAAAATAAATAAAAAACTGTATATAATTATATACATCTAAATAATATTTTCAAATGCTACTCTCTCTTATGATAATGATATTACTATTACTGATATATTTATAATAGATACATGTTTAGAGTTGAATCGTAGTACAATATTTTAAAATGTAATTATATATTTATTATATCAATTTATTCATAATAGTATAACAGACGTATGAAATTTTTATTTTTGCTTCAAATTTTAGTCCTTCCTTAATATCTTACAGGATCAAATTATGATATGAAAGCTCATCTCGTAAAAATCTTATAAAGATTTGCAGAGCGGTATATAACGTATAATTTGAAAACATTCTGGCAGATTTACATGTTTTTGAGAAACATGTGTTATGTGTTTACTCAAAAATTTAATAAAACGTATTTCCGACACTTATTAAGATTTCATGCCATAAAAAGTTTGCTGAAAAAAAGCATTAAGAATTTCCACAAACATTAATTGATTTAAATAATTTTTCCCACACATGTGTTCTTTATCATTTTGAAATATTAACTAAGTTCACAAGACATACCTTATTCTTAAAATTAAAAGTACATGTAAAAAAATTGGGAATAATGAATAAATTAAACATCACTGAATATTAAAACGAGCTTTGAAATATAGAAACGAAATTTGAAATACTTACACTAACTTTGAAATATTAGTCTTCATATCGCTTACAATTAGGTTAATAAAAAATTCCTATTTCCCACAAGCAATGTGAAAATGGAATAGAAATAGACATATATTACGTAATCAACTTTCTGATAAATTTTGTTGATTTTGGATACTATATTCACTATAAGATTCAAAATTTGAAGAGTTAATTATTTTTTTAATTAAAAGGTATAATGAGAGGAGCATTTTAAGAAGTTGCTAATTACCAAAACAGGAAAGTGAATGTCAAAAAATTCCATTCAAATATATTACGAGATCTCGGTAAACACGGGCAGTAATGCGGCGATTTAGATATGCGCAATCTCGGATACTTCGATCTCTACATCAAAATCAGACACATGATGATAGTGTTTTTCTTTCTCAAGAATTTCAATAACATTTATCAAAAATCATCATTCAAATGCAATTTTTGTTAGAGAACTTATTGCAAAACAGTCTTTAACATTACATTTATAATAATTCAAAACATTTTAGTGATAGAACATAACAAAAATGTTTATTCTACAAAAGGAAAGATGCTACCAATCAAAATATATTTATTAACTATTGTTAACTTAGAAAAACTCAAATTCAGTGCTGTAGTGAAATTTTTAAATATCAGTCAATATAATTTATAAAATCTCAATATGAAATTTTCTTTGTTAATATGTATTTTTTTCTAAGATTTTGTCGCTTAAATGATATATTATTCACACAAACAGTAATGAATGCATTTACTATACATAACTTTTCGCGACTTTTACATAGTTTGTAAGGAAACATTTTTCAAATGAAATAATCTTCGCAATCCTACATAAGTTTAAGAAATATTAACTTTATATCAATAGCCTTGGGCATATTTTTCAAGTTAAATTTCATTTAGTTTATTTTTATGTACTCTTGAGAAGTTTATTTGATGTAAATACCATTAACTAAATAGTTAATATTATCTAAACATTCTAAAATACAGCAAGATATCGAACACTTTAAGTCCTAAGAAATCATCACTTCCTAACTAATTAACATTTGAAAGCTTGGTCTTCAATTTTACTTTTTCTTAATCATAAAAGCATTATTCTATTTATATGCCATGTAAAATATTATTTGAATTACATAAATTCTTTAATATTTATTAGTTATGTTGGTTAATAAATTTGAAACAACTACGTAAACACACGTGTGCTTTAGTATCCACTTGCAATAACCATTTCAAAATTCAATATTTTTATATTTAATATTTTTAATTTATAATTTTATAAATTAAAAATATTAAATATTTAATCTTTTAAATATTTTTATATTTAAAAGACTAAACCCACCACCACAAAGACTAGACACCGCAGCATCAATGTATTTCGAAAATGCAATTTGTTTTTCTATAGCATATACAAAATACTTGACTCTCTTGACAAGAAATTTGTGAAACATAGTAAATAAGTTAAAATGAGCAATAAAACATCGAGTATGTGTTTTTGTGTACAAGCAAGATAATAACAAAAACAAAGCATTTTATATATTATTTTACCAAAGTATTTATTATAATGATCAAAATTTAAAAATTTTCTTTTAAATTTTCTTTTTAATCATATTGTATTTAATTTAAAAGATAAAAATTTTCTTTTAAATTAAATACAATCATTAGATATTATAAGCTTTAATATTTTGTAAGCATGCAATTTTCGTCCATAAAGTATTCTCTATATTTCTTCTATAGGATATTTGCAGTGCTTTTATTCTACCTCACATTGTTCGGTTCTCGTTGGCTGGAAACGAGGCGCATTGCAATTTTCCGGTTCGCTTCTTTACTTTCTTTCAGTTTCTAGGAATGAATCTGGATCAGGACGATAAACGAAATTCTAAGTAAAAGATTTCATATGTAAAAACTGAATCGAGAGGGAAAGGACAACAAAAGAGGAACTACATATTATTTTCAAATGTGATATTTTTACAATTTTCATACCATTGAATGTAAAAATTATTACTATTATATCCGTCAAATTGGCTTTTTTATATAAATTTCTTAAGAAAAATTTTGATGAACCGTCAACTTCAACTGCTTACAGTATATTAGAAAGTGCTGGAATGTTTTTGAAGAACGTTTCAACAATTACACAAGTTACAACATTATATATGTTTATTTAAATTTTACATAAGATTATATACATCAATCTTTCACAGAGCCGTTCTGAAATTTCAATATGCATTGTTTATTTTTATTATTTTTCAATTCGTCACTTCTCAAAATTTATTTGAGTGCAAATAAATTAATTTATGTAAAATTAGAATTTTTGTTATTAAACCTGTTATACTCATAGATCAGGTATCATTTGATAAGGTAACAAAAATAGTTATGGCAATAATTTCAATCTTTTTGTATATTAACTAAAAATCTTATTTTTCTAAATAATCACCATAAAATCATCTTAGCATATTATTTTAAGAAGTAAATAAACATATATGAAGTGTCATCACATAAAATATTAAAGCTCTTCGTATGCAAAAAAAAAAAAAAAAAAAAAAGAAAACATGGAGTGAAATTTTTTATATTTAAATAAATGTCTGATAAATTTGTTTAAATTTTACTTAAAACTTAATGTATTCTAAAAATATCTACATGTTAAAGTAAACCATACTGAATAATTTAACAGAAATTAAAATTTGCTTCTGTGAACATAAATTAAAAATTTCGTCACCAGTTATAATTCTCTCTCCTAGTATTAAATCACATTAATTCAGAGTTATTCAGAGTATTAAATTACATTAATTGACATATATTCAGAGTGTTACATCACATTCATTTCTGAGGAAAAAATCGTAAAATATTTAAGCTATTTACTGGGAGAGAGAGAAGGAAAGTTAAGTAAGGAATGTAAATTTTTATTTGGTATTTATTGAAGACTGACCACAAACAGGAATGTTGATGGAAACTGATACTTCTGATGTCTTTCGGGGTAATATTGATTTCTTAAAAATTTTAGTCTTAAAATTTAAGGAAGACTTCATCAATTTTAATTGTAGATAATCTCATCGGTTCTAAGTGTAAATGAGACGAAAATATGTAAAAAAATAATTGTCTATGGTGCAATCATGTGTACAATTTCCATATGTCCTACAATTTAATTTCCATTTTATGTGACACAGTCAAATTATTTCATTCCGAAAAGTTAAAAATATCTAATATTTTTGAGAAATGACTGTAATATTGTACTCTGAGAGAAAATCAGAAAAATTTTAGATAAAAAATAATTTAACGTTTAAAAGAAATTATCTAGTATCTGGATAGATATTTTCTTATAAAAGGCTTTTAATTTTAATGCTGATTCATTTAATTTATTTCATATATTTAATATATATATATATATTACTACCGCATTTTTAAATAATTTGTTATTCACAAATATGCTATGTATTGCATAATATGAATATATGCATAATATTTATAGTCCTAAAGTAAATAATGTATCAAATATTGTTGAAAAGTAAAAGAATAAACATATATTTCTCTGAAAATGTTATTTTTTAATCTGAATGTATTTATTATAATATAACTATGACATTCTCATGACACAATTTTTACTAATTAGAAAAGTGGAAAAAGAGCTTTGATTGCATTGAAAATTTTACTGTATTTGCAACAATGAACTATAAATAAAAATGAACATAATCATTAATTTATAACATGCAAAAGGAAAGTAAAAATTAACATTACTTTAAAAGTTTTCTTTCGAGGAAATTGGAAAATTAGTTTTAGAATAGGAAGTTAGTTTAAGAATTAATTATCAGAGAAATTAAACTGAATATTTGATATTATGTAGAAGAACACTAAATTTATAGAATAGCATTTATAAATTATTTAAATGCAGTTGTGTTTTGAAGTTTTTATTTCAATTCGACATGACTGCTAATTTTTTTATGTGTTTCATCTTCATTGGAAACTCTATTATTGATTTATTCATATTTTGTGTGTGTGTGCTTAGGGCGTTTAGCATACTGATTGTTTCTATCAACATGAAAATCTACTTAAGATTAATAACTATTTTGTAATTTTAAAACATAGCTTTCTTTTAAATGTTAATTTTATAAAAAATAGTATCAACGTAAATATAGAAAATTTAGACGTTCTTTTTTCAAGTTCAAAAATCAAAGCATATATTATCTTTTGTTTAAAGAGATGAAAATATTTCATCTGACACATCATTAAACTGACACAAATGTCTGTACAGAAATTATATAATAAGATAAAAAATATATATAAACAATATATTTTTATGAATAAAGATTAAAAACAAAATAATATATGAAATATTGTTTTAATAAAATACTGAGTGTAAAATTATTTTCTGTTTTAAATTTTGAATATTATTAAGCATCTTTTATTAAAATAGACTTCGACAAAAACAAACTGAGATCCAAAAGGAACCTTTCACAAAGAGTGAAATGCCTCTCTTCAAGAAAATCAAAGATCACAGTCAGTTTTTTTCACATAGTTGCTTTTTCCTCCAACTTAATGAATGAATATAAAATAATTTATAAAAGAAATTTTATAAATAGATATAAATAGTGAAAACATATTTTGTTATTAAAAAAGACACTGATTTGCTGAAAACATTTCCTTTAAAGTATAATGTCTGTCAAAAGATAGCTGTCATATAGCAACACAATAATCTTTAACACTAATTTTCTTGATTGATAGATGTTTAAGAAATAATATTTTTTAAAAAATTAGTAAATTACTTGACATTTTTGTTTAAAAAATTACCTTTTGAATAAAATTTTTTTTCTCTCACATGGCATCAAATAGAATCCCAAAAATCTTCTACAGAACCACCGAAGAGAATATTTTTGCAGAAAACGGGAAAGCAATATATATAAAAATGCAGTTTGTCATAAGTATCAGATTACAAGAGGTAATAAAAATTCTGCTAAGCAATTGTGTTTTTATATGCGTGTGGAAAGTTAGACGTAAAATCATTCTTAGGATTTACTTATTGAAACACAATAAATGGCATCAGATTAGGTAAACTGATTTGCATCATTTATGTAATTAATAATAAATATATTGGTATAATGTTTTATTAGAATAATAATAAAAATTTAAAAGGCTATATTTTAGACATGTCAGAAAATTTAAATAAATATTTATATGACTTGTTTTTCCTCTCTCCTTCAGTTGCCTATCAAAAGCTTTAATACTTATCATGCGCATTATTTTGAATATCTACATCACTCTTTCAATGAATATAAAATTTTTTGCAAAAAATATAAAAAAATGAATATAAAATGAATAATAGTTTAATGTAAGGAAAATATGCAGTAATTAATAATCCGATTTTATTCTTAAGCAGACTAAATTCAACAGAGCTTTTCTTAATCTTTAAAATGATTCTGCTTGTAAACCGAATTTCTATTAAAACAGATATTGTTGGTAAAATGTTTATTTATTAGCTTTTAATGCACCTAAGTATAATCTTTTATTTGGTCAATACGTGATTTGTATTGTACAAATAATTCAAATTTTATAATTATATTGTCTAAAAAAGCAGTTACTGTAGTTTATTATTGGAAAATATTTGTGATCAAATTTTATATTGTTTAGAAAAGCAATTTTTTCATTAGAAATGTTAAGTGAATGATAAAAACATTCATAACAAAACTGCAATTAATAACTATTATAAACAGGCACCAATTGTTAAATTTTAAGTGAATAGTTTGTCTCTAGATATAAAATTTCACATTATTTGATTAAATTTTTATTCTTTATTTCAATGAAAGAACACAAAATATTTATATGTTAAATTTAATTTAAAAAATTTTTGAAATGTTTCAATAAAGAAGTCGTGTTTATGGGGGAATTTCACGATATTATTCAATTTTTATAATTTAATATGGATTTGTTTTCATTTGGACCAAATCTTTCAATTTATTAAAATATGTATCATTTAAGTTATGAATGTAATATACCAAAAGTCTCAAAATATTTTATAGAAAATTTTTATAAGAACTTCAGCGAGATTACAATTATTTAATAAATTCTGCAAGACTTCAACAGTATTAAAATTTCAACATACATTTTTTTGAAAACAAAGGAATAGGGTTTATCATCGTTATAAATGTTTTAAAAATCACAATCATTTTTCATGGATTAAGTTGAAATCCTCTTGAATAAAACATTCACAAAGAGCTCTGTAATCATTGTTTAAAATAAAAGTAGTACCAGTCTTTTATTAAATGACTACGTTTATGTATTTTATTTTTTATGAAAAGAATTTTTAAAGATTTTTCCATCATGAAAGCTTTTTGGATTTTTATATCTGTTATAAATTTTATAAGGAACTATTCTTGTGAGCATATCTTATACTCTGTGATTTGAAATATCTTTAATGAGTAGAGTCAAAAATGCAATTAAAAATCATTTTATAAGAACTACGTCTTTACAAATAAATAATTAATTGTATTGATGTTACACGAATCATATATTCCATTCAAGAATACTTAAGATTCACTTTTCCTTAGTTCTGGCATTTGATACAAAACTAAAACCAATTGATTTAAATACAAATGCTCAAGAGTATCTAACGCACATGCATTCTATTTCACCTATATTTTTGCTTATAAGAATGTTCCTGGCTTCTATTTCATATTTAGGATGATCTAAACTTATCAAATGTGTACGTATGCTATAAGAAACAAGACAAGCTTTCATTTTGAGATATTTTAGAAAGGAATCTAAAATCAAAATACGAGTCAAGTTGCTCTAATTCATAATTAAACTATGTATCTTTTCACTTGAAAAAATTCTCAATCCAACTGTCGAAGTACTAGCAGTATAATTATTCACAAGAATAAGCAATTTTTTTTATTTCATTATTTATCTTAATTTCAATTCTATATTTTTTAAAGAAATTTAATTAATGGCCGATACATTCATGGTTCATTGTATTTTTTAGGAAGCCACAAAAATTTAAGTTCAAAATTTCATACATTTAATTATAAAGTTCATTATAATATTTTCAAATAAATTATGAAATTAAAGATGATTCAATATTATTTTTGAATCATGTAACTAAAATACCAGTTTATCATGAGAAATTCAAAAAATGTTTGAAAATCCAAAAAGATTGAGAATCAAAGACTGTCTATCTATCTATCTATCTATCTATCTATCTAT
>JAPDSC010038263.1:41751-67348 GCA_026290005.1 Latrodectus geometricus
ATATATATATATATATATATATATATATATATATATATATATATATCGGTTATGATTAAAACAGTTTTAATTACTGAATAAGAAATCCCGACAAGCTGATAGACATTTAACAATCGTTAGCTTATCATGTTTTCGCATACTTTGCAGCTGCTTTATTCCTCTGGGATTTTCCAATCAAAATGAAGTATTCTTCCTCGTTTGAGAGCGATTGGCTAATCTCAATTCCAAGTAATTAATCATATTTGATAGCAAATATTTCAGGATGAAAAGTGAACACTACTCATTTGAAATTGATGTCTAATATGTCATTCTCTGATTTAACGTAAATATTAGAATAATTAATATCAAGACGTTGAGATATTATTCATAAGGTTTGTTAAGTTTTAATATTATTAATTAATATTTCTTAGTACCTTATCAATATTGATTATGATCTGCTCTTTGCTTGAAAATTCTATCCTAAACAATGAAATTGAGATTTACTAACCAAGGTAGAGAGTTTGCGTTTACATTCTCTTATACTTAATTTATGTATTATTTATTACAATATTTTTTTAAGTCAAACGTTCTTATTTATATTGGTTTTTATTTCGTTGAATTTAAGAATACAGTAAAATGTGTTTTGCAAAGTTTTTGATAATATGATAATAAATATATTCCTATTAATCAGAATTATTTACGTAATTTGAAATCCGCTCTTGATAACAATACACATTTAAAAGCCAAATCTGCAAAGATTTTGCGTGAAGAAATTATTTAGTTTTTATTTATTTTTTTTTGGACGTCAAGGAAGCATATGATTATAAATAGCTTTTTTAATCCTCATTTATTGCGTAGTTTTGCTTTCGCTGTAATCTCCCAATTTTGGGCAAAATGTTTACTCATTATCTGATTTTTTTCTTAAAATTCGTGAAGGTTACATGTTGTCCAGTATTGTTATCCAAAATGAGTGTATCCTTATCCTTTAAGGTAGTATTTTAAGAGTAACACAATTTTTAACCTGTTCATTAGTAGCCTTTTCTATAAATTTTTCTCTTCTGTAAATGGTGCCTTGTATGTTCCCCTTATAGGAACAACTTGTCAAGGGTAAAATATGTGTTTAATTGAAAGAAAATTATATTATAGAAACAGTTAATAAAGTAGTTACAAGGCTTGCAGAGTATGACCATACTTTATCAATTATCAAGAGTAGGCAGATACACTTATGCAGAAAGGCTAGCCTTTACATTTATTCAGTGATTTATATTAAAATACACCTATACAAGTTTCAATGAAATATAATTCCAGGGAATAATATTTGACCAAAAATTATTTTCCCCTCTTTCTATTTAAATCTGTAGAAGAAGTCAAGTTATCGATTAATATCCTCAAAATATTGCCAAATACAAATTGCAAATCGTTACATCAGATATACCAGTCATTGATTTTATGAATACGGATGTATTATTTATGGACCACCTAGGTTTTTCGTATTACGCAGATAGGACACTGTTCTTCATTTTGCTTTAAAAATAATCTTTTCTTATTCCGCATATCGCCCGCCACAATCTATAGTGTTTTGCAAAAATTAACTTAAGTCGGATGCAACAGTTATTTAATTATTATGTCTTACTTACCATCCGTTACAATCCATGATACACTTACAAAATTATATGGTGTTTCATAATCTAGCATCTCACATTTTTACTTACGCAAAATCGTACTTTCCGATCTCTCTTTTTGGATTGAGCCGACTGACCAATTTATTAATCCACCTTGATATAATGAAATAGTTATCTTTACTAAATAAATGAAATCTGATCTAGCACGTATAGTTTTTCTACAGTTAGATTCATTTCACCACTCTCAGTAGGAATCATACACACCAGTATTCTCCAATTGTTTTAAATCAGAAGGACATATTGGCTATAGATATTTTCTTACTAACACTTCTTTCAGTTACATCCGTCTTGCTCCATATTCACTGCTTAAGCTACCATTGTGTGCCAGGCTCTTCATTATGAGAATACATGTGACAAATGCCAAATTTGTGTTTAAACTGACAGCTTTAGTGTTCTATAAGCTTTGAGTATAATAATTTTACATTTTAAGTTATTGCTACAGATATTCTCAGAGGAATGGATTTCCTTGCTGGTAAGGTAAATGACATTTTATGTTGGATTCCATGCCAAAATCTGAACAGAAAAGAAAAATATGATGTAGCCAGTAAGGATGTTCATTTGGACAAGTTTTTTCATAATTTTCTTTGATTGATAGGAGAAAAATTATTAAACTGTTTATTCGTTCTTTTTGACAGGAATAATGGAACATGCAATTTGTCAATAAACATATACTATTTTTTCATACCTCCCTCAATTGTCAAATTTACCGTTGCAAAGTATAATGTTCGTTTGACTCGCATTCATATCAGCACATGTGTTTCAGACAAACATTTATTTATAAATGTAATAAATCCATGATGTGAAACGTGGGAGCACAATTTATCATATTTAATTTCATCTCATGATTATTTTTATATTACATTTTTTAAAGATTTTAACTTCATTTGATTTTTGTGGGAACTGCCCTAAAAAATCTTTTTGGTTTTTGAAAGCAATTTGTTTTTAACGTTATTTAATTTATTTATTTGTATTTTAAATACTTGTAACTATATACTTTATTGCAGTTCATGATATTATTTGCTGATTTTATATTTATATTTTAATATTAGTATGTTTACTTCTTAACGACTTTTTAATGCTGCTCTGGTTTTGAAAAAGAGAAAAGAGGATTAGATTGTATAATTATGAGCTTTGGCATAATTTGTTCATTTCTTGATCTTTCGCAGCAAAATGCAAACAGTTTAATATTTATTCACTGAATACCAACTTTTCAAATATTTTAGTTTTTAATTATTTTAAAAGATGTATTCAGTTTCACTCCCTTAAATAAAAAACCTCAAACGTATTTTTTAATGAAAAATACTTATAAATTTTAATATACAATTCAAAATTGTTTGCAATAAATATAATAATATAGGTAAATGCGCATTTAATATTAGGTATTAAATACAGCATATAATTCATCTTGAGAAGAATGATTTCTATTGTTATTGTAAAAAATGTAGAATAAATTAAAGCAACTTTAGTCAACATTCTTAATAACATTATAAAGTAAGTACAATAAAAAACGATGCTGAAAGTACAATTTGTACAATTTTTATAAAAACAATGAAAAATTAAATAAGTAATTAATAAGTTTCAAATAGAAATGTTTTCTTTCATTCTAAAAAATCCCTTTTATTGAAAAAAGGAAGACGCGATAATTTAATTTATTCATTTACCTAAAAAATACTAAGATTTGGCCCTGTTTCTTTCCTATCAATTGAATTTCAGCCAAAAAAGGAATTTATATGATGAAAATATATATTCTAAATCTTCATTAAATTCAGTTATCTGGAGAATATTCTTTTAATATGCTTTAATATTTTAGTACTATTATCTGTTGTTTAAGACTTTATACAAATTAAATTTATTTAGCATTATGCTTCATAGCATTATAATTGTAATTATCAAAATTTGCTTCATTATAACTCTCAGAAAATTATTGAAGCGGTATACTAATGGAAAAATTTTATTTATTCTTTGAATTAAATGGCATTTTAAACTTCATTTTGTGTGTTCGCACCAGTGGAGTAATCTCCTTTTAACAATCAGAGATAATATATAATGGGATCAACTCTCTCTTGAAGGAGTTTTGTCCTCAAATGAGGGAAAGGAATTGAATAAAGAACATTTTTAAGTATTTTCGAGTTAATCTTTTCGTGTAGTTTCTCGTGTACTCATGGGTTTTTGGATTTATTCTTAATACAATTTTTAACATTTTAACAAACCAAAATTGGAAATGGAAGAATTTGGAGGAGCTTTTAGTGGCATAATGTAAACTTTTTAAACCATTGCCCATTTGCTATTAACTGGATCAGCTAAAAGTACTTCATTGTTAAAAGTCTGTAATTAAAAGCAAATAAATACAGTACCTGAGTAATTTTTATGCATAACAAGGTATTTTAAAAATTAACCGAATTTGCATTCGTAAAGTATTGATTATAAGAAAATTACTTGATACATGATAAAAGGAATAGTTTTATTTATTACAAGTACTTTAGAATGTTCTATCTAATCCTAATTCCTCATTTTGAAAAACATAAAAAATGCAAATAAATTACTAAAAAAACTACTAAGACTGTTAAACGAATATTTCAAATTTTTATCCATCTATTACATTAATAAAAATTAATGTTTACACAGAAACTGAAGTTGTTCCACATAAATATATTTTTAATATGGATCCAGGTTATAATAATTTATTAGTTGTATAGTGAATTTTATACATATTAATTCCTATAAAATTCAAAAATTTAATTTATACTTTGTAGGAGCTACATATTTTGTTTATTTCATCCAAAACTTAATCTATATCTTCTTTTTATCTTAACTTTTTGCTTTCTAACTTAACTAAAATTTAGAACATGCCATTTTAACATCTATTTTCTAAATAATTATGTGTTTTACTTAATGCTAAATTACACAGGGAATCATTTTAAAAATTACCGATCTTAAAATTTATCTTCCTTAATTTATATAATTAATTAAAGAAATTAGCCATTATTCTTTATTAGATAAGAAAAAAAGGCTGAGATTAAAATCAAATTTTAAAGTTGTATAAATGAATATAATTTCCCTTTCAGGGACTCTCTTTAATCGTCTTTCCTTTTCTGCCTGCTACGAATCTTTTCTTTCCTGTTGGATTCGTTGTTGCAGAGCGAGTTCTATATGCACCAAGCATGGGATTCTGTCTATTAGTTGCTCATGGAGCCAGTATACTGGCAACGTAAGTTTTTTTGTTTTGTTTATTCATAATAATTGTTAAGAAAGATAAGTTAAACAAAAAATTTAGACTGCACGTTTTATTATAAAGTTCTTAATATTTACTTGATGTGAAGTATTTTCTTATAATATATATATATAATCTGCGGCAATCTGTGGCCCGTGGTGCCAAGGCCTACATACCTCATGTCTGTTTTCGTGACAGAGGGTCATCGAAGGACCTGTTAGACGGTCAGCCTAACGTGAACACTTCAGTATATCGACTTAAGTCGATATTAAGTTTTATCGACTTACTGAAAGGATGAATGGCTGAGTAGTCTTTTCCCAGTTCCAACACAGAACCTGGACTTCCATTATGCCTTCGGGCTTCCAATATATATATATATATATATATATATATTGACTTAATAAGTGTTGAAAAAATATGTTTAATAAATATTTAGAATATTTTCTTCAAATAATTTAGGAAATAAATTTACTTAAAATTATTTTGGTAATATTTTTGTTACCATTTCATTATTTCTATTGTTGTTGCTTGTCACCATTCGTCAGTAAAGCTAAGCTAAGTCGATAGCTCTAGCAATTCCGAGTCAATAAAGAACGCAGAATGGATCTTAGTAGAGATTCCCTTTATTCAAGGTAAGGTAGTCGAGCATACAGTCAGGAGTAGTTTGATAACTAATACAACTTGTAGGGAAAACCATTAATCCATCTTTGTAAGTCATAGACCTTCTATGACCACTGTGAATATGAGAAATGACTATCCGATCATGTGTCCTGTGCTGGAGAGACAAGGAACTACCAGGGCAATTACCCTTATATCAGAGAAGAGCAAAATAGACAGTAGAACCTCGTAGAATGATAAATCAGGAATGCAGTTTTAAGAAAGTAATTGTTTTTATTCAAATGTTAAGTAGGTAATAAATAGTTAATTGTTTTTATTTCGATGGAAAATATATATAAATCTAATTTTGTTACATATTGTTATGGTGAAATACGAAATATTTTTCACATTTTTTTGAAGATAGCTATTGCTTATTTTATATTTATTTTTGATTGATATAAAATGTTTTTGTAATAATATAACATTAAAAATAATTTCAAATATTCTTTTAATTCTAAAGCGATAAGCTTTTAAGAATAAGCAATGAAATTTATAATGCGCATTGCTTATTTTCAAAGGCTTGATTGTTTATACATGAGCAGAAATTTAATTCTAGAATATATTGAAAATAAAAATTTAGAAAGCATTTTATTTTGTGTACTTCCATTATTTTTCTAGAAGAAAATTTATGAACACATTATATTTTAAATCCAGTGCAAAACATTTAATTTTAATACTTTTAACAGAAGGATAAAATAAAAATTAAAATTTCAACCTATATTTCAAATATATTTTAAATATTTATAATAATATTTCAAGTATATCTCTTTAGGTATGCTATAGTAAATTTTTATAGAATTCAATAAAGTGATTCTTAAAACGATTTCTATATGTGGTAGTTTTACTATTTAATCTGGTTGAAATATAGTAACATAGAGTAGTAATTTTTACTTTTATATACAGAAAGGGATTCATTGTGTATCGCTTCCTGAAAAACGTATGTGCTAAATATATATAAAGTCAGAGTTACGTGAAAATATGCAAGTCTTAAAAGTCTTTAAATTCTCGAAGGAAACATTTCAGGGACAAATTTACAACTGACAGCCGTAAGTGGAATATTCGAGGCGTGTAATTATGCCCACTTAAAATTCTAAACCAGATGGTACTAGGGAGGTATTTTAGTTGCAATTAAGCAAAAGATTGGTGAACATAATTTTGACCTCAAAATCTGTTTCTAATTTATAAATTTATAGTTGGACGAAAAGTCTTATCAGTTAACCAGTTAAAAGATGTTATTCAAATTTAAAAATGAATAAAAACTTTAAAAAATACAAAGTGTTATCAATGAATCTTATTTTTAATAAACATTTTTGCATTAAATGAATTTCTTATAAGCATTAAAGTTAAATAGTTTTTTAATGTGCGCGATAAGTACATAAATTAATGAATTAACAATTACGAGCTATCTTAATTCACTTCCGAAAGAAATGAGCTATTAAACTCTATTTATATAATCTTTCATTTTTCTCAGAATTTGTTCTTCAAATACTCTATTTTTTATGCATATAACTCTTAAAAGTATTAAATACCAAAATAAAAGTTGTACTTTTGGTGACTAGTTTTGCGAAATTTGCTATGTTTTTCTTTAAAAATGGAAAACACCAAAATAATTTTTTTATTTCATTTTAAAATGAAAAAAGAAAACCAAAAAAACTTATTTACTGTAGAAATATAAATAATATTCTTTCTTTTAAATAATAATTTTCTTCTAATTTAAACATAAGTACTTTCATATTTTTAGTACGCTAATAGATTAATATAAATAAACTACAATATGAATTTGAATAATATTAACTCTAAAAAATGATTTCATTATATTATTATTAAATTATAAATTATATTAAATGTCCACTACGTCAGTTAAGATCAAATTTAGTTATCTCAAACTTTTAATATAAGATATTCAAATTGCTGGCATAAGCAATACTCTCTTAAAATGTGCATAAACAATTATGAATTCAGAGTGGAAAATAAGAGGATTAGTGATACATTGATACAAAATATCCAAACATGCAATTTTGTTTACAAAGTTATAAAAAATGTCATAGCACTAAATAAGCAACATTTTTCACTCCCCTTTTTACAGGTTGCATTGATTTTGCAATTGGTTTCACTCAGCGGTATTTAATTCAAACTTGTTTTTCATTTAATTTCATCAGCAAATTTATATAAATTCTTATTTTTACAATTATTCGATAGATTAATAGATATGATTTACAAAATTCTTCCAATTTCACTATTTTCTCCTTCACTCAATTATTTATAAAATAATCTTACTGATTCACAAAAAAGGTATTTTATGCTTTTTTGAACTTATTATATTGTTATATGTTTATTAAAAGAAAATAACTTGAGAAATATCTCGGACTGTCAGTTTTTTTATTCCAATTCTGTTTATCCTAAAATTCTCTCTTTAGAGATAAATTTCTTGTAATTTTACCATTTCTTATAAAAGAAAGAGAAAAGTTAATCAAAGGAAGAAAAATTTCAAAAAGAATGTTTCATGAGAAGGAAAAATCCATCTCTTGCTGAATACTGGCAATTATGAATGTAAATAAGAGCATTCCAAGATAAGAATTGAAAATAGAATTGCATCATGTCGTCTAGAATATCTTTTCGCGTATATCAAAAGCAAGAGAATTTATCTTCAGGTGAGACATTTCTAATAAAACGTGCCTTGAAGGAAAAACTGTCTGAATAATAATATGCAGTTGGGTATTCAGAATGACAAAACTACTTTCAGTTTCGTGAATTTGTTTTAACTTTATGAAAATAAGAAGGCTGTGAGGAATGCAAAACAAAACCAATATTAAACATTACTTTGATTTACTGATGTGATGGCTGAGAAAATATTTCTTCAGAAGTCATTCAAAAGATAAGTTAAAAGAAAACTTTTTTAGATCTTGAGCAGTTTCATGGGATATATTTTATTTTCTGCGCATCAAATAGTCAGTTTGGTAAATTGTCATTTTCGATAAACATTTTGGCAAGAATTTCATATGATGAAGATATATTTTTCTCCAGGATATGATTTAATGCATGATTTAAGTATATTTTGTGAAAAAAATTCCAGCATCTTCTCTTTTTCTTTCCTTTTTTGAAAGAAATTTTTTAAAAATGAATTTTTTGACATCAATTAGAAAATAACCCTTTCACTACAAATAATCTTTACGATTATACAATTGTTTTCAGCAATCAGTTACACTTAGTTGACAAATGCTGTATGAAATATATTTATCGAATCTTTTATTGTAGTGTTATTTTTGCAGAGTTCTTCATTTAAATTTAATTAATGTTAACACTAATATAAATCACATAATATAATATAAATAATCAATAGTTTAAATTTCTAATCACTGAACATTTTTACTTTGTTTATATAAATTAAATCTTGATTCTGTTTGTCCACCGATATTTTGTTTTGAGACGTGTTTCATCACATATATTATTTTTACATCAGTCACAATTTTTCTTAATTTTTTCTCTTCGTTAAATTATCATTTTTATCGACTTTTTAACAGCACCTCCTCCTGTATAGTTGGTTCCACTAAGTGACTATTTCTTTTGACGTGACTTTTTTTCTCCTATACTTATTATTAAAATCTTTAAAATCTTGAATTTGATTATTTGTTAAAATCAAAGTCCAGTTCGTCTCTCAAGATTGAAGTTCCTTCTTGAAAGAAAATTTTCGACGACAATGAGATAATTTTTATTCCCTGTAAAGTCGTTTATGCTGATATGGGATTGATTTCAGAAAACATATGATATATATAACTTTTTTTCTTTTTTTAAAACAACTTCTATGCGTTATCTTTGGGAGTACAGAAGATATATTTATGACTTCAATCCAAATAAATTTTTTCTACATTCGAATATCATTGTTCTCAATAATGATATGTATGTTTTCTTCACTTTTTGGATTATTATTATTTTTGTCCTCTTCAATATGCCAATAAATCATCTCATGGAAATGAATTAGAATGTGGATGAAAAGAAGCCTTGCTACATACGTAATAATTACGCAGGTAGAATGAGTTCTTAAACATTATACATTTCCTTCTATTTATTTTCAGATCTGTATGTTCCTTGAATTAATATGCAAAGAATAATCCTATTTTAAAGTTTCAAGTAAAGCCTTAGTCAGCAATAGTTATTTATTTCTATGAAATATTTTTTGGTATGCCGTATCCCAATGTATCGAATGTAATTTTAAATTTAAATATTAAAATCATTCTAAATATCAAGCACTGTTTGTTTCATAATGTACGTAATGTTTCTATTTTCATTGCATTAATATGATGTTCATTTTCTCAGTTCATATTTAGGTTAATACCTAAAATATATTCTAAAATTATATCACCAGTATGTATTAAACTGTAGTATTTTTATTCCTTAAATTTATATTGAAACTTCAAACAAATTTTAATTATTTTTTTCGATATTTTGCATACAGAAAATGAGTAAAGTTATTCTACATTTGTTTTCTTTACATTAGTTAATGTTTATTTTTTCTGCTGATAATTAGGTGAAATCTTCTAAATCTAAGTGCATATTTAGTCATAGAAAACTTATAAATCAACATTTAGTAACTTAGGTATAGACAACAAATTAATTTAACCAAATGCAAAGTAATTTAAAGCGGTACGCAATAAAACAAGTACATCTAACTAGTATCATATAATTATCAAATATAATAAATATTCTAAGCATATTACAATAATGTTAGTGTCCTAAAATGCTTTGAATTTGTTAATGAAAATGAAAAGTTAATGTTTTGTGTCTTTTAGTCGTCGTCCAACTGTTATATGGACTAGTGTATTTCTTCTTATATGTATTCATGCAGCTAAAACTATTCACCGTAATTTGGACTGGTAAGTAAAATTTCTATTCTAAACTTTCAATTTAATTCTTATGGTGATATAATTTCTTAAAAGAAATACATGTGGTTAAAAGCTTAAAATTCTAAGTTTATAATTTTCTGTATAAAAGTTATTCGATGTGACTATTTTAATTAAGCATTGTACTCAAATCCATGGTGGCTATAAAGTAACAAAGCCGTCAAAAATATTTTTACTTTATTCATTTTATTTATTGATATTATTACTTTATCTGTTTTATTTAGAAACTTTAATAGCAGAAAAAAATTTGATTCTTTATATAGTACTTTATTCTACCCCGTTAATAAATAAGCAGAGCAGCAAAGGTTAAGTTTGCTTACTGAGAAAAACTTGCCTAATTGATTTTATGGGTATATAATAGTTCAGTATAGTAATCATTTAAACCTTATAAGAACGAACACTTAGTACGTTTCCAACACTACTTGAAACTCAATGGAACTTATTTTTTTAAACATGTTTCATATAACATTCTTCATATAACATCAGTGGATGTTATATTAAGAGGATGTTTTATAAAGAAAGTATTACACTATTTAATAAGTACGAAACAAGTATCAAACTTTTACTGGCAAATATAATTATTTCAAAACACTTTAAATGAACTGCAAATATCACCAATAATTGTAAGATGGTCTCAATAATTTAAAATAATTTTTAACAATATATAATTTTGAATAGTGAGTTGTAGATTCCAAAAAGGGAGATTATTATAATCATATTAAGGCAGAGAAATAGCTATTTTTATGAAGTAAATAAGTCTATATTATCTCATTGAATTAATTTTTATTAATTTCGGAGGATTAAAAATATAGTTCCGCTTATATTTCATTATATTTAAGTAGTTTCGTTTACATTTAAAATATTTCCAAAATAACAGACAGAATATACTTTTTTCATAAACGTATTGAAAGAAGAGAAAATACATCATTCTATTTTCTTCTAAAATAAGAAAATAAAATCAAAGAACTACTTTCAAATTCTAATCGTGCATACTCGTGCTGTTTCTTGCAATTACATTATAATGCATTCTGTTAACTTAACTCTATATGTCATTTATCTTCGATAAATTTCGTAATTTAGGATATTTTATAAACAACTATGGATTTTTTTAAAGTGAAGTGGTAAAAAGAAACGAATATCAAGTTGCATGGGTATTAAAATCTGACCAACCACATTCAAATTTCTTGATAAAATGTTTCTTGTGAATTACACATTGTATTGTAATAAAATATTCTAACTTTTTTGTCATGAATTCTGTTTATTTTTTCAAATAATTAAATTTTAATAATATATTTCTGCTTAACTTAACAAATGGTAGTCATTTTGCGCAAAACACATTGACTAAATTTAGAAATAAAGTTTTATTCCTAATTACAGATTCATAAAAACATTCATTCTGAATAAAATTATATATATGAGAATAAACTGTTGAGTATGAGATGATTACACAGATAACACACATAAGGAAGATATAATTTACAAATATTTATGTTATTTATATCTATGCTATATAAATAACAGTGACTTTCTTATTTGCATCCAATTTAAAAAATCTATATTTCCAATATAATTTATGTATAAATTGATTCAAAGTTTTTGCAAAGAATTAAATTACATCAAAAACAAGAGTTGCACCAAAAATATTTAAAAAATTAGTGAAATAAGAAAGAATGATATTTATTGTGGATAATTAAGGAATTTTACTGAGTAACTTAAGATCCTATTTTTTGTTGAATTTAATTATTAAAATGATTTTAAAAAATAGAACTCCAAATATTCTTTTTAGGGTTTGCTGCAAGTAATCACTTACGTATCAAAGACCACTTTTTCCAAACACACAAAAAAACTTAAGAGCAAATATTAATCTAAAACACGAAAATTCTAAGCTCAATTTTTTGGTTACATTTTTTTTTGCAAAGATATAATCATCTGCAACATCGTTCAGTAAAATAATAGCAAAGTGCATTCTTAATGATGGAATAGTTGTACACTATAAACTAAATGTAATTTTTTCTGTAATTACTGTAACTTTTATTTGTAATTTGTTCATTCTGTGTGGTTGTTTATGAAATACTATTTAAAAAATTATTTATCACATATATATTATTTGTTACATATTTGTTAAATATTATAAATGGAAAAACTGCTCTTTTATTATTCTGTTTAGGCAAAGTGAATACTCACTGTTTTTATCTGGATTGAAGGTAAATCAAAGGAATGCTAAACTTTACAATAATGTTGGGCATTGCCTTGAAACCCAAGGAAAATATGCTGAAGCTTTGAGTTACTTCCACACTGCTATCAGGTGAATGATGCAAAATATTTTAACATTTCTTTTTCTCGCTCTCTGTGTGCTTAATACAAGTTTTATAGAAACAATCAAACATATTCTATTAGATTTCATATTAGCTTTTATAATATGATCTTATCATATATTCCTGTTATATATAAACTACAAATTTTAATTTAAAATTGAAATAATTTTAAGAATTGAATATAATTTCTTTGAATCATACTTCCTTATAGTATAGACATATATATTCAAAACTTCTTTTTTTTGTCCTGATAAAATATACAACTAAAAAATTAATTTAGAATATGATGTTATTGGAGAAATAAAAAAATAATATGAAAAAAAACTGTACACTATTTTCTAAGCAAAAACGTGTTTCCCTAAAATGTTGCTCTCTGTAGTTCGATTTTCTAATCATTTGCATATATCACCTCTGCTAAACCGTGTTGTAAATTTCTTGTTACATTGCATGTTTCCTTCAGGGTGTTGCATTTACGATGGCTAGCAGCGTATTGCTTAAAATTTTACTATTGTTCAAAGGTCTTCTATGACTTCCTAACTTACACCAATTAATTTCTCTTAATGACATTACATTAAAGATATTTCAACATTGTTTGAAGCATTTAATGAACTTGAAAAAGTCAGTATTACTTCATGTAAACGTTAAAAATGAAAAATTTCAAAATTTATAGAATATTTGATTAAATGAAGTTAAGCATAGTCTTACTATAAACTATTGGAATGTTCGACATTTCTAAATGAAAAACAGTGAGGAAAATAATAGTTCCTTTACACACATCACTAATAAAAATGTATAAAAATTCCAGAGTTTATACACTGATGGACACTCGAACTGCAACATGCTAAAATAAGTATTTGAATTTTGGGAAACACACAGATTTTGAACCTGGCGCGTATCATTTTCCTTCTTCAAATCATATTCTTTGCACAACATATGCCGATCATGGGAGAAAAAATTCACCTGCAAGCTGTATATAAAGGGAGAAGGGAGAGATTGCCGATTTGAAGCTCAGCAATTATTTTTTTTGTGCATTTTTGTGCCATATGTTCAACAATCCCTGGTAAACATATCAATGATTTTTGATGCAAGTTTCCGAGTTCAACCCCCCATAGCTTTAATGAATCATTGAATCAAAAATCAGCGATCGTGTTGGACGAAACCAACCAACTGTGAAGTGTATTGTTGATGCAGGAGTGAATGGTAAACAGGTGGAATTGATCGTTGTCAACTCTTTGTATCACCACACTTAATAACAGACGTATTGTATTCATGGATTGGCTTTGATTGCCCTTGACTCAAATCTACAGGTGTTTCTTCCTTCGATCAATGTAACTAGTCAATGTAACAGAGTAGGATTGTTCTTTTTGACAAATCCCGCTTCTACCTATAATACTACAATAGCAGGATGTGAGTGTGAAGACTATTTTGAGAGAAATCATTAAACTATTTCGTCATTTATTGTCATACCGCTCTTGTTCCTGTTATCATGGTTTGGGGCCGTATTGGATTTCCCTTTCTCCTCTCTTTAATATGCATCATCTGTACGCTGAATAGTTAGTACTACATCCCTGAGATTGAAATTTTTGAGTCTATTATCTTTTCGCACTTGCCATTAGCCGCATTCTAGCAAAATAATCCCTTGCCAGATGTTGTACACAATATTTAAGAATACTTCTTTATCCATTAGATTGAATTGCTTTCTTGGGTCACCTTTTCTTACTATCTATTAGTTATCAGAAACTTGTGTGTATGCTTGGTCAACAACTGGCCTAGAATACGCCACTCTCTACTACATTATGTCAATATTGCATAATGTGGAAGCCGGAAGAACTGCTGTCACCTAAAGATACATCCAAAGCCTTTTTGATTACATACCAAGGCGTGTGGCAGCGATCATATTGAACAATATCGGCTTCCTGACAACTGATTTTGTCTAGATATGGAGAAGTACGTATGACTAAATCAGTAATGAATGAGTTGGTATTCACTTGTTACTGATTTAGTCTTACATATTTCTTCGTACCTTGGCAAAATCAGTTGGTGTTCACTCATTCATTACTAATTTAGTCCTCATCTGCACTTTTACACAAGGCTGTAATTGATCTTTAGAAAACGTATTATCTGTCAAATAATTTTTTTTGTTTTTATCTCTTCTCTTTCTTGGTGTTACAGTTCAATTGGCTGGCAGTGTCAATTAAGAAAATGTTCTTTTCCTTATGTTTAATTTGCATTAGGTATTCAATAGTTTGTACTTTATCAATGTTATAAATATAAACGGAAGATTACATTCATAATTTAAATGTTTGCATTTCTACACATATGTGTAATAATTTTAATAAAATATATTTCAAACATGTTTTTCAGTGTTGAACCGGATGACATTGGAGCCCACATCAATGTTGGAAGGACTCACATTCAACTTGGAATGTTTGAAGACGCCGAAAAAGCTTTTCGAAAAGTGAGTGATTTGAATTTTAATACCATTATTAATCAGGAATATTGTTCAGTTTAAGTACTTTTTGAAAAATAATTCTCACAATTTTATAGTTTTATTTCGATTTCTCAGATAAACATTTTTAAACGTTAATTATGAATTGAGAAAAACAATAAATGTAACGCTTGCAAGAAAAAAAATTAAAAACAAATTCAGTTTGTAACTTTATTTTAAATTAATTACTATCAAATTTAAATGCAATAAAATGAATCAAAAGCGTAAATTTTGGATAGTGTGTTGAGTTTAAAAAAATCAAAACTCCTTATTCAATGGAGAGAAATGTAGAGTTTTATTATATTCAAATATTTCTCATATTAGGGTTAATATAATGGATATAAATATAAGTTTGTTAACAAACATATGAAGAAATTAATAATTCTACTAAATTATGAGTGTATATAGTACAAACAATGAATAAAATTTCTTCTAGCGCTTTATTGTCAAAACGTGATTTACATATTAAATTATCTTTTAAATAAAAATTATCTCAAAGTGTTCCAAATAAAATATTTTTTAAGGAAATTTAATATTTCTAATTATTTTAATCGAAAACGGATGCTTATGTGAAATATATAATTTTCTTATCAGTTACTCTTTAATATTTGTCAGTTCATTCTTCAACATGATAAATATAGATGATTGTGGAGAATTTATAAAGATTAAAGGGCGTCTTTTTTCACTTGATAGTTTTTCATACTTATGTAATATATTAACTTTTTTTTAAATATTCTTCACATCATTTTATATTATTTAAAATTCGTTAATCATCAGATTAATATCTATATTCAATCATATGAACATATAATTTTGATTGAATCAAATGAAATTACTTGAAATACAAAATGTAATTTTTAACCGGTAAATTGAAATCATTTTTTGAATCTCATATTTTTATAATTTTAGAAAACTGAATTAAATTAGTATATAAATTATTCACACTAAAATCATTTTCAAAATTAAAGAATTCATTTGAGATCACAACATAATATGGTTATTTACATAATAAGAGTAATAATAGAATATTGGCAAGAACTTTACTTTCAAAGATAGTTCAAATATGTGGGTATAATTTACTTACATTAACTTGATAATTTAAATATATAAATTTTTGTTTTCTGGTTCCTTTCAGATTCTTGAAGCAGTTTTCTAGCTCGACGATTATTTAACCTATTACAGATGCTCAATATATTATTGCTTTATATTTTAGGCCAAAGATTTATTACCAAAACCCCCTTTTGGAGAAGGTTATGAAGCTAGAGTTGCGCCAAGTCATTTAAATGTATTTTTAAATCTGGCGAATCTTATATCCAAGGATGGTACTAGACTTGAAGAAGCAGATAAAGTAAGAGAACATAAGTTATATTAGTATTTTTGAATGAAGTCATGATGAATCATTTTTTTTTATCCGGAATTCGTCTCAAAAATTATAAAATGCAGTTAAATCACGAATATTTGATGTCTTTAATGATACGTGAATATCTAACAACCTAGCACCTAATTTTTTTTTTTCACTTTAGCCTTCTTGGCATTAGTACTAGAAAGATACTTCGCAAATAACTAGCAAAGTATGTAGTCTCGTAGATACCCGTTCCGATTTTACGGGAGATTACTATCTGCTCTCTATCAAAGTCGTATTAGCAAAATTTCTAAAATTAACAATGTCTCCTATCACCAGAAGAAGGATGGTTTATGACTTCATTGATAAATTTTAAGACGTACATTCTAGATCACGTGATTGTTATGTCATTTATATCAAATGATTGCATTCAATGTCAAATGATTATAATAATATTTAGGCTCTTCAGTGTGCGTAAGTACCGAATTATCATAAAGGTTTGAAGGCATAACGACTATATTACGTTTAAATATCTTATTGTACATTGTAAAAACTCGTGGTCCATCAATATATCAGGAAGAATAGAATTTATATGATTTTTGTTTAATTTTAAATCTTAAAATATAAAAGTTTCCCAATTAATGAAATTATTAAGATTTTAAAATAAAATAAAATATAAGGTTGTTTGAAAAATAAGTCCATCCAAATGAAATAGGTATTATTATTTCATTTGGATTTCTACAACTCTTTAATAAAATATTTTTGTCAAGTATTTCATACAGTTCATAGTGAATTCAAGTTAAAAGAATATCCTTTAAAAGTTTCTTATGAAGTTGCATCCATATTTTTTTCTTAAATAATTTGTAAATTTGTAAATTTGTGTATCGTTGAAATGTATATTGTAAAAAAGCACATTATATGATTATAGAGCTCCTAGATTGACATTGTTTAGTTATAACATAAAAAAAATCAATATTTTATAAGTTCAATAACTAGATCAATATTATCTGAATTATATTTTAGGGTGGGGCACCCAACCTGTCTAGTGGTTAGCGTAACTGTCTACGGATGTGGAGGACCTGGGTTTGAATCCCGGCTCGGGCATGAATGTACTTTCTCTCTCTCTGTGTGTTTCTTGTCCTTTCCTCAGATGATGGATGAATGTGGCCCACCCTATAAATGGGTTTGTGGTGGTGTGGAGTAGGCGATTCTACTCGTTTCTCCGTGACTTGGTTCACAGGTGCCACCCGGGTAACGATAAAATGAGTAGCGGTTTCCTGCCTTGTTGCGGCAAATGGGCTAATGTTACTTACTTGCTCAAGGGTGCCCGCCATTAGAAAGAAAAAAAAAAAATTTAGGATGGAATTTTGGTGAAACCAATAATAAATGAGATCAAGCTTTATCAGCAAAGCTTTGCATCCTTTCAATTCAAAATAATTCCTTATTTAGAGAGTGATAGTATAAAATTCTTGAATTAAAATAAGGTGAGCCTTGTGAAAAGAACTCGTTTAGAACGTTGTATGTAATATAGATACCTTCCCAATGAATTGTATACGTAAACATATTCTCATACATCTAAAAATATCATAGAATAATCGAAATTATTTTTTATTAGGCAAAATACTTATTCTCTACTTATATGACAAAGAAACTTAAAACCCTAATTATTTATAATAATTGCAACTGTTTTAAATTTCATGATTTTACTTACCAATCATGATAAATATAGACAGATTTTTTAATGAAATACTAAGCCTGATACATTTTTGTAATGAACATAAAAGTAAACTTTAAGAGCTTTTAAAATTTGTTTGAATTAAAAAACCTAATGTGCTAAAAAAATAACTATACAAAATAATAGCCATGAAAAAATTAAAAACTCGTAAATCAAAATATCGTTATACGTGGAAGAATAATATATATAAATTTAACTTTATCAAAGAAAAATTTATAAATCTTTCAAAATAATTTAAATTGCCTTAAGATAGTGATTAGAAATAAAGCTACAAAATACGTAAGGAGATATATACAGACATTAAACTATTGTAATTATGTCTTTGAAATGAAAAGTCAGTGCCTTGTAAACATAAATCTTGAAAGAAGTTAATAATAAATCATTGTTTAAGATAAGAAATGACAAAAATAATTAAAATGTGGAAACATATAAATGCTCATATCAACTTCACAATACATGACAACATCATTAGTAGAGGACAAAAGATAATAAATGTGTCCGACTCACTTTGACAAATGGCTTCTCAAGAGTAAAAATAATGAATCTTATACTATTTAACATACAAATTTTTAATTCAAATGTAAAAATCCCATTCTTCTTTTGTATTGTATTTAAACTTTAATTGCTATAAGAATTTGTGACAAAGCTGCATGAAAACACTAGTAACTAACAAATGTAAAAATATAGAATATTTATTTTATTATTATTATTAAATTTTTTATATTAGTTTATATAACGAGATGTCTCAAATATACATATATTTGTTATAAAATGAAGGTGATTCCTTAGAGGCTTCTAAAAATATCGATTTTAATACTGTGTTGATTATATTATGATATTATAAATGTTTTCTTTTAAAACTATGCTTTCTAATTGAGGTATATTTTTATTTTTAATAATGGATGAGATAAATTCAAAAGCCACTTTTCTAAGTGGATCATGTTTTATATTAAAATATTTAATAAAGTCACTCTGCTGAGATTATTATGTTTTTATTCCAATGAATAATATTTCCTTTCAAAAATATATATACATAAGATATTTCATTTTCTTGAATTACTTAAGCGCATACAGGAAAGAAATAAAAAAATTAATGCTTCGAAGTTTGCTGAAATTGTATTATATAATTACTGGTTTTACTACATTCAAACGGTTTTCAAAATTAAACTAATCAATTTTCAAACATAGTTGTTTCTATTCATTGAAATTTTCGAAAACAATGAACGTAAATAAGGTAATTATAAATGAGTTTTTCCTTTTTAAACGACAGCGTGTTTTTATTTGAAATTCCACAATAAAATGTGACTGAAAATTATTAATTAAAATGAAATTATTTTATTCACAAACTGAAAAATTTGTCTATAGAAAATTTTTTTATTTGTAGATTAAAATTTGAAAATAAATTAGAATCAGGATTCTTAATATTGGAAATATTAATAATCCTTGGAGAAAATGGATGGTTAAAAGATTCATATAAATTTAAAGAATTTTTTTGAAATACATTTGTAGTGATGTCTTTTCAGTATAATTTAAATAATGAGAAATCAAAATAGTTCTACAAATTCAATTATATTTTTTATTTCTAAAATAGTTTCTTAAGCACCATGAGTTAAAATTTTTAAATACAATCAAGAACTTGAATTAATTTTGCTATAATTTTACTTTAATTTGGTACATTATGTGTTTCAATATATACATCTATCATCTCACCATGTGTAATGACAGATGTATACGTATCTATGTGTGAAGACATATACAAACATATATACACTGACTTTCAAAAGTTAAGGAACAACCGATTTTTTTCTCCAAATTTGCAGATGAATAAATATAGAGACATCAAATTTAGATAACATACGGATAAACAAAATAGGTATGTATTGATTGTAACATAGAAGTTTACATGAGAAAAATGTGTAAATGATTTACAAAAAAATTAGTCTAGCTAAAAAATCTGAATTCTTAAAAAAAAAAAAATCACTGTTTTATGTGATAAATTTCCTAAAAAGGATTCAAGGGTCACAGAAACATAAAATGAAGTTTTAATAAGGGATATGATCACTACTATCTTGAATGCTGTATTACAGATCATCCCCTATTGTATTACAGAAGGCGCTATTAGCATTCTGAATGAAGGTAACTCTTACTTTCTCTTTGTCTTCTCCTTCTGCTTGTTGTTGATGTCTGTGCTATGAAAAGAAAGGCAAAACAAAACACGTTTGGGTCCTCACTGGATTAATTAAAACTTACGACCAAACTCGTCCTCCAATAATTTCTGGGGCCCATCTAATAAACAACATAAATAAAAATTTTATTAAAAACTACTAAATACAACGGAAGGTGTTTCGATCAACAGTAACGAAAATGATTAATGGATGAAAAACTGCATTGCAGCAAACAATTTTCAAGCAGCGTTTCAAGTATTTGATAAACTGGGGGGAAAAAAAGCATTTTTGTTGCAAACAATGAATTTGTTCTAATTTACCTTTCTTCAAATCCTGAACCCGATACCGAAATGGACGTGAACGTTGAGAATTAAATGGAACAAATCGAAATTACCACGATAATTTTACTATTGCAAAAGTTCGCTTCAAAGAATCTTTAAAAATTAATGAAAAATCAGTGCAACAGCTGGATATGTCTTAGTCAACAGATCATTTTAGTATAAACTACTGAAACTAGAACTTATACATTTCGATGGAAATCACGAAAATTGGTTTGCTTTTGGGGCTCCATGATACAAAAAATAGGATCCAAATATAGAAGCCTATGGGAAATTCGCATATCTCATGCAAACAACAAAAGGCAAGACTTTGTTTTTGTCTTATCAAGAATCTAAAAGTAATTACAAGAATGTCATTGAAAATTTAAAAACTTTTGATGATGTTTAAATGCTTATTGAGTTATATGTGCTTGAACTTTTGAAATTAATTCTAAATCAATCTCAAAACGTGTCTTTCACTAATTTAGTAGATCAACAAGACACATATTTGCGATTCTAAGAAAATGAAGGAGTAATTAAAGAACAAAATATATATTCATGCTTACTTTATCCATTAGTCCAAGCTTTTATTCCGAAAAAATTTTCATCGCACGTGGGAAAGAGACAGAAACTATTTCTTGTAATACTAATATGAATAGGCATGATTTTAACCTGTTAGTTTAATTCCTTTGTTACAAGGTTGTAAGCGCTGGGTGCTTGAGTATAGAAAAACATTCTCCTTGGGAAAGAGAGATAAAAAGAAAACATAAAGCATAAATTAGACCCCACTGGGGCTCTGAATTCGGAGGTGGTGGTTAAAACGACGTCGATTCTTACAAAAAAAAGGTGAAGAAAACATTTAATATTTTTATATTTTTGATTATTTTGTTTAAGAAGAACAATCATCGCAGTAGCGACTATTTTACGCCTTAAAAATGCCTTTTCAAGAAAGAAAGGAAGTTCAAGTATTATGAATGAAAGCGTGTTTATCATGTCTCATAATTAATTGTAGTGCAGATAGATGCAGAATGAGTATCCGGAGTAAAGTTGCTCGAAAAGCATTTTCCAATTTTATGTCCATTTATACAAGTAAAATAAAAACTATTTTTCTTCGAGTAAAACAGAACTTAACAGTGTCACCAATAATTGCTCATCCATCTCGACTTTTTTATTACAAACACTCAGAATCAGAGTTATCAGGCCTTACAAAAACGAAAATCGTGTGTTGTTTATGCTACTCAGCTTCGCAAATGTCATATATAAACGTGATCTTATATAATATGGTTTTAGTTCCAAAAGCCCTCATAGTTTTTGGAACTATAACCAGATCATTTTGAATTTCTTAAACATAGTTTATTTGGAGATATTGAAACCGAAAAGATTAAGCATTCCATATTTAAATGTGAACTTCAAGAAATATGGGGGGGGGGGGGATTTTTCCCGTAAAACAGTACTGCTAGATAGAGATATAATTTGTAGTATAATTCCAAAAATAAGTAAATCTCAATATTTCATTAAAAATATAATTTATTTATCAGATTGTGAAAACAATGATTTTGAAATACATATTTTACTGGGTACTGATTATTTGGGATAAATTTTGATTGGTTCTATAAGTCAACAACTCAGTTGTTCTCCGTTCATATTATTTAGGATGGGTAGTTATGGGTAGATGATTATCCTACATTAATTGTTCCAATCATGCCATGAATGTAATTTCATTACTAAACGTTAACAAACTTTGTGACTTTTGGTCATTTTGATGTTCTTTGTATGCAGCACCCAGTAGAAAACAAATAAAAAAAAAGAGAGGAATAATGAAACCTATTTTTTTCAAAAGCACTGTTAAATTTAATTAAGAAGAGTATTAGGTAAATCTTCCATGGGTTAAAAGACATCCAAAATTAATAGATTTGCAATTTCAGGCCGAAAAACGTTTGAATACCATGATTTCTCTTACTTCGTGCACAAATTTCTGCAGGAAAATTTGATTCTTATGGCAAAAGTTTGAAGGAATGGAAAGTTAGGATTTATAGAACAAATACCATACAATTAGCATTAACGGAAAAAATTTATCTGAAAAAAAGGCTGGCATTTACCTCATAGATCCATCTTTAAGAAATCTAGTCTTACGACTAAAATACGTCCAGTTTTCGATGCTTCAACAAAAGACGAAACAATTCAGTTTCTTTAAATGAATACTTATCTACTGGACCAAACTATAATTAGAGGTTATCCCTTCTATTTTAGATAATATTTGCTAATACAGACTAGATGTCATTTCCAATATTTACAAAGCATTTTTGCAGATCTCGATTTCTCAAACTGACAGGAATTTTCTCCGATTTATATGGTGAAGAAAACAAAACATAAAATCGCGAAGCTAAAACTAATATGCATTGTAGAATAGTTTTAAGTCTTGCTTCTTGCCCATTTTTGCTTATGGCTACTATTTAACATCATTTAGAGAAGGAAGGTAATAATGATGTTGCAGTAAAGTTAAAAGATTCTTTTTATCTCGATAATGTTGTGACTGGTGACAAAATAGGACTTCAAAGGCTTCAAATAATAGCTTGTCAAATAATGTCAAAAGCTGGGTTTGAGCTCAAAGGTCGGGCTTCCTCATCAGAACAACAAAATCAATGAAAAACAAAATGCTCTGTACTTGGCCTTTTATTGAATCCAAATACTAATTTCATCACTTGAGCCTCAGCAGTGTTTCGATTGAAATCACTAATTCATTGTTTAAGAGCCAACTTTTGTCAATTTCGCAAAAGAAGTCGTTTTTACAAACCAGTGGTCCTCATTCCAAAACTTCTAATGCAAAAATAAGGGAACAATTATAGACTAACATGGGGTCAGAAACTGCCTCTTGAAATCGTCGAGTAATTTAAAAATTGGCTTAACAGCTTTAAATTTTTGAAATTAATTCAAATGCCACGTAATTTTGAAAGTTTTGTTGATGAGTCAACTACCACCATATATTTGTTTAATAATGCAAGTGAGAAAATCTTTATAGATTGAACTTTTTTCCAAATTGAATGTGGTAATGAATTAAAAATTAAATTAGTTCAGATAAAATCACTCGTCACTCCTCTAAAAAGGATCCTATCTCCAATAGGAAAACTGAAACTGATTTAAAAACTCAAACTCTTAGCTGCAGTTATCGTCACTCATTTAATCCTCAGCGTCAAGCATTATTTACCATTCATAAAATTCAAATTTTCTACTGAACTGGTTCGAAAGTAGTGCATTGTTGGATCAAAATTCATTAACTTGAAAAATATACGTGAATAATAGAATAAAAAAATGATCTATTAAAGATCATTGAAAGAAAGCTGGTATTTCCATCAGTTATATTTCAATTTTTGTTGGTGGGAGGGTTCCAAATGAATCCTGGTCAGACATACAAGACTCTAATTTCATTGATGCTCCTGAACTTGCTATTAAAGAAAGAAAGACTACTGTTACTGCACATTTATCGGTTAATCATTTAGATTCTAATTTATTCGAGTGGTCTAAACGTATTCCGAAAATTTCTTTCATCATTCGAACTTTAACCTATATGAATGTTTCCTTTTAAATATTAAAGCAGTAAAGAATAGTAAAAAAAATCACTTTGCTCAAGAGACAAACACTTTGCTCAGCGAAGAAGAGCTTGAAGTTATCTTTTTCATACAGAAAAAAACTTTTGGAAAAAATCATCGACTGATACCACCAAACTTTATAATTTACATTGATTCTAAAGTCCTCCTCAGAGTTGAGACAAATATTTTCTCTTTAAATAATGGAGATTACTTTAGACAATTTATCTTGTTATCTGACAAACATAAACTTGTTTTAACTCATTGAAGTGACTCAAGGAATTTATAATCATGCAAGTGTCCAAACACTTGTTATCGTCCCACGATAAAAGTATTGGTTATTGAGATTAAAGAAAACAGTCAGATCAGTCGTTTCCAAATGTGTAATTCGTCCAATATTCAAGTTAAAACATTCCACTTCTGTATTCACATTTCTTTCATGAGGATCGTGTGCGAATGTCAGGTATGTTTGAAATGACCGGTGTAGGTCTAGTTGGTCCTCTGCTCCCGCAAATTCATGACAAAATCTAGATCGTAATTTTCCCATGTGCACTTTACCTGGCCGTCCATTTTGTGCTTGTTTACGATGCCTCATCTCAAAATTTTCTACTTGCTTTAAGAAGATTTAATGCAAGACCAAGCCTAGTAAAAACAATTTACTCGGACAATGGTAAAAAATTTGTAGGATTCATCCACGAACTCCAAAATATCGACTGGAGTAGCATTATTGCTCACTCTGACTTAAAAAAAGATCTCCTAGAATTTTAACTCTCCAACCGCTATTTGGTGGGAAAAAATGCTCCAAACGCTAAAAGAATTGTTGAATTGCAATTTGGGAAAATCTTATCTTCAATATGATGAACTTCACATCATCATGTGCGAATGAGAGGGTCTTATCAACAGCAGACCCCTCCTTTACAAATCGAAGGACCTCTTCAATTTGGTACCGATTACTCCATCTCTGCTTTTGCTGGACCGAACTGAATTCTGAGTTAAAGACTTGGGCAAGAATGAATTGAAAAATCTTCGTAAACGTGCGAGGCATCTTCACTCCATTAAGCAAAAACTTAATAACTCGATTCCAAAGGAATACATCTTAATTTTAAAACAAACGAGTTATGAGGTACAGACTCATTTGCTGTTGGAGACATTGTGTTTATCAGTTTAGGTAATAAAAGCATATAGCTAAAATAGATTGGAATTTAGCTAAAATTATTGAAATTT
>JAPDSC010038267.1:9899-62310 GCA_026290005.1 Latrodectus geometricus
AATCTTCTCATATTGAATCGGTTTAATATCATATAATATTTGCTTAAGTTATATTTTCATTTCCTTAATGAAATAGACTAATATTTTATGAGTAACTTTTTTTTATTCGTTTAGCGTTTTCATAATAATTTTGCGAATATAGGTAAAGGAGGTGAAATAGATAAAAGAAGCTGTTTCTCAAAATTCAAATAAAAAATGTTTTTTCAAAGAAAAAAAGAACCCACCATATTTAATTAATAGCTAAAATAAAAAAAACAGACATAGATCTGTCGATTTTTTAATTTCTTCTACAATTTTGATTAAAAAAATTGTGCAGTTTCCCATGGGCAGAGTTTAGATGTCTCTCGCTGGAAAATTGTCTTTAGTAATTTTATATATATATATATATATATATATATATATATATATGTCCAAAACCTCTAATTCAGTAACATTTACCTTTGAAACAATTTACTAATTTTTTCCAACTACCAATATTACTTATTACTGAATCGAGATATTTTTAATTTTGTGATACAAATTCTTATGCAAAACGCTGGCACATTTCTTTCTGAAACTTTTTTCAATGGAATACTTTACAAACTAATGACACATAAATCATTAGTTTTCATGTAACTTAATATAAAAATAATTATTTATATGTATTACTTATCAACCTAAAATTATAATTATTTATTTTAATTATTTTGAACTAACCTTGCGCATCTATGCGCCAAAATAGAAATATTTACAAAGCGAAACACTGATAGTAGATAATGGAAGGGAAATTTTAATATTATCAAATGAACAGTACTAACATTTTTTTTTATTAAACATGCATCGATAATAGGAGTAATAACCGTAGAACTATTGATAATAAGCTCGAGATCGTTTATTGCAAGATAAAGTGAATCCGATGTTTCTGTTCAGGAGAAAACGTAGATAAATTTGACGTACTGTGAAATTAAGCTTTGGAAGTTCATGCATAAATCATTTTAAACTCCTTTTCTGAAGTGCATAAAATAATTTTTATGTATAAAGATGCACTTTCAAAAATACTTGACATTAATAACAGAACTACAAGCATGGAAATTTGCAAAGTAAAAAATAAGCATGTGGGAATTTAATGAGTGGATTGGTTTCAGATTGGTTTTCATGTGATTGTGTTAATTCACAAGGAGCAATAGTTTTTTAAGAAGATTCCTAAGCATACCCTTATTCCTTAATTAATAATCAAACACATGAGCTTTAAAACAGGAAACCAAAAATCTAACCATTTAGTTGACAGCTGATTTGACTTCCTTCTTAAGTGATTTCATGAAGGGCCACATTCTGATCGTTTTGGTAATTTTAAACAATGAGAAAAAATTTATCTGATAAAATTTTATATACCACTAAAACAATCATTTTCCTTTTCTTTTGATGTCAATGTGTTTCTTGTAAAATAATGCTAGTTCAGATTTTACTATACATGCTGACCTATCAGATACCAATTCTTTGAAATCTTTGATATATTTTCTAAATTTTAAAATGTTTATATTGTTTTAGTCGAATTTAAAAACTATGGAAATCATAGAGAGGTAGGTATAGAGAAGTAAATACAGGTGTAGCCAGAATTATTCAGAAAAAAATTTTTTTTTTCAATCAACATGGTATAATTTGTTACTAAATTACGAACGATGCATCACTCTGACATATCAAAAGAAAACGAAATCATCAGAAGGATCGTTAATGTTTAGTTTTATTTCGTCGCTCTACGGTCACTTATAGTTCACGAAGACTGATTCAATCGGGTTTGGTTTGCTTATCACTCAGCGGTCATTTTTTACACTCTTACTAATTAGATTAGGACCTGCAATTTAAAGTGAATTTCATATCACTATAAACAAACAAGCGCGAGTTGGTAATAGCACTTACGAACTGTTAAAAAGAATACCAAAGCGCTAACCACATTCGGATGCCAACTCGACAGATTCGACATTGAACGAAAGTTTAAAATGGATTCCGAACCATTACAAACATTCACTGCAGGAGTCAATTTCATGAAGTAGGAATCGATCTTACTAGCTGCAAAAAACACTGTTGGCTTAAAATCTGACCATTCGGGTGCTGAAATTGTCATTAAAGGAAGTGAATAAATGTTGCCTAATGAATTTGTGTATGAATTTGGATTAATATTTTACACTCAGTTAGCACCTTTCTATTACGAATAATGATCAACTGCTTTGTATATAAGTACAATTTTGTATTTTTTTATAAGAAATAGGAAAGCGGTAACAATATACAATATTTTAAATTGTAATTGCTTCAAACAAAATACATAATTGGTTATTAAAATATTATGCACATTTTGAATAACAGTCATTAATGATATACACATTCAAGCTCATAATTTTAAATAAATCTCAGAGAATCATGAGAAAAAGACACTGTGCCAAAAGCTTTTAATGAAATAAACCAACAATACATTTTCCTGAAATAACATACTTGTGTTTCAGATTTAAGCAAACCATTTAATGAAGCTGAAAATACGTCACACAGATCAGAGCAGTTTATGGAACTGTAACCGCTGCTCAATCGGAGTGTCATATAAGCTTCCATAACAATTTGATGGAAACTTATAATGACTAAAAGCTTATAATGACTTTGATGAAGCTTTAAATGACTTAAGCATAATTCAGATAATAAATACTGATGGGATAAATTTTACAAAGCAGAATTTATGAAATATAAGGACCCATACAGATTAAAATACTTTATGAACAGGAGTACAGAATATTGAAAAGAAGCTTTAGTAATGATAGAATGTAATTATATTAACTTTTACGATCTTAACTTTTGAGCCATCATAAAAAGGTTTAAAAATCTGAGTCGAGGCCAAATGATGACGTTGGTATTTAAACTGACCTTTCGAATGTTTAATAGGTACAGAATATTGAAGACCCATCAAATATTTAATACTCACAGACCTTCGCAAAATGATGGTCCCCGATTGGTTGGTGGATATCAAAAGCAATAAATAAACGGAATATATATTGTGAATATTTTTTAAATTTTAATGTATGCGATTCTTTAAAGAGTTATTTAAAAAGCTTTTAACAAAAGAATAGAGAAAAAAGCTTCTTAAAAGATAACATTTAATATCTTCTATTTATGGAAATTTTATGGATTGAAGAATGATTATTGTGTGTATGTTGTTACATTAGACGCACAATATTCTTTTGATTACTACTTCAGAAACTTGGGATACATATAAAAATGATACATTTTAAAATAATTTTAAAAAATGCCTTTTTTGACTGAAATTATTCATTCTAAAATTTGAGTAACTTATATTATTTTTTCTGGTGAAGGTGAACTTTCTTCTTCGCCAACTTTCGAACAACTTTCTTCGATCTCTTGGAATGAGGATTAAAAAAATCTCCAAGAAGTTAAAAGTTCAGTACTCAAGAAAAGCAAAATTCAGAGCTTTTATTTATTGGAAGTAGGATCAACTATTGCTTAGATAGTTCATATGACTCTAGTGTGCATCTCTCTCCTACCTTAACAATTTAATTAAAAATTATTCTTATTTGTGTGTCAGGGCATATAGGAATAGAAGGTAATGAAAGAGCTGATAAACTTGCAAAACAGGGATCCTCTTTCAATCCAATAGGAATGGAACCCTTTTGTGGGATCAACATGAAGACTACAAGGAAGGCCATTCAAAAATGGTAAAAACAGGAGATGAACAAAGTTTGGCGTGACTCTCCTGGAAAGAAACATGCAAAAAGTATGATTTTCAACTCATCTGAGAAAATTGCATCTGAAATTCTTAGACTCCCAAGATTGAAGACTCAAACAATTGTAGGCTTCATTACTGGGCACTATCATTTCAGGAAACACCTTCATACAATGGGACTTTTTAAACAGGAACCAATTTGTAGGAAATGCCACGCAGGGATAGAATCAGTTCATCATATCCTATATGAGTGTGATGCTCTTGCCCTTACAAGATTCACTACTCTAGGTAATCCATATCCTAAAAAGTTACGCCTAAACTCCATTGAGAGCCTTTCAGACTTTATAAACAAAGTAGGTGACCCAAGACAATGGAATTAGGAAAAAATTGGTCTTGGAGCATGGTACAAAATGCAACAATGCAGAGGTGCCTCATATCTGACAAGCTCAAGAAGAAGAAGAACAATTTAATTAAAATCGATATCGATTTCATTCTGAGCTGAGGTGATCTGTTTGCTTCAATAAAACAATGTAATTAATACAACTAATTGAAAACAGTTCATGGAGTCTTGGATTTTTGTAAAGGTTACTTGTACGAGGCCCTGTATTGGAGATTGGAGAAATCTGCACTGCACAATGTCAAAAAAGGAACAATTTAATTACAATCTATATCCATTTCACTGTAAGCTGAGGTGTTATTTTTGTTTCAATAAAGCACAACCTTATTAACACAACTAATTAAAAACAGTACATGGGGTCATGGATATTTGTGAGGGTTACTGATACGAATTCCAGTATTAGAGAAATCTACACAGCATAATGTTTAAACTAGAAATTGATACTTCGTGATAAGTGACTAGTCCAAGGCACAAGTGAGAAAACTAATTACAAAATTCAATAAAAGATAATATAAAATGGATAACTTAATTAAATCTGGAACTTAATATACTAAACTTAAAAATGTGCTGCTAAAATAACTAAGCATAAGCGATCACAATTAGGCTAGACATTTAAAATATGAAGTAGTGTATATAGTATATTAGTGTGTTAAAAATTAAAAAGCTCTGAACCGTATAGGGAGACAATTATTTGAAAAAAGATGGTTCAATCAATACAATTATTTCTAAATTAAAGAAAAGCGTGAAGGTTGGGATGAATAAGATGTAAAAGCAAAATGATTGAAAACATTTTAGTCGTCATAGTAACGTAAAAATGACAAAAATTCTTGTGATAAAGAATAAAATCGTAATTGATGAAATAACTGTAATCGGCTTATTGCATTAATGCCACGAGACATAAAATCAATTCCTAAAATAGAACATAATTATTTTTTTTTTATTTGAAAGACGAAAGTAAACAAAGAAAAATCGATTTCTATTAAATTGCTCTGACCGTTCATTATTTTGAGAATACTTTTTGATTTTAGATTTAGCTTGACGTTAATCAAACGATAAACTGTTGAATAACAAAAACAAATTACGAATAACAACTCATCACAGAATCATGCAAAATAAATTATGATTTACGGAAATGAAATAATTGTTCTAAAAGTGGTTATAAAAGAGGAATGTGTTCTTTTTACCATTAATCCAGAAGAATTGAGAAAATGTATATGTGTGGCCTTTAAATGATGAGAAAAGAATTGATGAAAATCTGTACATTTAACTCTCGCTATAAATAGGACTATTAAGTAATAAACTGTGCTCCTTATTTTGTAGTTAAAAATGTCAAAATAAAATTGTAAAGTTTAATTTCAGTTCCCTCTAAATTTTTAAATCGAATGAATCAGTTGGAAAATATTGTGATTCTGAATGGAAAGCATATGGCAAAATGTGCAGTTGTGAAACTTGTGTTGGTTCTTTTGGGATCATCTGGAATTTTTATTTCCGGAAATCGAACATTCAGCAATATTGCAATACTTCTTTTTCATCTTTTCCGTATTATTGGAGTGGCAAAAGTATTAAATTGTATTAAAGTTGCATCCAAACACAACGATTTTCGAAGTGGATTATTTCTATCTGAAATTTTCAATGTTTCTGTGTGGTGGAGTCTATATTTCAAAAGAATTCAAATTTATAATTTGGCGATGATTTTGAGAGAAAATATAACAAATGAGAAAAAGAAAAGATTAGTACATTTTTCTTTGGTGTTATCATTTATTTTATTTCCGCCTATTCTTCGGTGTTTATATACTATTATAGCAAGGGAACTCAAAATTGAGCCAAGTAGTCCTTGTAGAAATTTTGGAATTCCACCAAAGGGGATATACAGCACTTTGGTTGTTTATATATTGGAATCTTTGAACACTTATTCAAGCTACATTTCTGTCTTCGTTGTAGTATTTTTATTTTCTTTCTTTTGCTCTTTAATTTTAATACGCTGTTCTGAAATAAAATCAAAAAGTGTAAAAGAACATGTACAATATTCTTGGTACCATTGCCAAGATTTAATGTATTTGGTGAAAAATTTGAATGATACCTTCTCTTTTTCCGTATTTAGTGCGTTTTGTAGAATAGGTGTAGAAATATTCACTATATTTACTGGATCAATCAGTTTCGCTCCAAACTGGAAAATTTCTATTAGTTATACTTTGTGTTTCCCACAATTAGTTAGCTGGTTTCTTATTGTTTTGTTTACAGCAGACAAAGTTCAGAAACAATGTACCGAACATTTAGAGAATATATTCTGCGACGCTGAAATTTTGAAGACGTCAGGAATAAGAATAAATTATTTTTTATTCCTAAAATTGAGAGGTTTTTGTACTTTAACTGCATGGAATATGTTTAATCTGAATAGAAGCATTCTAATGTCTGCTTTTGCTGCTATGGTCACTTATGGGGTCATTATTCTGCAGTTAAAAGCAAATGAATGCAAATAAATTGCATGCAGTTTCAATTTTCTTCGACTTTTAATAATTTATAAGGAATACTTAATAAGAAAGTAGAATGACTATATAAAAAATAAATTATTTAAATTTGTGCAAGATAGAGCTGTGTGCAAGGCCAATTTGGTTTAAATACTTCACTACTTTAAATCTACAATACTTGAAACTGTTAACTTGGATATGATAATGGAACTCGTTTTCACTTTTAAGTTGTTCAGAGAATATTGGAAAGAAATGTTTTCAGAATATATTAGTTTGGGAAAAAGTAATCCATTATTTTTTCGGTAGACGTCTGTAGTGATCGATATCTTGTGAGGTATCTATCAAACAATTTCAGATTTATGCTCTTTGGAAAGGTGACATTTGACACTAAAATATCCTCTTGCGGTTTTTTGTTTGATTAATTCAGTTACGAGTACAAGGTTTTAAAAATGGAAGACAACAAACAGAAAATTCAATACATTTTCGTTTTTCTCTTGTAACGGCGAAAAAGATAGCCGGGTGGCGAAAATTGTGAAAGGTGTTTATCGTCCTATACAAGACTGTAACAACCAGTTACGTACAATTTTTGTTTCGTCGATTCCGTTCGGGTATTTTTGATGTTAGAGATGCACCTCGCATGTGAATACAGCATCGTCGAAAATGTCTATAAAATATCAAAAATGATCGAAGTTAACCGCATGTCAGCAGTCGTAACGCGCAAGACCTAAAAATCTACATGAAAGCTGTTTTAAACCTTTTTACAAAGGGAATCCAAAAGAAGTTACATAAAGTTCACGTAAAAATAATGGACTTCTTTTCCCCCAACCTAATATCATGAATTTATTTTAGAGACGAAATTGAAATTCGAGTGCATTATTTAGTAGAAATACGAAAATAATTTAATATTTACTATAATCATGTGTTTATAATTTATACTGTCAGCTTACTGAATAATTTAATATTTACTATGATCATGTGTTTATAATTTATACTGTCATTTTTCTGTGAATATATCTAATTCAAATAAGATGTATTCACAGAAATTAAAAGTGGAATTTTCGGAAATAAAGCCATGCATTAGTCCTTTAATCATACATTGATGATTATAGTGGTAGAATTTCCAAATCTGTTTTGTCTATATATTGGGTTGTTCGGAAAGTCATTTCGTTTTTCCCACCTGAATTAGTGTTTTGCTAGTGAAAACCAACCATTTTATGAGTATGAAATCATGCTACGACCAGAAAGATTATCAAAGTTATTGGACTAGAATTGACAATATAGAATTCAATAAAATATTCGCTATAAGTTTTTCGTATAAAACGAAATAGCTTTCCGAACAACCCAATATATTTAGAAACATTTACGACGGTCTAATATAAAATCCACATTTAACACCTGAATATTATACTTGAAAATTATCCGAAATAGGGCAATACCAATAATTGCATGTCATTTCCAAAGATTACAACCCAAATCCTGTTAATTCTGTGTAGCATTATTGCAAAATACTTTAAAGTAAAACAGTTTTTTTGATAATTTGTATGATATACACGAGTAGAGTTTTCTTTCCGAATTGACAAAACAGACTACTTCGATATTTAACATACTTTTTTAAAAGAATAGTCTGCATCTCTCGCTGAGTGAGATTGTTGGCATGCATACATGTTGTGTGAGAATCAACATTTTCTTCGAAAATTTGTTCTATACCTTTATTGGATTCGTTAATTAGGTATGCTAGTCACTAGACCTTGGAGTAAATTTTGTGATTTCAAGCATTATCGTCAATTAAAAATAACTTTTGTCAGTGTCTAAAACAAGATGAATAAGATTAAAAAAATCCAATCTATGCAAGTCAAATTAATGCGTTATAATACTCATATACTCTTATTCATATTTATACAAAGTATCGCTTCCATTTGGATAGAAAGAGAGCCCGCACAAAAAATTATGACAAGTTCTTTTACATAATGTGCCGATTCTTTATCAATATAAGCAATTTTTCTAAAAGGGAATTTTCTTTCATGTGTGTTCAGTCATAATTCCAGCCTTGTATAAGGATTCAAGGATATCACATTTTTACACGGATACAAACAATACGGAAATATTCATTTGGCATTAGACCATCAATTACATTGCAAAATTAGTAAAATTCATATTGCATACTCAAAATTCAATGCTATTATAAGTAACGTTGTTACTTAATGAGTTTTTGTTTTTTCCAGTTTGCACTTAAAAAAAAATCCTCGAATGTGATATAATTACAAGACAAGAGCATGTTTGTTTTGCAAAAATGTTGTTTATGACCATTAATAAACGTTATCTGATTCAGAAGCTACTGTGAAATTTAGAACTTCATAGGGTGCAAGAAATATATATCTTAAAAAAATGAAAAAAGTATCTTTAAGTCAATTAACCCCTTGACATGCGAATTAAATGGAACTTGATGCTTCCGAAAAATAACACTTAATTTTGCTCAACTGAATGGTTACGTGAAGGCTGAGAAAGAGTATAATTTATTTTGAAATTTGGATTTTTTATTCAGATTGATGTTAATAAAGAACATCTAAGTAATATTAAAAAATAATAATTTGATAGTTCTGTATAGTGTGGAATATTTTGAAACACGTAAAGCAACTAAACATTTTTTGCACTGCCATGTTGTTTCACTTGTTATGTTATGCTTCAAGCATACGCGGCATCTCTTCGTGGGTAGTTTCTTTTTTCAGCAGAGGGCATATGTTCAGGGAAATGTGCCGAATGTTTGGCTTGTAACCGTGTCGGGCATTCATTTTGCGACGGTCCGCCACGTATCGGATAATTAGGAAGAGACAAATTGTATATTTTGTCTTCTGCAATATTCAATCAAAAATTTACTATCGATTGCTTTGTTGGATTAGGCAACTTGAAATATAGGACATATGCATTACAGATAGCTGTGTCAACCATATAAAAGAACATTTTTTTATATCCTTTGACACTCTTCCGCATTAGTGGGAAACTTGCAAGAAATTGGTCATGTCTATCGACCCCTCCCATTCCATGATTGTACTCTATTACACAACTGGGTTTTACAACATCTTCTTGCTCGCCTCCTTTCTTTCTTATTTTTCCAGTGACAACCATTTCTGCTTTTGAATGTTTGCCGCTTTATATATATATACATCTTTCCTATCACGCCAGCGTAAGCACAGAATACCGCTATAAGTTTACGTTGTTACGTCTCCCTTTTTTAGTTTGTACGATGTAAGCTTCTCTGGCATGTTTTTTTGATTTTTCTTAACTGTTCCAACAACATTTGTATTATTTTTATTCAAAATTTTGAATAATTCTGGTGAGGAATACCAGTTGTCTAAAAACAAGGTATACCCACCCTTTCCCTAAAATAGGTTTGGCTAGCTCCATTACTACACTCGCTGATACAGGTATATCGCTTCCTGGAATTTTATCCTGTCCTGTGTAAATTTTAAACTTAGAACAATACCCAGAAGTAGATTCACATAATTTGTAAAATTTAACTCTAAATTTAGCACGTTTTGATGCAATAAATTGTACGTAATTCAGCCACCCTCTGAACTTCAGAAGAGATTCGTCTATGACTACATCTTCTTCTGGAACGTATAATTGTTGGAATTTGGCATTTAGATATTTGACCACGGATCGAACTTTTCATATTCTATCTTCTTTAGACATCATCTCATTATTCACAAAATGGAGATAGTGCGTTATAGATAAGAAATAACGATAATGAGGCATAATTTGGGGAAAAACAGGTGTTTCTAGTATTCTGCGTTTTGACCAATACAGATCTATTTTGGATTTTTTTACCCGAGACATTATAATACATAACGAAAAATATGCCTTGATTTCATCACTCGTTACTGGAAACCAGACTTGCTCATTTTCATATTGCGTTGCATGTTCATTTGAGCTGCATATCTATTTTTTTCCGTGACTATCATTTCAAAAAAGTCGTCAGATAAAATTTGTTTTAAAACACACAGAGGTGTCGAATTTGCTCCCACAATGTTCATAATATTAATGGATTGATTCCGGGAGTTTCAGTAAACTGTTTGTTTACAATATTTTCTTCTTCTGTCCAATTCCATCCATCGTCTGCTACATTAGAATCATTACTGCTTGATATGGGTCTTGCACGTTTATGAACATTTTGTAGGACTTCACTTGAACTATCACTTGAATAGTGAAGGGTATGAACACCTCGATGACTGATGTCAATCTCATTATCATCACTAAAATAACCAATCGTACCATCATCGTCACTTTCATATAATGCATCCGACTTATACATATTACAGGGATTATTTATAATCTTTACTAAACTCAAATATTGTCTTCATTCACCGTGTGAGACTTCTACTAAACTGAATGAATGTTACTTTCAGTGTGCTTCTTCTTACGTGTTCGATGCTTTCTTGTTCTTGAAATTGAGGTGATAGGCTGGACCATCTCGAACGTTGCAAATAAACAAAAATCGACGCACGGGTGAAGCAACTATGTAATCTAATTGTATACTGCACGGCGTCCGCCGAAAAAAGCGCTTGACGAATCTGACTCGTCAAAGTCTACAGTGGCCCGTAAAATGAATGACGAGTCTGACTAGTCATTGTATGTCAAGGGGTTAATGAGCTTCCGCGGAATGTGTACTCATTATATAGCAACATTTATTTAAAACATATTTATATCGAAGCTGTATTTACTTAGAACATTAAATCTCGATTCCTAAAGATTACAAATTAAAGACTTAAATTTTTAAGCTATTATTTGAAAAAAAGAGAAAATAGAATTTGAGATGTGTGTAAGAGTTAACAAACCACGTTGTCAGTAAAAAAAAAAAAAAAAAAAAAAAAAAATTAGCTGTAATGTTTTACAGGTTTTCTTGTAATTTCTTTGAAAAATATTTCTTGATGCCAAGAATACACAGCATCTAGCAATAAAAGGGACTGAACTTCCCTATTTTCCAGAAATAAGCCAAATACAAAGACTTTGAATTCGTATATTTTTAAACTCTATTATCACCGAAAAGTAATTCATCACTGCTTCTAAAATGTTATCTTGTAGTAAACGTAATGAATGCTGAATTTTCATTCAGCATAATATTGCGATTGTAAGTGTTGTACCATTTCAGATTACAGGAGTATTAAATCTTGTCAAGAATAACAGTTCTCTTTCATTGAATTAAAGGTCTTCTAGAAGTGTTTGAGTACTTCAGAGCATGTTTAATAAAATAAAATTTGAGTAATATGTAGTTCAAACCAAAGACTCGTAATGCTTATGGCCATTATTTATAACTGTGCTCCTTTTAATGAAATTAGAACACTCCACAACAGACTTATATAATACTCAGTATGAAGTTTTTCCCCCCATTGAGTCCGATTCAGAACCCACTATATTCTAGATATAAGAACCTTTTCCTACCAGTCTGCAGTCACGAGAAGTTTAAATTCACATGAAATAAAACGCATGCCATATGTGTATATCTTAAAATAAATTATCATGCTCAATTAAAAATGTTGTACAAAACTTTTATATATTAAAATTTCTGTCAAATTGCTTTCAAGAAACGTTTATAAGGTCTTATATAAAAAGCTTTATTCAAGCTAGCACATGAAGCAAGAAAACAAAATCATTAGCAAGTTAAGAAAACGATTTAGATAAGCAATTATTGGAAACCTTAACAGTATTGCTCACAGAATTTTTGCTATAAGACACAAATTAGTAAAACTGGCAAGAAATCTATAGTTATAGCCAGGCAGCAAATTTTGTATATTATACTTATGCCATTCTATAATTTTCAAATTAGTTCTCAATCATGAAGAAATTATTAAGTATGGAACTTTTGTAAAATCATTTTGTAGAAAATACCTATACAGAATATAAATCACTGATCTTTTACTGCCAAAATAAATCACACCTACAGAAAAAAAAGTTATAATTTTTAAAATCATATTCATCATTTGATCACTATATCAATATCAAATAGTTTAACAATTTAAATATACTCTATTATCTTAAGCACACACACAAAACTATGAATTGGCATTGCTGTGTACATTTTCATTAATTATCAATATAAAGACCGAATAACAACATAAAGAGTTTATTTTTTTATATCTTGTTAAAATATACTTTTAATTTAGAAATATGCAGCAAACCCATGTATATATTAACAATGAATTGATGTAAAAACAGGAGACAAAACTGCTTTTAATTTCTAAGCAAAAAGGAAGCAAGGTATTTTGCTTCTATATTTAAAATAAATACTAAATTTTGTAATAATTACTGTCATAAACTAAAACAATAAAAAATTAAATATATCAAAGCGAGTAGTTCAGTTTAAAAAAATTAATCTGACAAAAAATTGCAAATAAATGCATAAATTAGATTCCTTGAAATATATGAAAAGCAGACTTTTTAAACACAATAAATCTTTATTAAGTTATAAACACAAAGCAAATAATCTCTACAATAAAAATCATTCATAAATATCTTTAGGAAACAAGTAAAATATAAATTTTATTTCATTAAAGTTAGTATTTTGTCTTGAGAGGATAATACTAATGTTTCAGACATACAAAACACTATCTTTTCTTTGCATGATATGAATTACATAATGTATACTACATAATTAATGCTAACAAGTGCTTTTGTTAGAGTTCATGCGTACTGTTAAAGTCGAATAGATAATTTAGTGCCCATATTTAAATTTATATCCACAGAAATTAATGAAAAGATAAGTATTTACAATTTATTGCAGTGAGTTAAAATTACAAAACCTTAATTAAAACTAAATAATTGCACTTACATCAGGGTAAAAAATAATGTAAGAGAGTAAAGATAATGAGACATAAATGGAACACAAATATAATAGCATCAAAAATAAAGCAGAAAGAATTAGAACAGATGCAAATTTTAAAATACATAATTTTAAACTGAATTGCTTATTGAAATAGGCTTTCAGTTAAAAATTGCGCTATTTTATATACATGATTGTCAATCAATCTTTGAGATGCAGTACAAATTATTAATTATACATCAGAAACTTTGCTTATATTAACTCTTAAGTTATTCCAAGTCCTAAGTAAATCTTAGAATCTTAGGATAGTGAAAAAGGTCATAAAATATAAAGATCTATTAAACAATAATAAACTAATATAACTGGAATAAACATAATATAGTTAAGTAATTAACTTCTCTGCAAAATTTTAAAATAAATATGACAGGAAATATTTTAGAAATTAATAAAAAGTTATCTTAGTTTCATTTGAAAGTAAGTTAAAAATGAAATTAAAACAAGTTCTGTGCTTAATTCCACAAATTGACAATGTTTCATTCTCTAGAAAAGAATGTTTTAATCATACAAATTTATTAGTTTTCATATTAAATGTAAATGCATAATATTTACTATGCCATACTGAAATTAGTGGTGGAAGACAAAACATGTTCTATAAATTTCTCTATAAATACAAACAAAATTCTTATTAATACATTCAATTTCCATATGTTAAAATGAACATAATGTTTTTTATATATAAGGGTTGTAAACACTAACGACAATAATGTTAAATCAAAAATACTATTATTAACTGACATAATCATTTTATAATTTTATTTAAATAAAACTAAAATTTAGTTACATATTGTAGCAAATTAATTTTTTAAGTTAAAATTTAATGTTGAATTCAATTTGTTTGGTATAATGCATATAAAAAGAGTTGTATGAACATAGGTGAAATTGAATTTATAACATAACATACTTTTTCATGTTTTAGAGAGAAAAGAAAACTAACTATACACAGGCATGCATTGAAAAAAACCAACACTAATCAGTGTATCTAAATTACACAACATCAAAAGTTAAAGTACACATTAATCGCTTGTTAAAAAAGTTGAAATAATCTCAAAGGTGCAGAGTTACGTAATGTTTCAAACACACTTGGACCAAAATGGTATTTACATTAAGACAGTATAAATTTGTAAACATTCTAATCTTAGAAATCAAGCAATTAATTAACAGAGATAAAAAAAATTGTATTTTTTCCATGTTATACCATTATTTTATTTACAACCCTTATAAATTTATAAACTTCATTTTATATATATTAAAAAAAAAAAGTGAAGGAAAGAATAATTATCGAAGGATACTTGAATATACAAGTCACAAATTTTATTTTGTGTTTCATCTGAATCATTTATATAATTATATTAAACAAAATAAAATACCTATTTATATTTATAAAAATTATTTCTTATTATAGTTATGAAATAATGAAAATATACATAAGTATCCCTTATAAAAAGATATTTTTCAAATGTTACAATGAGACATTAAAAAATTACATTTTTTCATTTTAATATATAATTTAACATATGAGTGAATATCTGAACTAATTGAAAAACTAATTTTTCCACAGCATGAATGTTTAATGATTAAAAAGAGATACACACAACAAAAATAATTTTCAAATTATATTTCATACCTAAACTTTAAAATTTAACACAATTGTTTTAAAAAAATTCTCAATTTTTAAATATATAAAGAACTTCTTAAACATAAGAAATTTTAACTTCTTTTGCAAACTATTTTCAAAAACTAATGTTACATTATTATTTCTGATTTTTGTCTTACAGACAATATGTTGGTATACAAATTTTGCATACTAATGAGAACTGATAAACAAGAACATTATATTAAGAATTCATTAAAGACAGTTGATTTTTTCACGTAAAAAAACATGTGTAATAGAAATATTTATACATATATTTAATCTTAAATTTACAATAATAAAAATCGGATGTTGAAACATAAGCTTTTATACTTTTATTGCTTTAATTTTTCTGGTAATTACAATACAAATAATAGATTATACAAACTTTGAGCAAAATAGCTATCACATTTTTTTCATTCAGAAGTACATACACACAATATATATTGCTTTGAAATACATTTCTTTCTATTTTCAATTGGTAACAATTTTAAAGCCATGATTCAAACATTTTTTTAAGTACTGATTCAAGACTTGATAATCATGTTGTTCAATCACGTTAAATGTTTCAAATAAATGCACTAAAATTTGATCATATTATATAGGAAATTTGAAAAATATTCAGCAACTGTTAAAAACCAAGAAAAATTTATTTAATTTATATAAGTAATAAGAATATATATTATGTAAGCCAAAATTAAAGTTTTAAAATCAAAACATTTATGTGAAGCACTTAAATATTTTGCAACATATTTTCTGAACAAGGAAACAGTATAAATTAATTTGAATAAGTTAAATTTAACACTAAAATAAAACCAGCAAAAATATGTTGTAAATTTGGTACTTTAAAAAGTAATCAGATGTACAGTAAAATAGCAAATAAAAATTTAAATCAAGCAAAACAAAATCCTGACAAAAAAGTAAATTTCAGAAATCTATATAAAGAAAATAAAATTAACCAAATAAGAAAAACGCAATTTAAAAAAAAATATTTTTTATGATGAGAAAATTACTTTATCAATAAGTCACAATATAGTAAATGAAATTTTAAACATATATTTTATGGTGCATAGTTTTTAAATTTAATGACATCCTATTACACAGAGAGAAGCAATTTGTTTCTTGGCACGTATAAGTGAATTATTTCTACAGTAGAAAAATCTACAATAATAAATTTTAATGTCATTATTTCTGCTTCTATTAATACAGCCAAAGTAAAATTAACTTTTGACAAAACCTTAAAAATTTCTGCTTGTTTAACTTATTTCACAGGGAGTCATAAATAAAAATTATTTAATATTTCATAAAAAAAAAAAAAAAAAAAAAACCGAATGTAATTCAAAGGACACAATATAAACTTTATCTATGGGCTTGAATATTATAATAACAATACTTTTAAGTAATCAATATAAATGATATTATATTTTAATATCGTTCAGGAAAATTATACCGCTGAGTACAGAAATTTTTTTTATACGAATTGTTTAAATTTAACTACATAGATCATTTTTATTATATATTTCTGAGATAATTATTAAAAAATTGTATGCTCTTTTACAATTTATATTAGAATACTTCAAATAAATTACCAGCACTACTAATAGTGTGATATATATATTTTTATATACACATATAATATATATATATATTCATTTTCATGAACAAAATATTTTTGTAACACATTCCCAATAAAATTTAAGTATGCATGTTTTGTGTATGTAATGTATTATAAAATATTTTTATACAAGAGCTAAATTACAATACTCAATTCCATGAAAATTGAAATTTAATGTTGCACTTATCAAAAGAATTTATAAATAGGATTAAATATTTATTTCACCCCATATTTAACACTTAAAATAGATTAATTAAATATTTAACTTGTAATTTAAAAGATGAAAATTATATAATTGGAAAATTACAATGCAAAAAACATGGGAAAAACAAATTTTATTAGCTTTCAAGTTATGCAAATTCAAACATGTTTCACTTATTGCTTAAGAAATTGAAGAATTTTGCATACTTAAACCTACTTAGAAAATGAAATGGAATTTGAATTCATATTTTCAAAATATTTCATCAATTTAAATTAGTATTTTATCTTAAATTTAGAAAAATTATATTTAATTGAATAAAAGCATTAACAATAAAAAAAAAACTAGCAAATAAGCTTTTAATTGAAAAAACACATTTTCATGTCTCACAAGAAGACACTATATACATTAATGTAATTCATTATATATTAAAATTAGTTTTCTTACTACAAGGAAGACTGAAAAAAAAGCAAGTTTAAATTAGATTTATCAATGATAATTTCAAATACACAAGATTAATATTTTAAGAAATTAGCACAAAACCATTAGAAATAATTTAAATTTATGAAAATTTGGGAAAAATACTTTAATCTTGAATAAAGTTTTTTATTGACATAATTTTCATTTTTATTTAAGGAAGTCAACAAAAACTCATTGTGTACTTCAAAATATACCATAAGGCAAAATTTGGGGGAGGGGGAGGGAAAAAATAAATAACTTCAGACGATTTTTAGTATCATAATTCGGAACACTAATGCAAGTTATATACATTATAATTTTGATTTCCCTCAAAGCAACATGCAAAATTAATACTAATAATCACAAAATATGAAGATTGCGACAATTATAGCAACAATCTCCCAAGATCTTATTTAGTCTTGAATTGATTTACATATTTTGAATTTACATATTCACACTAGATATTTGTATACCTATAGACACACATTAAAATATCATTTCAATTTTATCACATGATGTTATACTTTAAATGTGATTTTCAACTATAATACTGTTGTAATAACTTTGGTAGAAGCTTATTTTCCATTTAATTGGGAAGCTAAGCAGTGCATACATATATTTTACATTACGATTCAGTAACTTAATTAAATTTTGATAGTTACACCAAAAATTAAATAGCATATTTCAACAGAAAGAACAGAAAATTCGAACATCAAGGCAATATGTAATATAAATGAGAGACATGTATTTCTGAACACTATCTCTTAAAAATATTTTTTTCATATTGAGTGATCAATTTATTATTAACTGTAGTAAATACCCTTATTCAAAATAAAATTTTAAAGCATAATTTCAATTTTAAAATTTAAAAAAAAATTTGAACTTAAACAAGTATATTGAATATATTTACTGTATGAATCTAAAAAATAGGATAAATTTTATTTAAAACTTAAGAAAATTCACTAGATCATATTTAGAATAAAATTTATTTCCATTTTAAATATATAATTCTAATATCTCTGCAAAATAAATAGTCATGATACAAATGTTTAAAAATCATGGTATTGCTGACTAAAGCAATTTTCTACAAGGCAAAATGACATACAGTTTTTAAATACAATATAATGAAGATTATGTATATGAAGTTGCATAGTTTGAGCTCAAAGATTAAATAAAAAGAAGATATTATTTGTCAAAGACTTAGGACTCTTGGACTGCTAATTTAGTTGAGTAAAAAATAGTCATAAGTAAAAATAGCAGTACTCTAATCAGAATACAAAAAATATTGATTAAAGAATTATTAAAGTGATATTAAAAATTAAATGCATTAGTACTTGAGTTCATAAGTTAATAAGGGGTACTATTTTAGGATATAAGAAATTTATAAGAAAAAAACAGAAAAAAGTTTCAGTCATGGAAAATATAAAGTTTATATTATATTATCAACTCTATGCTTATGTATTCATATATATTATATACATTTTCACTTCTATAATTTGTCAAACACACACATATATACACATCAACATGTATAAAACCATCTATACAAATTGCAAACACACATAAATTTAAAACAGATATTTATGAACACAAAATATATAAGAAAAAAAAACACATATTGATATACAATGGAATTATTTGATATAAATTTCTCATAAATTAATATTTTGTTTATTTAAATGCATAACATTTTAATATTTTGGCTTTATTGTAAAAACATAAATTTTTATATTATCATGTTCAGTTTTAATGTCTATTCAAACTTACTGTCACCTTTGAGATGTAACATATATAATAATTTTTTTCATTTCAAAATTTCTGATTATACAGTTTTATATGTAATCACACAATTTAGCACTACAGAAATCAAATTAAATTCTGTTTAAAGCTAATTCTGCTAATTATAAGAAAAAAAAATGTGTCTATAATATATAGAATCTTGTTCATAGTTGATAAATGTACAAATCTGATTACTCATAAAAAAAAATAATAATATAGATATATTGGTTTTTAAATGAAAAAGTATACTTCATGTTTTAAAAATAAAAAAATTACAAATAAAAAAACTATTATATTTGATAGTCATTGGTATACTAGAAATGTGTAACCATTTTGCAAAATAAATTTTAAGATTATTGTTCAAAATATAAACTTTAGATGGAAAAAAGTTGAGAAATTGTTGTATACAAAGAAAACCAAAACATTAGAACTATATAAGTAATTTATATTTAATTTTTTAAAGAACTCTTTAGATAGTTTATTTCTAATTATAATGTTTGGACCAAATTACTAGTAATTTTATATTTTGCTTACTCTTCATACATTCTGTAATTCACAAATATTATCAATAAGGTTCAGAAAAGTAAAAGAATGCTAACAAATGCATATAAAGATGTTAAAAAAAGAATCACAGACTTCTAAAATTCATTAAAAAATGTAAGTAAAATGAAGAATAATATAACAATCACAAATTGACATATATATAATAGGACTTTTATTTGTCAAACAATATGAAACATAAAAGATACCAGAATCATAAAATAAAAAGTAATTGATAAAAGTAAAAAAAGAAATATAACTAAAATTTTTACTATATGATAAAAATTTCATTTTGAGATATAAAAGAAGGAAAAATATAAATCTAGTTTAGAAGGGCTACTCTCAGGTAATTTCTCAATTTTAATTATATATTTTAATGCAAACATCTAAGCTAACTGAAATGATAGACATTCCATTTAAAATAAATTTTACAAAGCATATAATTTTAATTAGAAACTATGATCTTCATTTTTCCTATTTTTTTATTTTCATTATTAAGAAAGTTTTTTGTCTGAATAAGAAACCAATAATCAAATTATGACTAGTTGAAAAATAAACCCTTTTTACACACAAACATTTTAAAACCATGATTGCATGTACGTATAAATATATTCCTAAGCAAAACAAATTTCTATCAAAAAAATTAAAAAAATTTGAATTATAAGATTTTTGAAAAACGTATGAGGAAATAAAATTACCAATAACTTTTGAGTAAATTTTTTTATATGAATATACAATTGAAATATTAAAATTTTTAAATTTTCATTAAATGAATTGCTTCTGTTTACTCAACAATTAATTGTACAGACTTGAAGAAAACATTGTAATAGAAATCAGAATCACAGAAGAAATAACAAAAGTATCAGTAAACTAAATGAGTAATTTGAAATATTAGAGCTCTTTATTAAAGAAGCCGGTGATATATAACATACATACTTAACATTTTATGAATACTAAATTAACATTCATTTTGGGTAAGACCACTAACAGAAATTAACAAACTATTGTTCTACTGTACCAGAATAATTTCCAATGAAATGCTTGGTACACATTTTTAATCAAAGATAGTTAATAACATAACTTATTTTTTTACTAATTAATGTATTCTTTTTTGTGCATTAAAGTGCTTTAAATGGTTTTCTGGACAGTGTTTTCACTATATCACTTGTGGGTCTTATTCCTAGCCTTGGTTAAATACACGATTCTAATTATTATTGCTAGTTTCTATTCGTAATATGAGATTAAACATAGAAGTAAAGATTACACTAATAGAAAAATAACTTTAAAACGTGGTATAAAATTATATGAGGTACAAAACCTGATGACACAATAACACTAATTATCCTTTCAGTTTTAAAGTCTTAACTGCCTGCAGTCAAGCAAATTTTAATCATAAGTACACCATTTAAAAATGAAATAAGTTCAATGCACTTAAATGTGAAGTAATTTTGCACAATATTAGTTTTACTTTTTACTGATAAATTGTTTAGCCCAGAAATAAGTCAACTAAATATATTTGAAATTAAGATGTATGCAGGAATAAATCCAATGATGGGATAAAATAATTTAACAGACATTTCTGAGTTCTAATAATTCCTAGTAACAATGAAAAATGAAGTCATACAAAATCTTATTCACTAAATAGTTTGATTTGAGAAATTAAGAAAATTACTGAACACTTTTTTTATGCTTAATATTATATTTTGTAAATCATATTAATTTTTTAGCCTTATGTTTGGTAATAGAAGAATTAGATGTACTTATTTGAAACAGATAAAAAATTGTTTTGATTGAGCTCACAAAGTTGATTTTAATTTGTGTTTCATTTGAAAAATTAGACTTGTGTCAGTAATGTAATGTCAATGATTATTAAAATGGCAAGTGCAATTTTAACAAATAATTAATCAAATTCAAAATCTTAAAACAGATTCAATAGAACAGAGCCTAACAGAATGAAACTAATAACTGACTTTACGCCTTACAATTTTTATGGTCAGTATAGAAGACAATGTGCCTTTTACAAAACTATGGTTAAATCAATGATAAAGTTTTGATTAACATCAAATGAAATTGAACAAATATTTTTTAAAACAAAGAAATATAGAAACGTTTAAGAAAAGATCCAATATTAATTCAAACATTACAATATTCTTAAAGAACTCAAACTAATATACTAATAATATTTCAGGATTAGCTGAACATATAAACATTTTTTATTTTTCAAGAATGTGCATGTTCTTGAATTGAATAATATATTGATCCTTTTAATGATTTTATGAATTTGTATTTTTACTTTATATATTACTCTATTATTTACATAATTAACATTCATCAAAAGTATGAAGACACATAATGTTTATTGTGTCAATTAAAGGAAAAAGAATATATATCTAGGTAAGTTTAAGTGATTAAATTCATGAGGAAAGTACAGGTTACACATAATTGATTATATTGATTGCATGAAAATATCCAACAAAATCGATTTTAAATTGAGGAAAAAAAATGAAACATAAAAGATTTAAAAATCAAGTTAACAAAATTAATATAATCAACACCAACTAATTATAAAATATAAAATTTATTCATGAACAAAATTCAAATTTGCTTGAAAGTTGAGCCTAATTTTATGCATTTGAGGATATCAGTTTTCACTAATTAGCAGCCACAATAAAAAAAAACAAGTAAAATAAAAGCAAAAAATATTTCAAAGCACCACTGAGCATACACACAACCACACATACATATATACATATGTATAATATATATAAATACATATAAATTTTTATGTCACACAACAAATAATTTAATAACAAGTTTCTGTACAAATTTTCCTATATACAAAACAAAATTGACTAAAATATACAGTATAGATGGCATTAAATAATGGTGCAAATATCTTATGAAAAGCAAATGGTTCAAGTGTTGAATAATTTCTAATGAATAGCTCAAGAGTGAAAAAATTTCACATATTACAGAATGATGTAAAAATCAAACACATGAACCTATTTAAAAGAACATGAAATCACTAATTTGATGTAACGAATCACTAGCCTTCATTTGCTGCTTATGCAAAAAAGTACACATAAAAGGCAGACTTAATATTTTATAGAAATAAATTAGTCTTCTAATTTTAATTAAAATGTATTCATGAGAATGGAATCAATAAAGATGTCTTCATCATAAAACTCAATCTTAGTACCATACATTTTGAGTTTTTTTGAACATATTCAAAAATCAAGACTAGATTCTCTATAAATACTGGAACAATATTTTTAAATGTCATACACATTTCTCTAAGAAGAATTCTAAAAATTTTTTAAAATTATCAATAAACCAAAATTAAAAATATTAAATACGTTTTATTAAATAAACTAAACGTTAAATTTAAAAGAATGGGATAATTATTAAAAATTGATTTAATGTTTCATTAGCTATTACCCATAAGTATCCTATAAAAGATTTAGCTCGTTTTAAAAAGAGCATATACATATTCCTTTTTGTATTAAATATTAGAGCAGTTAGCTTCAACTATACAGTGTTGGCTTAAAACAGCCAGTTCTACAATGAATGAATGGAGTGAAAATAATGATGCAATAATCACAGATGTAGATGTCTCACTAGATAATGCTGGCAGGCAGTTTATCAAAAACTTCCGTAGATTTTTTGGATAGGCTTCCTCGACGGCGAGGAAGTGTTGATGTTGGTGGAGGATTCAAGTCTGGACAACCACTATGAATTAATAAATCATGGACTTCTTGAAATCCACCACTTTTAGCATAGGTAGCAGCTGTTCTTCCATCTGAATCCACAGTTTTAACATTTGCATTATTCTGGAAATTGTAAAAAGAAAATAACATTCAGTAACAAAATTTTTCAGAATTATGGGGAAGAATACTTTTTAAAAATATAATTGCAAAGGAAAATCTCAAAAAATGATTGTGTAAACCACAATATAGTGGACCTGTGATTTATTTTTAGTTGATCAACATTAATATCTTAGAAAGTTCATTTTTTAATTAAAGAATGATTTCTTATCACAAAATAAGTGAAGAATGAATAAAATGAACTTAAATTACAAATGCATGTTACTTTAAAAATTTTTATTTTTAAGAGTTTACTGTCTAAATACTTAAATTTAGGAGACTTCAAAGAAACATTTCTTAAACGATAATTTAACATATACTAAAACCCTAAGAAAAAAGTTAAGGATAAACTAAGTTTGCCAAAAGTGAAAATTTAACTGGTTTTGTGATTTTTTATCCCCTAACATGATCAATGTATTTATTGTATGTAAAAAGATTTATATACCTTGGAAAAATCTTAGAAGATAGGAAAAAGTTTGTATTGGTTAAACTGGTCTTTTCATTGTCCATTATTGAATATTTATATATATTATTTATATTGAATATATATTTACATTAATAACACTTAAAAAAATTCAAAGTATATTTTTGAAAAAAAAGTAAGTATAGTTATTTTTCTAACCTTAAGCCTTCAATGGCATACAAACCTAATAAAAGGCAAATTTAAAAACATGAAATATAAATACGATCGCTAATAAATACCAAGGAAAAATGCAATATGTGATAATAATTTAGACTTCAGAGAGTACTTTTATGATATTAATATTCTTAATTAATGAAACATTTTAAATACGGTGATAAAATAGTAAGATCAATTTTTAAAGACGACAAAAAAAGATTTATTTAAAGACTTAAAAATGATAACTGGAGTATTTAACTTACCCAAATCAAAAGTTGAGTGATAGGTAAATTTCCCAAAGCTGCAGCAAGATGAATAGCAGTTCTTTGATCTCTAGGACCAACAACTGTGTTAACATGCTCTGGTGATGATGCATGTGCAAGAACTAATGCAACTCCTTTAATATCACTTTTACAGACAGAATCAATTAATTGCTATAAATAAAGGATAAGAGAATACATTTAAATCTTTTTTAATTACATGGTTAGTTCTTCCCTAAATTAAAAGATATTTTGAACAAGAAATGTTTCAGACATGTAGAAATATCTAACTTTAACATGGTTTATTATAATAGTTTTAAATACAAAAATTTTTATTCTGAGAGTTTAGTATCTGATAAACTTCAAGCAATATTAGAGATATAAAATTAAATTAAAAAAGTTTATTTCACACTATAAAGTAAGAAAAAAAATTACATTTTACTTTTGAATTATTTTGTGATATGGTTTCACAAATTAAAACACAATTTTCAATTAAATCAGAAGGAGTAACAATAAGAAAATCATTAAATCTAAAAAATATGCATTTAGATTAAAAAAAAATAAATAAATAAAAAAAATATATATATATATAAAGAAAAATAATCGTAGAATGTCATATTTCAATTTATTTCTATAATAAAATCATGTTCTATTCATTTAAAAATTTGTATAGAACATTTTAATCACACTTAAAAAAAAAAAAAAAAAAACTATTCAATAATTTAATATATAACATTTGTTTCTGTATAAAGAATGTAAATGAAGCGCTACCCACAAATTTTACTTTTGCAATGGATTCTACAATACCTCAATTGATAAGATAGAGTCAATTGAAGAAAGATGAGTAACTACTATTTTTATGAAAAACAAAACTGTGATAACTATTAGGAATTAAATGTAACAGAAAAAAAAATCTCTTTCAACAATATAAAACTTTAGTTCCATTATACATAAGGTGTTTTAAATAATTGTTAGTGATGCAAATTTGACAATACTGAGATAAATATCCAACTGTAGATGGGGCTGATAAGCCTTTATGGCAATTAAATCAATTACCTTTTCCACATATGTAGTTAGAGCGGATGCTCTAGATGCTCTGCTGGTCACATTCTTCAAAAATTCCAAAAAATGAAAAATTTCAAAATTAAAACTTTAAAACATAAAAAGTTCAATAAAAATTATAATCTATAAATAAATAATTTCTTTTTTCCTAGTATTCAGTAGTTTTAAGAGAAAAACGTAAAGATTTTAATAAATGCGAAACTGAATCATGATATATGGATGGAATATCTCTAATAACTCTTCTAGCAATTTTGGAAATTATTTAAATATTTTGAGGTTTGAGAGTGATTTTTCTGAATAGGGATTTTTCCTGTGATGATGATTAAAAAAATATTTTCTTTAAAACTTTGTTAAAAAGTATAAAGAAATACTACAAACATTTTAATTTTAATAAATATTTTACATAAAAATTTAAATATTTGAAAATTACAATAAAAAAATTAAATGAGAATTTTCAGGTTATTTATATTCAATGAAGATATGAACTATGGAAGCAACAACTTTATGTCGAAGAATTTTACTAGTCAAGAATTTTTATAGTTTCACAATTTTTAATAATTAATTTCAATATTAAGTTGAAAAAGATTTCTTAAGTTTTCTTCTTTTTAAATTTACAAAGCTTCATTTTACAAAGATTCTTTACAAGTAGCTTTTGTTTTTATTGGAAGTAAAATTATAATCTTCTTAACAGTTTTCTAAATCGTTAAAAGTTATTAAACATAAAGCTACTAAATGTTTAATTAGTAACTTTATAAATTGTAATAGGTAACAATTTGCCTATAAATGACAAAAACAAAAAGTAAAAAATTTCATAGTAACTTATCATAAAATTACATTTTGTTTCTCAAAATTATTACAAAATCATTAAAAAATGTGCAAAATCTTCTAACTAGGTATTTAATTTTCAAACTTTAATTTACAATTGTCTGAAGCAAAAATTTTATTAAAACATAAAACCAGATTTTAGTTTTTTAGTTCTAGCAGATTTTAGTTCTAGCAAATTGTGTTACAATTGTACACTATAAACTTATCAAGAAAAGAGATAGTAATTATTATTAAATGCATACTACCTCAATCAAAAAGTTCAGTTAAAATAAAAATTTATGATGTAATAAAATTAAGAAAGATAAATCAAGAGCAGGAAAATAATTACATATTTTATTACAAAATAATATTCCAAATTTCTAAAATATGCTACTGAAATATATGTGTGAATAAAAACTAAACAAAGAAACCTGATAAAAAAAACCTAATATTTGCATTCACATCATCTTAAAAAAGTAAAATTACTACATAGTATTAATTTCACTGTTCGCATAATTAGTGGTATTTCATAAATACAGACAGAAAATTGAAAATACAGTATTCATAGCATGTAAGAAATATCAAAATTTACATGCAACATGAATGTGCACACTGGTAACACTTACTAAAATCAGGAATATTTTATTGAAAATAGGTAATTGGCAAAGGATAAAAAAAGTAATCAAATAATTTAGATTTTCAATTATTGAAAACTTGAAATCTGGGAAGAAACCGAATGAGACTTACTTTTGTTGGTAGACAAAAAAACCTAATCAAAAACAAATTTTCAAGTTTTTCTACAAATACAATTTTCAAGGTAGATGACTTGTTACAGATTCTTATGAATGTTTATGCTGTTGATATATAATTTCATACAGTAAATAATAATCCTTTATCATCATATTAATACAGAAACAAATCTTGAAATTCAGGAAACATACAAATGAAGATTTATTTTGTACAGAAAATAAAAGCTATTGTCTCTCTATCCACAGTGAATATTTTTTCAAACTATTTTCAAGAATAACTTTACCTGCCCCAGTGGAGTAGTAGTAGAAACTGGAGTTAAGAATTCTTTGAATTCATATTTTGCTCTAATCCAGCGTTCCTTTTCTTCCCTAAAAAAATCATTAAACATTGAGAGATTTTCAAAACATAGCTATGCACAATAAACAAGCTTTTCAATTTAACTACGTAAATATGACAAAATATTGTTTGTAAAAAATTTATTGGATGATAAATTTCTGATAAAAATGCAGATATTAGAGATGTATATAGCTCAGAAGTGAATAAATTAGAGGAACTGTCAAGAAAACTACATTTCCTGAACTGAAATATTGCTTAATTAGTAATCATAAACTTCTGTTTTTAGCAACACTTTAGTATCATTTTCAGTTTACAAAAATATATATATAAACTCAATTGCACTGCAGTTTAAACTTTTAACTATTCTGAAATGATTGTTATAAAGACAAATTTGAAATTTTAAAAATTGCTCATAAAAAAAGAAAAAATTTCAATATTTTTAAATGTTTTACAGCAACTGCAAATATCAAGATTAAACATATTAAGAACAAAATTAAATGAACTTACCTACTTGAATTAGGCGTAGGCTTAGCTCTACCTTTTGTATTACCTTCCCATATATTATTAGCTGATATATTTCCTAATGCCATCATTACACTCACATGTTCTGGTCTAGAAATAATTTAAAAAGTATATAAATTTATAACAAAAATTGCTTTAAAATAATCTTCTCTTCATAAAATTTTAGTAAATTTTAACTCCAAGAATTTTGAAACTTAACTTTCACATGGTTGGTTAAATTATTTTTATTTATTATTAGAATAGTATCAAAATTTAGTTGCTATTGGTTCCATACACATTTTACAATAAAAATTTAAAACAAAATTTAATCTAAATATACATTTTTTATATTTTCAGTCAAAAAAGATACATATTTGTTCACATACCAAATTTAAAATAACATATTTTAGGACTTCAATGAATACGAATATATACATTACTTAGCAAAAAATAAAAAAAAAAATAAATAAAAAAAAATAAAAATAAATAATTAAAAGGTGATGTTAAAATCCGATTTCTAAAGCTTTCTCAATAAGAAAAACTGTTAAATTTCACATAGTTCTTTATTCTTGTAAACATTTTACTGTACACAATAGACCCCATTTCACATAATTATTTATACATTCAAAAAGAAATTTGGTTAATCTGAATAGGATTACATTTCCCAAACTGAATTTTACATTAAACTGTCTTGAATATTTATAAATTCATAATTTTTTTAAAATCTATTATCATACTTTTATTGTCAATTATATTATATGGATGTAATCTGATCTTTAAAAGAGGACATTTATACAAAATATACAATCAAAAGTTACGGGATGGTTATTTTTAAAGAAAAAAAGAAATAGTCGAAGTTAGAGACTTGCAGATTAATAAGTGACACAAGGAGTATTATATGCAGCACTAAACAAATGTTGAAAAACAATAGTGTAGTTAAATTTTCAATATTGATTACGTAATCCAAGTAGTGTTAATTCATATAAAATACAGGTTAGTGAAAATTAAAGATGGAGTAATTCTTTAAGAAATGAAAATGACGACAAAGCCTCAAATGAATTTAAAAATTTTAAAGTAGGCAATATTTGCCTTTATTTCACAAGCAAATTTAAAAATTTCTTTTACATAAAAATACATATAGAAATAAATTTATTAATGATAATTAAAAATGGAGCTTACTAATACAGATTAATGAAATTAACATTTTGAAAGGAACATCACTCAAGATACTGATCTTGATACAATCTTTGATCAAAAATTAAAAAGTTCTAGCAAACAAATTAAAAATATTATAAAATTAATGAATGTTTTATAAGTATCAAATCCTGATTTGAAGAATATTAAATAGAAATGAAAATTAAAGCAAGCATCACTATTACATTTGAACTTGTCATACTATTCAAACTATCATACTAGACTACAAAATTGAAGGTTTTACAAAATACATGATATGTATTAGTAATAAACGATGAATTAAACCTAATTTATAGCAAATCAAAACAGTTACAAATATTTTATTTTGAAATCACACTCCTTAAGAATTTCTATTTCATGTACTTCATTGATTTTACAATCAATATATATAAAGAAATATTTTAGTCTTATTAGAATATAACTTAACGATTACTTACAACCATTCATCCAAATCCAAAGATCTGACTCTGGAAATATGAGAACCTAGATTCCGATGAATACCAGAACACTCAATACACATAAGAGCTCCAATATTCAAACTTGCCCAGTCAGGATCTACATAAATGGTAAAAAAAGTAGATTCAATACTTAGAAACATACGCAAGTTATATACTTAAAAACACAGGCAAGATTCAAAACTTTTTTGAAAGTTTTGAATCTTGCCTGTGTTTTTCAAAATAAAATTTCAAAGTCAAATTGTTATACACAAAAAGAAAGTACAAACTCTTTTTACAAAGTTTCCATACTATAGCCATTTAAAATAAACAAAATTTAAAAATAGCAATATTGGACATATAAAACAAAGTGACAAGAGGGGAATTTTATACACTCACGAAGTTTCTAATATTTAGCAAACTCAACACTTTCAAAATAATCAAAGCAACCCAGATTAGATAACTTGGTCACATACTTCAATACAATAATACAGTCCAAATTAAATTATAATTTTTGCAAGAATAGAAAGAAAATGATAGTACCAAAGACCACCTATTAGTTAGCTATATAATGTGGAAAACTATATACAACAAATTGATGTCAACAGATGGAAGGCTGAACAGAAGAAAACTTAATGAGACAACTTTAACCTACAACAGGTTGTAACAGTTAAGAAGAATTATATCCATAGAAGAACTTAAATTATGATATGAGAAACATTACAGAAAATATTTTTGCTTTTATTGAAATTGAAAAGCAGAATACATTACCACAACATCAACTAAGCATAATATACATATTTTAAACCTCACAGAGTATTTTAATTTTTTGGTATAACTAGAATTGTAGTGTGTTTGAATTTAGGAGAATCTAAGGGAATCAAATAATGTTATCAATTCAAGTCACAAGAGGGACATATTTCAAAATATTAGTGAGGAATTTTTAGTTATAACTTACTTTTAAAATATTTTTTTTATTGTTGATTGATTTAGTTATTGGTTAATCTTTGATCATGTACTGCACACAAGGACTAATTCAAAAAGGATTCAGGATTTAAAATAAATTCCAAAATAGTGTACACATTCATGTCCAAATTAGAAATGAAGATCATAAACCAAAAAGAACTATTCAGTTACTAAACTCTTGAATAATATTTGCATAATTTTATGTCATTAAAACAAATATTATTGTTTTAAAACATATAATAAATTATATATGTATCTGCCCATGCATATGTGTATTAATTCGTGTGTTTTACAAAGGGTAAAAAAATAACATTCCATTTTTTAGACTTATTAACATAAAAATAAAAATCTTACCATTCTATTATTTTTTCTAATCTTGAGAACATTTATTCATTAAGGAACACACAGACACAAGCATATTCTTAACTGTCCAACACATTTATCATAATCAATTATACCTGCTATTTATTTTAAGATGTAGTCTAGGATCAATGTTTTAGGATTATCTGGCACAATCAGAATAAATCTTAAACATATCTGAACTTTGAAAATTTACAAAACATAAACTAAAAAAATATAAATTAACGACATACTTGGTGCATCACAGTCTACACAGTGAAAATTGCCAGGAATTGTGTTCTTTATTGACTGTATCAAAGCTTGATCCACAGAGGATGAAGTTCTCCCAGTCTAAATTGGATGAGAAAGTACAATGTTCAGCAAAAAATTAATAATGATAATGTAACTGATATAATATATATATATATATAATAATTTGTACACTTACCTTGATTTTGCAGCTTTCATTGCCTTGTAAGCTTGTAAGTATTTGTTGCTCTATTGCTGTTATCCATGCTTCACGGTCCTAAAATTATTATTTTATAAGCTCAATAATATACTTAATTTATTTGTGAAAGATCAAAATTGATTTAGTAATTTAATAACTCTAAACTTTATAAGAAAGCAATAATACAAAATAAAATATTTTTAAGTTATTCATATGGAAAACATTACATTCTGAAATTATTGACTAAGTCAATAAGGAACCTTAAAAAAGCTTAATGCATTATCAAAACCAAGAGGAGATAAATATGGTAAGTAAAAATTACATTTAGACAAATTTTTTGTTACCAGAATACTATAGCAAATATTACATTAAAATATATTATAGCAAAAATTAAAATATAATGAAGTATCACATTTTATAATATTTCTAAAAGAAATAGTTTCATAGGAAACTTTGAATAAACAGTCTTGCAAGAATATTTTTTCTTAAATATACAATTAATATAAAATAACAATACAATATATAACAAAAAATATTAAATATTATTTTGTTAAATTGGACATTACTACTGATACTTTGATGTAAATGAACCAGATAAAATCTTTTCCTTTTAAAACAAATCAAGCTAAACAAGGAAATTAAAAATATTTTTTAAACTTTAATTTCTATTTAAATTTGGAAAAAATTATTAGATAAATTAAAAAATAAGTAATAAAATTTATGAAAACTAAAAAGCTATTTTAAATTAGAAAAAAATAATTGAATCCGTAAGCAATTTTTTAAAAAACAATTTCTAATCATTTAATTTTAATTGAATAAGAACTAAGAATGAAATTGAATAAGAAGTTAACTAAGAAATGAATAACATTTACAATTTAACAAATAAAAGATACTCTAATGAAGCTTCATTTTATTATTGAAGGAAATCAGTTTATTGATAGTTATTATAGTTTATTAGTTAGCATAGTTTATTTTAAAATTTACAAATGATCTAAATCAGTGGTTGGTTACTTTTGTAGTATGAATAAAATAATAAATTTAGCTTTCGTTTTGTAATGGTAAAGCATCCCTTCATTTGGAGTTCTGTGCATAGAAAATATGCTGAAAGAACAAAATCACTATGCATAATTGAAGCAAATTAATTTTTCATCAAAACACAGAGGAATTTAATAATGCTACTGGTAATTTTTGTTTTAATTTCATATTAAATTACAATTGAGAAAAAAAACTGAAGATAGGAAATTTCATCAATATAAATCCTCAGAAATATATTAAGATGGCAGAATATAAAATTAACCTACTAATACTATAAAAAACATCAGAATGAATAAAAAGGAATAAATCTCTAAGTACATTTCAGTAATTTTATCAATACTGTATTCCATATCTTAAAAAAAAAAAAAAAAAAAAAAAAAAAAAAAAAAAATTACACTGTAATTTTCCAATACATAATTCAATTTAACACAATCTATTGAACGTTTAACAGAAAATTTTCTCCAAAACAGTCAAATATAGTTCAAGGATCTGTATACATAAAAAGAAAAAATATGGCGAAGTCTCAATAAAGAATCAAATATGAATTAGTTAAATGCAATTTTGTTATATTGAAGTCCTGAAATTCTGGCTAATGTGGACTGAAGGCTGGCCCAAATTTGTGAAAACGCCAGGTAGTCAGAAATGGAATTAAAAATCCTACCATGTGGAGGTACATAGCCTTTGCTACATGTAAATAAAAATTAATGAATACAGTATGCAATAATTTTTTTGATAGGACAGATATCAGAAAAATACTTTATGATGATATAAAAATGTCTATAATGAAAATTAAGTAGCTAACTTTTCAAAAATAGACTACTTTTTTTAAAAAAATGCATGTTTTGTCTTCCATGCTGTTGCTTCATCACAAAGACAACAAAGAAGCAGTAAGTCCATTACTGATACCACTTGTTCAAAACACTAAAGAGTGGTTTTGACAGCATTTAGTTCCTATCTATGTGATATTTTAGGAGATTGTAAAGTGGACACGTCAATGTCAAAATTTTGTGTCACTTTTTCATTATGTATAACATGAGCAATAATGTTTGCCTTGAACAATACATCTTGCTTGGAATCATTCTGGAACTACTATTTGAAATCATTTTCATTGGGGTCTGCAATCTCGGGAGGTTATTTCAGAAGGTCAAGTAAGTTTACATTTTCTGTGTATGATTATGATTAACTAACCCATTTCCATGGAGATCACTGTTTTTTTTCTCCAGAATCAAACTACTGTTAATTACTAATTCTTTCAAGGCATATGTCACCAATCCAACAATATCCAATCAGTTAAATTTTTAAAGTTCTGGATTAGACCTTGACCATCTTCAAAAAAATAAGAGGATAAAAACATGTGCCTATATTCTTCTCGTGAAACTAACCAAAATTTTTTGGTCCATTGCCTGTCATAATGCTGTGACATTGGGTGGTAAAAACACTGAGTTAAAAAACAGGGACATGCCAGCAATGTCTAAGCGTGAGAAAGCATAGTTCAAAATCAGAATTTCTTTGTTGGCAGGTTTTTTAGATCTTAAAAATTACTCAACTAATAGGAAAAACACTACACAGGACCATTTTTTGAAAATTGCACCACTCATTCAGACATGTGACTGGTTTCAGTACCAAACTGAAAGTTTATCCATTCCACTATGTCTGAACACACACGGTTTCTTTGTTACTCCTATGAGACCAAATTTTAATTTGTTCTTACCGGTTGCATTACTGCATACTAGGATTTTACTTCTCCTTAAACTTTTTAAAACCTGAGCCAACTCTTCTTCCTAGAAAGCAAGTCTATTCACTGGTAATAGCTTGTGGTTTATCCCCGATTCATCACAATTGTACAATAGCTCTACCTCAAACATTCATTTTTGATAAATTTTTTTAAGGTTTTCCTTAAACTAAGACATCCTTTCATGCTCCCAGATTGTTTTTAACCAAAAATACTAAGCTGTTCCACTCCATAGCATTTCTCTCCGCAATCAATGTACCTAGTGCTTGTGACAAATACTAAAGAAATTTCACTTTTTAAAGAAATGCATTAGTTAATTTCATTGTTTTTCACAGTTCTTCATAAAATTTCCAAGGTCTTCTCTTGCAAGAATAGCCCATAAAATAGTGTGCTTGTATCTCTTGTTTGTAAAACCAAACTGAAATGCTTGATTTACCTCATTAATATCGCTTTATTTCATACTTTTCTCTTAATGTTTCCGTAAACATTCTCTCAACTCACCATGAATTGATTTCAATCCATCTCTTCTTTCAATCTCCAATCATACTTTTATCATTTCCCAAGGCCTTAGCATTGACACTTTCTCCCATAACCAGTCTTTTTAATGCCTGAAACTTTAGCTCTATAAACAAGCACACTTGTCTTTCTTTTTCTTAATGGAATATGGCTTCCAGCACTTGTAATGGAATTAAGAAACCACACAACTACAGGTAAACTGAACAGCTGAGAGCTTGGTAGCACCCGACATGCGCAGTAGAAATGAGAGTGTGACTCAAAACAAAAGAATATGAGACCTTGATCTGGTTTGACCAGTTCTTTTTTGAATAGCCAGGATGAGGTTGAATTACCTGCACTGTTGAGTAATTGAGTGCCAAGTTTTTGGAACTACTGTATTTGTACGAACATTATCATCATAATGAATAATAAAAAAGTAGAATATAAAAATTAAGTAAACATTTTGATGATGCTTTCAGAACATATTTCTATTAAATATTGCACACACTGTTACAGAAAAAATACTTACATCTGTACTTGAGGCTTCAAAATGCCATTGTTTGTTATCCAGTGAAACGATAATGAATTCATGATCATCTGAATCTATAAAGATAAGTTAAAATTGTAATATAAAAGAAAAAAATTATGTCAGATAATACAAAAATTATAAATGTACTCTGAATTAAAGAAAACTATAATCAGAAGTAATAAAATAATAGCATACGCTTTCAAAAATCAAAATCTCAGAAAACCTTGTTACTCATCATATTTTCATGAAGTCAAATTAAATTCATGACCAGATTTGAAAATTGAAGTTAAAACGTTGACCACCAAAGTAATTTTCTAATAGCATTAACTTTTTAGAATTTATTCAGCCAGTCATTGCGAAAGCTCTCAAATCAGAATAGAATAGTTTACAAATTTCCATTTATAACCTCAATTTAAAATAAATAAGAACTGAAACATATCCTTCATTTCTACAAATAGCTAGAATAGTAGAATAATAAGTGTTTTTTTGTCAGAAATAAAATGCCTTATGACAGTCTTACATTCCATCATTTCTATAATGGTGAACGGCAGCTGTACCATGCAATAATACGTCATGAATATATGATTATACAACAAACTTTTTTCAAAATAAAACTAAAAAGTTACTGTTTCCTTTTTAATTCCTCCACATTTTTTATGAAAGGAGTATCACAAATAACAAAACAAACATTCAAGCAATTGAACTGTGTATAAAACAGACAATAGAAAATCGTATGCTAATACTTTTTTTAAATGGGATATTCCCACAACATGCAAAAAATTCTAGCATGAAAAATGTATCTTAATAATAAGATTACTCTTAATGTATCTTAATTATAAGATTACTCTGTTAAATTTTATTCATAAGTTATACATTAAAACTCTTTCTATATATTTAATCTATTTGTACGTCTTTATATATGTATATATACATACATACATTGAAAAATTTTGCACCAAAAATGCAACACATGTGAAATACACTCCCTGGGAAGGACAAGCAATGTTACATAAATGATTAGCTTTTCAACAAATTCATGTAAAATGGACAGCAGTATCAATATGTATATTTAAAGAGATCATACACCAGTTTTTTAAATATAAATTGCATTTGAATGTTATTGCCTAAAAATAAAAGTTGTAATGCCCAGTGTAAGGAGAAATACTTGCTATGTTTTCTGACAGAGATCAAGTTCTAGGTAGTTTGATTGTGGTTTAAATTATTGCTGCTTACATTAGTAAAAATCATAGTTTTCAGAATATAAAATTAATGAGTTAAGGGCAGTTAAACTCTGAATGCTGTATTAGATCTCAGTAGCAAAGTTTCATTAACATCCAAAAAAATTAGCAGGTTATTCACATAACCCAATGTATCAACAGCCTAATCACCAAATAATAACATTAGCAAGACTCCATGAACAGTGAAACAACATTTGCAGAAACAAGTACTTCTAGCTCAGATACTGTTGCTTTGGCTGCTCTCAACACTATTACAGGTAGAACTTTAAATAGTGATTTAGTGGTGAACCAAGAAATGGTGTAATGTGGTTTCAGTATCATGTTGAATGCATGTTGAATCAGTATCATGTTGAATGCTATTTAATATTATGCTAGCAGTCTCAAGGACAAAGCAGATTGCAAGCACAAATTTGAATCACACTAGACTTCTATTAGTAAGGATGGTATAAAGCCCTACTGGATACCTGTCATGGTCACAATTTGCTCACATTGATAGGCACTTCAAACAATGACATTTGTGTAAAGGTTAATAGGTCTATCTTCATTCAAACCCTACAAAAGCTCAGCTTCAGTAGTATAATACAAGACTGCTAGTTTCTGGTATTGTTCTGGCATTCTTTAATGCAGATAACTGATGGGTGCTGCTCTAATTATCATATTCTCCCATATATGTTAGGCACTATAAACACATAGTCAATAATTGCTAATATACTGACCTGTCATCATACCCTAAGTATTACAGACAAACTGTGGAACTGTGTTAAAGCTACAAGGGCAAAAATATTAAATTTTTTGAATTTCAGTATATTTATCTAAAAAATATCACTTCGAATTTTTACCTGATATAGTAAAAATAATGAACAGTAATATACAGTTAAGTATGGTTAATGGTCAGTAGCATATACTATCATTCATAAAATGACAATCCAGGATGTGGCAAGGCCTTACATTAACTAGAAGTTTTTATATTGTTAAACTAGTAGACAAACAGATGATTTTCAATTTTGATGACTAAACAATCCTTTAAATATAACCAATAATAAATGTTGAACCATTCCATATAAGTGTTGCATCTTTTATTGTAAATTTTTGAATTAAAAAAATGTCATCTTAAAAATCTGCATTCAAGAACATCCAAAATCTTTCTCTTTCACTGTTAAAAATTGATTTCAGATAAATTCTGAAATTTAAATTTACAGCTCTTGACTAAAAGATTAGTTAGGATGTATTTTTAATTACAACACATTAGTTTTATTTCAGTCAATAATAAAATCCTTCTGAGCATTTGAATTTCTAGGAAATTTACTCCAGGAATAAGGCTCTAGTCAATTCATTTTGGAAAAGACTGCCATCTCATCCTTGGTACTGTGACTCTGGCCCTGGAGGCGCTTTGAGTTTTCATGGTGAAAGGCATGAACACACAGCCTTGTCTAGGCTCAAATCTGGTCCTCTTAGGACTCTAAGGTTTTCCTGGGGAAGCAAAGTCTTTCCCACTTCCATAGAGTGCAACACTGAAGAAGCCAGTCCTGCATATTCACTGAAATGTATTGGTTTTTTGCGGAGTGACCGTCTAAGCAACACGGGTGCGGTTCTTCAGGGGTTGCAGGTAGAGGCAGTCATGGACATAATCTGATCCAGATCAGGGGATAAGAAAGAAGAATAAAGCCCAATAGTTTAGTCTTTCTAACAATAGTTTTAACTAAACATAGTTATAATAAATATTAAAATATGTTAGTTAACATTTTAATATGATAGATGCTTAATTTTTGTTATTACTAAATTCATAAATTTGCATTTTAATTTGATAGAAATATTCCAAAAATATATATTCCTAAAAACTACCTTATAGGTAGTTTTTAGGAATATATATCAATATTTATTATATAGCAAAGTTTCTCACAAAATATTTTGAACTAATTTAAATGAATTTTTAGATAAGCTTTACACAAAATCAGAAACAATGGGCTTCACTCTTTTAGAAAATAAAAATTCAAAGGGAATGCTAAATTATTCACATAAAGTAGAAATGTTGTACAATTTTAAACCAGTCTTAATTGAATGAGTATTGGTAAAAATAGAGTCAATTTCATTTAATTCAGTTCAGCTAATTTAATTTGTAAACTAAAGATTATGTGCACTTAAAAAGAGAAGATAACAGTAAAAATATTAGAGACATTTCTCATCAGAACATTGCATTAGTATATAATTCGTAAAAGATTCAGACACCAAAAAGTATTACCTCATCGTTAGTAGTTTGCTTTTTAGTTTAATTGATTGCTTTTTTAGCACATTTAATTGTAGTATAAATTTTTGACCAACTTTAATAAACATTGAAAATAATCATTCTTAAAAAGCATTTGGAAGTGCATAAACTTATAGAAAGAAACCTCATACCATCCATTGCTTCCATATTTCTAAGACCTGTACTTTTCATTCTACGGTGTCTTTTCTTTACGATTGGTGTGTCTAATCTACTCAAAAGAGGATTAGTACTGGGAACAGCAGGAATTAACTGTGTTTCGCTTCCATTTAAAACACCTTCAATTGAAAGAAATATTTAAAAGTAATTACATAGCACAATGTAAGATCATAATACTAAAAAGTATGCAAGATATTAATGTAAAGAAAGAATGAAATTTCTTAAATGCAATTTTTCAATGAATCAATTTCAATTTACTTAATGTATAATTTATTTCCTAAAATTAGTAAAATACTATATAAACTAATGCAATTTTAAAGGTCAACATTTTTATGACCATATTGATATATTCATTTGGAAAAATAAAAATACATATATTGATGAAAAATGGAAGCATCAAATAACTGTATAAATATTTTTAGCATCATTGACTGACTATTATGTGGAAGATTGTCTTCAACATAAGCACTAATTGACTGACAAGATTTTAATTTTTGCCTTGATTTGTTGCTCCAGGGTAATTTTGCACACAAGACTAATTTAAATAGGCTTTGTTTTGGACCCTTACAAAATGATAAGTGAAAGAATTATATAAGTTAAGAATATTCATCAGAAAAAAAAATAATATATAATATTACTAAAAATGAAAATTCTTTGGTTTAAATGTAGAGGAGAAAAAAATCTCACAATTAACAAAGATTTTCAAAGAAGACCTATCTTGGAGTTTTGTTTCTCAATTGCCTTTTACAATTAGTAATAAAATAGCAATTTGTTTGCTAATTAATGGAACTTTTTACATTAAATTATTTGTGATAAAATAAACTATTATTTTATTCCAAATAATTTAATGAAAAAGTTTTATAAATTAGCTTACTAATTAAATAGACTATTACTTATAGATAATAACCTGAATTTCATATTCAAGCAAATTTAATTCATATATTTTCATAGCAAACTGAAATATTTAAAAATAAAATATGCTACATAACTTCATAAAAATATTCTAAAGACTTTTTAAACAAAAATTAATAAATCACCAATGCAAATGGTAGAATTTGATATATAGAAATTACTTTTTATTTGTGCTTATATTTAATATATAAGAAACAAGTACAAATCATTTAGCTCAGATAACAATTACCTTTTTAAATAAAAAATTAAAAATAACCCATAAACCCTTTAAAATAAATCCTTTTCATATAAAATGAATACAAAATGAAGACATAGAATTATGCACGAAAATATTTTCATAATCTCATTTAAATTACATTTCTTCACTCATTGTTAATTAGTTTGAAAATTTCAATTAGCTTTTATCATAGAAGAAAAATTTTCATTTGTCTCTTGACAATCACTTTTTGTGCTGATTGGACATGGATCTACATTACAAAATGGATTCCTAACCACAAAAAACAGTCATGCTCAAACTTGGTATAAAACCCATAAGATGTTGAAACTGAACATTAAAGAAATGATTTCTCAACTGCCTGCTTGAAGCACAAATAAATATTAGTTCAAAATTATATTTGGAGACTAACAATATCTTCAAAACACACAAAAACAATGCTTTAATAGTTTGTTTAAATGTTGGTAATAAAAAAGGAGATTTATAGATATCTCTTTCAATAAACGCAGTTTGTGACGCGGTGAATCCAATCAGATATACAGAAAAACATTCATTATGAAAAACAATTTATTATAATTTTAATCATACTGTGGATTTCTTATTTTATGTGACACCACATTATCAGCAGTATACATTTTTGACTATTTGCTGGAGATATTACAATGGATTATATGCCACTGTAGATTATATACAGGAATATACCGTATTCAGAGTTTTATTTTATTCATAATTCAAATTTTGAAATATCTAATTTACCTCCAGCAATAGACATGCTACTCAACTCAGAAGCCAATTCATTAACTTGATGTGATGAGGCACTAGTAGATGTACCTTGTGTACGAGAGCCTCTGGGTTTCTGCCCAGGTATTTTAACAGTTGTATGCATTAAAGGAATTTCTTTCCCATGTATGTCATCCATGTAATCCTAGAAATATATACACTATATTGTTAACAAATTTAATCAGTATATGTACAACACACTTGAATAAGACTTGAGGTAAGAGATTAAATTTTCCTTATGGTTAAAAATATGAAATTTATACCATATTTATAAATAATCCAAAGTACTTACTTTTAAAATTTTATACATCACATAAAGGAAATGACTTATTTTCATTGGTAATTAATTTGCATAAACATTTTATATTTATATTTTTATATAGAAATCAATATAATTTAATTGAAAGTTTGGATTGGACCCACTATAAATTAACATAATTGTATAATTATTTATATATTCTAAGTAACATTTAAATCAGAAAGTAGCAAAAGTTGAAAAATATACCCTATTCAGACTCTCATTACACTTATATTTATCAATAGATTGATATTAATCATGATGATAAATGAAGAGAATTTAAAGAATAACCGGAATATTAAATTAGAATTTTAAACTTAATTTAATTAGAGTCTTAATTCAAATACTTTTAAACTCAGAAAATAGATTTTTATAATTTTTATATTTATTGAACTGAAAAATCTAATTGTATTGGTGAGATAAGGCACTTTAGCTACAATACTTTCATTATCTAAAATTATCAGCAATCTGAATTTACAGATAAAACAAATCTCTTAAAATTTTCTTATGTTAAATTTTTAAGTACCATACTTTTTTTTTTTTTTAATCCAAATTATGATAAAAAAATTTAAAACTCCTTAAACTATCTTTTAGTGTACTGAAAAAACTAACATGGACATTGTTAAATAGTCTAAGATATCTGAATTAAATGTATACAGCTAAAATATTTCTGCTTTAAGTTATATTTATAAAATTTGCATAAGTAAAATAAATACTTAAAACTTTCTGTATCTAGAAAAGAAAATACTTTTGTGCACATGATCATAACAATTGACTTTCTTAGTATTAAATATTAAAAGATAATTTTGAATTATTTGATATAGATAACACATATTGAAATTAATATTTAGATTTGTCCTATTTATACAAAATAACATTAATGAGTAAATTTTAATTGTATGATCACAATTCATATTTATCAATGATATTTTTAGCCTTAACATGTGTGTGCACCCTAGAAAATAATTTTTAAGTAACCTACAATTTTGAAATAAAAATACTAGGAGAAGTAGCTAAACAGATCACTAATTTAATTATAAAATACATAATATTTAAAAATAAAGAATTTAACAAGAAATATAAATTACATGTTAAAAATGTTAGATTAACAATTCCCTATAAAAACTGATTATTGATAGATAAAAAATTTAGGTATTTTTCTTTAAAAATATAGTAACAAAATCAGTAAGTAAACAGTATAATTCGAAATATATTTAAGGAAAGATTGAAAAAAATCTTACATGGAGGCTAGGGTGATAAGTTAATCTACCATCACTAGTTAGCGTAACATACTTCTTTTTCCATTCTTTGTTCAAGGCTTTACAACTTCTTTTATACAAATAACCCTAGAGAAACAAAAATGAGATCACCATTCACACAGCACAAATTATATTTTGAATTTTAATGTAGTTTATATAAGAAATAATATATTTTCACTTTAAAAAAATAAAAAACAGTACAAATTAATAAATTCAAGACAACTTTAAAAACTGGTAAATTCAATTTGCAAATTTATACTGTATAATTACATGTAATAAAAATTGTCTGTTTTGAAATAATGGCATTTTTAATCATTTGTAATACCAAGAATAATACCAAAAAATTAATACCAAGAAATTTCTAAAAAAATATCATGTAGTTTATTTAAATAAAAGAAATATTTATAAAAAATATATAAATGTTTGTGTAATATGCTATGAATGGTTCTTTTTAAAATATTTTGATGACAAATGTTTAATAAAACACTAGATTATCATAAACACAGTTAAAATTGCAAAATGTCTACAACCAAAATAACAAGTTTATTATGTACGATCTTTCATTAAATATATATATTTTAAAATGAGAAATATAAAAAGTATACTTGTTTTTTTTTACAGAAATAGGTTTTAAAAAAAGACAAATTTATTTTATTGTCGATTTTATTATCAAATATATGTTGCAAACATAAAACACGCAAGCAAAAATTAAGCATGAGAATTGAAAGAAAATTATAAAAACAGAGCAAAAGAATGTTTCAAATTCACTTAATGCAGAAAAACAGACATTACAAAAAAAAAAAATAATAATAATAAAATAAAAAAAACTAATTACCTGTCTTAATGGAATAACTCTACCACTACCAACTTCTCCATTTTTACTTTTCTTATCATCTTCCCCTTTTTTCAGTGGCTAAATGACAAACAAAATTGCATAAAAAAATCTATTTCTAGAGAAATATGAACAGTCAAATTAGTATAATTAATTTTGCAAAATGTTATAGGTTCAAAACCATTACAAAAGGATAAAAATACATATTAAAAATTTCTGAAAACATTTATCATTATGTATTACTTTGCAAAAAAATGGAATAACACTAAAATTTACTCCGATTTCAATTTCAGAAAGAAAAGGACAAAGAACTAAAAATAAAAATAATATATCATTTAAAAAGAACTGAAAGTACTAAACAATCACATAAGGGAACTAGAAGACCACAGCTAAAAAATAAGCATATTTTGGAAACATCCCCAAATAAAAAGATTAAAACATAAATATATTTGGTATCTCTTATTATGAAACAATATTCAGAAAAATCATGAAACCTTAAAGGACATCTTTAATCATTTTATGATCTACCAAAGAGTAATGAAAATAAGGAAATTCAGACATATATATTTACAAATAAAACAAATGAATAATGGTGATAAGGGTAGTGGAAAGACTAAAGTTAAAAATTCTGATTTGCATCATTTTAAAATATTTAAATACTATGTCACATTTATGAAATTACTAAGCAGAATAAATCTACTGAGAAGTTGAAGGAATCTGCAAAATACTTTTAATAAAAACTTAGACAACTTGAGATAAGCTAATCAAATTTATGGAAGTCAAGTGTATAGATAAATTTATTTAGAGGGTTGGTTGGCTTCTTGCTTAATGGATACTTTATATGATCACTAATTTGAGCAAGTCTTACAAAGTAAGGCAGTTATTAAGAAATATGAAAGAGATAAAAGACAAAAATATATACAACAGTTCATTTAAAAGTGCTTTCCTTTTAAAATAAAGTTGAGGTTTCACTTAACTGTTATTTTTGTACTGTACCCTAGTATAAATTTCCATAGATTTTATAATTATACTGACACTCACTTGGGAAAAACAGGAGATTAACAAAGTTTGGCTTGATTCTCCTGGAAAGAAACATGCAAAAAGTATGATTTTCAACTCATCTGATAAAATTGCATCTGAAATTCTTAGACTCCCAAGATTGAAGACTCAAGCAATTGTAGGCTTCATTACTGGGCACTATCATTTCAGGAAACACCTTCATACAATGGGACTTTTTAAACAGGAACCAATTTGTAGGAAATGCGACACAAGAGTAGAATCAGCTCATCATATCCTATAAGAGTGTGATGATCTTGCCTTTACAAGATTCACTACTCTAGGTTATCCATATCCTAAAGAGTTACACCTAAACTCTATTGAGGGCCTATCAGACTTTATAAACAAAGTAGGTGACCCAAGACAATGGAACTAGGGAAAAATTGGGCATGGAGCATGGTACAAAATGCAACAATGCAGAGGTGCCACATATCTGACAAGCTCATGAAGAAGACACTCACTTCCTGCATACACAAAATTTTAAAAATTTAATATCAAATGAATTTTTATTTTTAGATCGCTCTTTTGTTTGCATTTATTCCATGTATACAGCATTCAGGTCAATATGACCAGATTCAGGAAAACTCTTCTTGATCTGGTCATATTGACCAGATCAAGAACCATTCAAAAAAGAACTTTTCTTGCAATAAGCAGTTTCCATTTAAGAAATTGTATAAACAGTAATATAAGTATAAAACTAGACCCGGTAATAAAAAGCATAAAAAATAACAAATAATGTAAATAAAAGTAAATTTCAAATTTGAAATTTACATTTATTAACAATAATACTAGACTTGTAAATTTTACCAGAATTGCAATTGTGATTCTCTCAACTGCACCATAACATTAATCAAGCTCAAAAGACACAGCTTGCACCTTGCATGTTTGAGACACAATAAAGTATTCTCAGCAGATCTTGATAGTGTATTTTCCTTTTTTGTGTGTTTTTTCACTATTTTTATTGAGTTTACATTTTTCTTGGTATGTTTGACCTTGCTTCAAAGTGAGGGAAAATGAGTGATTTGCCAAGTTCTTCTAAAAGCCTAAATTTAATCAATTTGTTTTCATTCCATTTACTATGCATTGAAATCCATAGAATAAATGCATTAAACACAGAAGTATCAATCATGTTATAGGCCAAGTATTATAAGCTATCATGGGGAAGCACTCTTTTTCTTGCATATGTTTAAAAAATAATGAAAAATATTCATGCCCCTTTATTTGAATTATAATCCAAGATCATTAATGGTCTTTCCAAGGTCTAATGCAACAATTTTTTACTTGATGTAAAGTGCTTATAAGAATAAAATTCTTGTTCTTCATTGGGATGTAGTTTACAATTGTTTTGTCTTTCATAAAATAAAGGAGAGAGTTTCTTTGTTTGGCAATTTCTTCAGGAGGTTCTGATTTATTATTATTTTTTTTTTTAATGGTGTCAGACATAGTCATTTTCCATTTTAAAAATTGTCCTTTGTTGTAAGATATGAAAAAAATTATGTAATATTGTGCTATGAATACTCATAGGTATGATCACACACTACTCACATTCCTTGATTTTTCTCTGGCATTGACCTGGATTCCTTTTAGTGTAAATTTGTTTTCAGATCATATGAAGTTTTACAGGTACATGAAATCTATATCACATCAATATTATATTCTCATATTTAGATAGCTTTGTATATATTGTTTGAAGAGAAATCAGCCATGAAATTTTATTAGTAGTTCATTTGTAGTAATATTTTCATTTAGATTATATATTTTTGACAGTATTTATATCCACTTTTCCCAGGTATCTCACACTGCAATTAATTTATCTAGACTTTTTCCTTGACGAGTTGGTTTACTACCAAAATCAATAACTCACAATATGGTGCAAAATGTTGCAAGGGACATTGTGGTACAAAATATATTTCTGTCACATTCTTTATCCAATAAGCTTTTCGTAGATTCTCTGTATGATTTATAAGCACCAGATAACAATAATAATTCAATATACGCTTGAGTTTTGATTTTTTTTTTTTTTATATTTATCCATTTTTTTCCATTCTTTTCTTTTTCAATATTAGACATTTTTATTATTTATTTTTCAATTGTAGAATTAAATACTAGCCCAAATGTACTTTATATAACTTGCTGTTGCATACATTATTAACTGCTAGAGTAGTTTTTAATATTAGAAGCTGTTGGTAGTGAAGAAGGTTACATACAACTTCCATTTTATTTCATGATTTTTGGGCTGAATACTCTCTTTATGGTTCATTTGTTGAATGTTTGTATCAAAATTCTTGTCAGAACTTTCACACCTAATTTCATCACTTGTCTGATTTTATACTAAGGTATTTCTTAGTTGTCAGAAGTTTTATTAGCTCAGTACATAATTATATTACATATAATCAGTGTGACTCAAATTTATCTGATTTGCCATTTTTTTCACACACTCACAGCCGCAACTCTTTTACAATATATCAGAAAGTAAAATATAGCTATAAAAATGAAATGCCTTAATAAGAGCAAATAGTTTGATTCATAGCAAATTGTATCAACCAATTGATCTTGCACACATTCACTTGTTATGTGACCAAACACAAGTCAATGAAACATGTTTTAAAAATGGACAAAATTTGAAAAAACTTGTCGCTATTTTCTTTTGAATTAATATGAATAAAAATTATCATGAGTAAAAATAAATAATTTTTTGCATTGGGTCATCTAATGGAATATTATATTAGGTAAAAATTGAAAACTGCTCCTTTAAAATAAAAGGATAAATCCCACTAGGAGAATATGTTTACATTATTTATTAACACAATTTAGAAATCTCATGAAAATATCCCTATACCATACTTCATCAATGTAGGAATTTTATTTTAGGTAACAAACCAGAAAAGCAGGGTTAAATTTCATTTATGATAGTTATAAAACATTATAAAACAAAACATTATAGAAGAAACCCAAACTAACATTGCTAACAGGAAACAAGTTGGAACGTCTTCGAGTTTTACGAGATGTTGTTGGTGTGGAACAAGGAGTAGGCAGATCTTTTCCATCCTTAGGAATACCTATTGTATTTGAAACAAGGACTTCAATTCCTAGGCGGTCGGACTTTTCTTTATTGTCTCTTGAAACCGTTGATCCATCAATCCGATCCTACATAGAATATAAGAATATATAAAAAATTCGATGCATTTAATTATTTTATTACATGGCATATTTCAACAATTAACATACAGATATATACATTAAATGTAATAAGATCCAAAAATTCTCATAAAAAAGTAAATAAATATCTATATATATCATTTCAAATTTAAATATTTATTTAAAATGATACTTATCATAAAATAGTATATCTAAGATTGTTTTAAAAATATACAAATAAGTTTGATTTTAAGGAATAATGAAATATAGCATAATTTTCCCTTTTTCTTTTAATAATATTAGCAGAGAATTAAACTTCAAAATCTAATAAAAATATTTGTGTATGATAATGAATCTCTAGAAAAGACTGAATGAATGGTAAGATTAATTTTATTTGAAGAATGCAAAATACTTCATTATGAAATTATTGAAGAAAATATAAAAAGTAAAATTTGAGCATAAAACTAAAAGGAATTTGTCTTACAAGTTATGAAAGTTTTACAAAACAAAAAGAAAATTGTGCTGAGTAGTTTTTCAAGAAATCCGCATAAATAGCCCATGAAAATCTTTTTACAAAATTTTTTCTAACATTCAAATAAACAAGTTTCTTTTAAATTTATTTTAATTTTGTGTGTAGTTAATGATTAAAAAAAATTATAAATGAATAGTAAGCAAATATTTCAAATCACTCAAATTTCATTGAAGATAATTATCTGAAAAGGAAATTAAAAAAATATGATTAAACTAAATATGAAATAATATAAAATTAATTAATATTAGCTCATTTTCATTAACTGAACATTTCTATATTAAAGTACTATTTAAAAAAATGAAAATTATGATAAATTTATAGAATGAAAGTAATACAAGAGTATAGAACTAAAATAATACAAAAAATGAACTTTAAAAATGTGAGTCCATAGAAATGGAATATGTTCTTTTGCTACACAATTTAACAGATAGAGAAAAAAAAATTTTTTTTTTTTTTTTTTTTTTGAAAATTGGCCCTTAGTCCAAAGTTTTGAGAAGTATAATATGGATTTTACTTGATATCCGAAAAAATTCCAACTATCTTGAAAATGTTTCTGGGTCTCCCATAATTTTGCAATGTTTTAAATCCTCTAGATTATTTTAACCATACAAAAAGCACACCCTTGTACTTTTGTCATCAACAATAACGCAATTTTTATAATGATTTAAACATTTGAGGCTGTTAGAAAAATAAACTTAAAATCATTTAAAAATAACTCAATTTGAGGCAAACATGAACTGAATATAAAAAACATCTTATTTTTAAAAATACACTGGTGTAACAAGCTTCATTTTAAATACAATTGAGAATATTTTTTGCAACATTTATTGTACAGCAAACTTTCTTTAATGTATAACACAATAAAATTTGTGTTTACATGAATTAGCAAGATGTTACAATGAAATTTTTGATAAATGAGAAAGCCCTTCACCCTTTCCAGCACACTACCCTTTAAGTTAAAATATTAAGGAAAAAATTTGTAAGCTGTCTACTTAGGCCTTAAATAGTATACAGCAAAATTTTGTAAAGATTGCACTTATCTTTTCGATTTTGTGAGTGTTCCATCAAATGGAACACTGTAAAGGTTCCATGTGATGGAACATCAACAAAAGTGTTTCATCACACGGAGCGCTGTAAAAGGCTCTGAAAAGCGAGCACTGCAGTGAAATAAGTCAAATATGCTAACGCGCAAATTTTTTGTATATGAATGAATAAAGAATGCATTAGACCTGTGTAGCAGGTTTAGCGTACCCCAGGGTGCACCACAAGGAGGCCTGCTACTCTACAACCCCCCAAAAAAAGAAAAAGGGGGGAGAAAAAAGTAATTTTTATGCTATACATAAAAACATACATAAAAATTGGTTCGCAAATAACTTCAATTAATGGGTAAGGGAAAAGCTCTAGAAAAATTGAAAGGGAGGTTTTTTTGACAAGTCCCAAATATCTTTTCTTTACCCCCTTATCGATGTAAAATCAGGCAGTGACTTCTGCGCAGTCTGTTTAGTTATCTAAGTAAAGTCTTAGGAGAATAGAGGGGCTTGGTTGGGATAAATTATTGCCATGATCTTCACTTGCATATGATACATTGTCGCTATCAGATTCAAGTGGTATATCTCTGTATCACTATCTGCATTCTCAGATTTCCTACTACAAGACAATTCTTGAAGCTTTTTCATTGCTTCAGAAAGACTAAGACCTCTTCGTGTCATTTATTTGCAATTAACAAATAAAAATCTTGAAATTAAAATTATATTTGCATAAAAAAAGCATAAACTAAAATTTATAAATTCAAAATAATATCTATACAGTAATATAAAGAAAGTAATAGCGAAAAGGAAAATCAAGAACCCAAAAATCATGCACCTTCCATCTAAAGATGACCCAAAGTAGCTGATATAGTCCTAGACCCCACTGAAGTTTCCCAATTCAAGAGGTTGAAAAGGGTGTAGAAATATTTCCCTCACAAAAAATTCTTCCCAGTAAATTCCTAAGCATTAATTCATTCTTCCACGAAAGAGAGAAAAACAGTAAACAAAACAACAGATGTTTCCCTCATCATTGCGTTCAAAGCTAATCCCGCTCTGACAGCGAAAATGAAAAGAACCATTGCGGTGCAGTGTTTCAGGTGATGAAACATCTTGTTTTATGTAATGATTATACATATACTATTTGAGTAAAAAACTTAAACTAATATAGAATAAATAGTTCAATGTACAAGCAACAAAATAATGTAGAAATTTTTTTCCAAACATTTATTTTATATCACAAAAAAAAAATCTGGAAAAATTTCTTAAAAATAAAGGGATTTAAATAATATGAAATAATAGAAAATTATCTGTCACCTTGTGTGGTGCTGCCATCTATTATCAAAGAAGAAAGTAAAGAACATTAAAAAATTTGAAGCATTTATCTCTAAATGCAACGGTTTGGTAAAAATTTAAAGTTTGGCGTTCCATCACATGGAACATTGTACTACAAAGGGATAAATAAAATAATAATTCAATGTAAAAATACTTGCATAAAAATTATTATACCTTTGTATTATGAGTAGCTGCAACATGACTAAGATGACTAGGAGATGCTGAAACTGTTGTAAGGGTATTATTTCCAGCACTTGGTGAGGGATGATAACCATTATTAGCACTACTGACACCTGATGAATTGGAAACATAACTATTACATCGAACAGGATGGCTGGGAGTGCTTGGTCTTGAGCTTATGCCAGCCATTTTTTGTTGAACTATCTTTTGGCAGGCTGGAAAAGTGATGTTATTAATATAATTTATTCATACTATAAATGATGTGTAACAAGAATAGTCATAATTAATATTATATTGTTTACATTACATAATCATGAAAATCAAGTCATTATAACATAAAACTAGCATATATTCAAAATAATTATAGTCAAATTAAACTTATTTTAATAATTCATATTGCATTATTCAGAATTTCAAGGTAAATAATTTTTAAAATATTAAAAATTGATGAAAATTAGTTTGATTTTACTAACCAAATAATTTTTTTTATTATTCATATTATAAGATAAGTTGCAGAAAATCTGAGATCTGAATGCATAAACTAATATTTCATTTCATATATTATAAAATTTTTCAGTATAAATTAATTACCTCATATTTGTTCAAAAATTGTATTAGATAAGGTAATTAGTAATTTTCTGAATCTAATGTTGGAAAATACTCAATCCATTGTCAAGCATTATTGTAAGCTGACATTAGTATTGTTTTCACAAATTTATAAAATTTAGTTTAAAAAAGTTCCGTTCCTTCTCCACTCTGCACTCATTGCAACATTGGTGAGATCATGGACGCAGCGCATCTCCTTCGCTATCCTGCACTTTGAAAGAAGTCTCTTACTGACCGCTATTGGGAAGCTAGAGGTATGTTGGATTCAGGGACTCTGTTACAGTATCTTTTTTGTGTTTTTGTTCTATTCTTTTTATTTATTTTGCTGTAACTGTCTACAATCTGCCATTGGAAATAAAAAAAAAATTTAAAAATATGAGCTACACAATATGTTTAATGTCTTTGAATCAAGGTCCACCTTGGAAAGTGATTTAAACTTTATTAAATGTTATTCTACAATTATTACTACAAGCCTACAGTTTATTTATTAGGTGAAGAGTGAGTTTCCTGCCAAAATGCTAACCATGTCACTTGATTATGTATTTCAGTATATAAACACTGATATTTGTTCTGTGAGAAACCTAAAAAACATCTAATTGAGAAAAACAGTTAAACATATCAATAAAATGTTGAAATTAAAGATAAATATTTACTAAAATTGATTATAAGTAAGAAACATTAAATAGCAAATGAGAATTTAAAAATTATGAAAACATATTTACCATCTTGGAAGACTCTTTCAACATTGAGTCCATAAGTAGCGCAAGTTTCGTAATATGAACATCTTTTAAGATCATTCGCTAATTTTCTTGCTCGAGAATCATCAATGACACGAGGATTACTTTCACTAATTGCATCTAAAATTTAAAAAGTACAAGCTTAGAATAAAGATATGCAACTCAAAATAAGCATGAAAATCAAAACAATAAACATTGAAAATAAAGTCAAATGTAATTATTTAGATGGAAATACAGGCTAAGCCTAAATAATAGGTTTTGGTTGAAATCTGAGTATAACAGCTGAAGTCATTTTTTCAGACATGACTAGTAAAATACAATAATTATCATTAGACAGATTTTCCTTACAAGATGCAAGCTCAGATTCTTGCAAGAAAAACTGGTACCAAACCAAAGTATAATTTGATTATGCATAATTTATTTCCATTTGAAAAATATTACACAACTTTATCTAATGACATTTAAAATTAAAGCTTGTTAATAGATAGGTAGATAGTGCTCTGAATGGAAAAACCTGAAAATAAAATTTATTGCAATGATTGCTAGACAGTACAAGTACATTGGTTTATAATTATTTTAATTATACAGTCACCATTAACAAAAATATTGTGTAACAAACTTAGATGACAAGCAAAAGTCAAACCAATAGGATAATCTGTTGCCAAATTTTGAAAATAAGTGATATTAAATTTTCTTTTTTTTTTTTCAGAATTGAATCTAAAAACAATTCAGTTAACTTAAGTTCTTATTTTTAATAATTTTGAAACATAAATTTATTAAATGGAAAAAACAAAAGTATAACTCATTAAATGATAATTTTTT
>JAPDSC010038267.1:62710-76845 GCA_026290005.1 Latrodectus geometricus
TGATCGTAGATCCAACATATGTGAAAGCAAATTTATAAATTATGTTTAAGTTTTCCGAAGGATAAATTAAATTCTAGCGATTTTGTGCAATATTTTACACCAAAAGCTACGAAGACGAATAAAGACATTAAAAACTTGATGAAGTATTTAAAAAAGTAACTCAAACAGGTAGACAAAATTCAGTAGAAAAAGCAAAAGATGTAATAACCCAACTGCATTACAAAACATTTTATGCCAAAATAAGCATTTGATGTTTAAATGAACTAATATTTGCTTCAAAAAGAAAACTGAAATAAGGTCTTCCATAAGATAATACAAACTGCTAAAGATATGCGATACTAATGTTGTCAATTCGTCGTTACAAAATTTCACTTGTAAGGCATAGTAGCATTTAAGCTAAAATAGATAATACCGATTAAAATAGTTACAGTATTATAAAATACTTCTTAGGATTTGAAAAAAACGTCATCTTTCACAAAAAAAAGTTAGTATCTTTAGTTACAGACTTCTCTGCAGACGTGGAAAATAATTTCAGTAAAATTATAGTTTTATCATTTTGAATAGGTAATAAATAAAACATTTTATTTATAAAATTTCTATAAATATGTCAATTACTCGTAAAATATGACATGAGTCAACCCGAAGCAAGATCACATTCAACACGATACACTGCTGTGTATTGAGGGTGGATGATAAAATTGTGACATATGTAGACTATGCTCTGGGAATGAAGGAACTCGTCGACAAAACTATTCGCTGTGTGAGAAGGTTTTAAGATTTCACGAAGTATTGTGATTATATCATAATATCTTCAAGTTTCTTTAAAATAATTTTAAATGACTCATTTAGAGGATTGATGATAAAGGTAATTATACTGTGTTATTTGACAGGGGATAAATTTTTCTTTCAATGGTTTAGGTTCATTAATTTTTATACATTTTGAGAATGTTGTAACTCAATAAAAAAAAAAAAAATTCCGCGTTAAAAAATCTTTACGATGTGTATTGGTAAAGTGATGAAAATTTTTATCCTCTGCAACAAATTAGTTCCCTATTTCAGTTACTGGTTTACAGACCGATTAGAAAATGTCTAGAAAAAATATGATGAATTAAATATACAATACAATAATTTCATGATTGAAAATGCTTATTAAGCCGGATAAGGAAATTTACTTAGCTTATACAAGCAAAAATTAGTATATATTGTTTAAAAGAAGCCATAGTCTCTTAAAGACCATTAGAGTTTTAACCCCAGTAAGCTAATGAGCCTTTTAATTTAACATAAATAAACAACACACCCACAGGTACACCGGTTATAAAAGCTTCATATTTTTTGAATCGATAGTTTATTCAAAGATTATTATTTGCACAGAGGTTACATACTTTTACATTTCAAATTGTAAATTCCGTGACTATAATAATTGAAATTTGAAAATATATGATATCTTGTGATAAACTATGCAAGTTGCATTATTTTTTTAAAACTTTGCAACAGTGAAGGAATTTTGTTTTTATAATTTTTGTCACTCAGTACTTGCGTATTAATAAAAGACACAATGCGTAGAGTTTTAACAATTTTATAACGTTTTAACGAATTGAATGAAGTTTAATAATGCTAAATAAATTCTTAATAACCTTGCTCGTAATTGAAATAACAAAACCAAGTATTTGCAAGAATCAAACGAAAATGCATACATGGATTGGGGCTACCGGAATAAATTATTAAAATTTTAGATAACAATTTATAGCCGAAAAGTTTACAAGTGAAATGATGGTACCAGAATTTTGCACAACCATTTCTAACGCAAATGAAGAATGCAATATTCCCTATAATGGAGAGATATAATATGGATTGAAATTTTGAAATGTATTTTACTATCAACGCTATAAATGAATTGACTATTTAGATCAACTAAATACGTTAAATGACCCATCTAGAATCAGAGGTATCCCTTAAATTTTCCTTACGGCTAAATCTGAAAATCTTCCTGGTCAAGGATAATTAATCGCAATTTATTGCAAACATTTCGCCTTGTTGAGAAAAGCTTATGATATGAGAAGGAACAGAACATATCAAAAAATATTTATCAAGAAATAGCACTCCAGACATAAAAGGTGACATTGCTTGGCATGACATGAAAAATAAGATTGAAGTTAATTGATCACCCCATCATCAAATGCAAACAGTGTTATCGTCGATGGTTTGGTTCGATTTGTAATTTAAGTAATTTTTTTTTGCACAAGAGGGTTAATTAGACCAGGATCTACAGTTTAAAATGAATTCCAGACAGCTACAAACAACAAGGTCAAGGAGGGAATCGAACCCACGAACTGCTGAACCACAGACCAAAGAGCAAGTTTAATCAGCTGTCAGCTCAGCTGGGTCATCGTCTAAGACTGAACAGCTGTTTAGTAGATCGTATTCCTTTAATCAAGGAGTTTAAATTCAATTTAAATTTTGGGGACGATTGCGTTCTTGTTTGAAAAGTAGGGTACTTCAGTATTGCTTATTCTACAGCCATACACTATTTTGTTAGATAAAGTATTAGAGCCAAGTGTAATTTCTTTTGGATTTAGACCATCTGTAAAATTAATCAGAGGGAAAAACGGCTCGTCAGTGAAACCAGAACATTTTGTATCAATTTGTGTTACCTTTAAAGCACTTATTTTTCCAATAGAACAATGCTCAATCGCTTTCAGCAAAGGTGTCAGTCATCCCAAGAATGTTTGAGATAAATTAAAGCCCTTTCATAAAGTGCGTGGTTTCCAAATGTTGCCTTAGTTTGGTTTGTTTGCGGATCAACGGTCATTTTCTGCATACGAGAGCTAATTAAATTACAATTTAAAATCCAAATGTTCCCTCAATCGAGTGTTAAAAAAGTTATTTAGGATATTAAATTGGACATGCCACACATTTGCCTAATCAAAAGCCTATTTACATAGTTTATGGCCAGAAATGACCTAAGACTGCAACATATAATATAGGCCTCCATTGGACCATATTTTGTTTCCTTCAACGTGTAACGAAATAAGGCAACCACTGCTTTAGGCTGGTTAGGTTACGAATAAGGTGCCACTGTGTGCACTTTTCAACAATATATTATTCTTTTAATTAGGATTTTTAACCATTTACGTCAATGGTATTAACATACATGAATTTTACCTCGATTTTTATAATTCCATCTAGGTGGTGAAAATTTACCGTAGAAAACTATAATTACATTATTTAAACGTATTTAACATACACAGCAAACATTAAAACCAAGATTTCATTCAAATGGATTATAAACTTAATGCGCATTACTAAAGCAAGAAGCGAATAAGAATTTTTTTTAAGAAAGTATTCAATAAATAATTTTTTGAAAAAAAGCTTACAAAATTTTAAAGTACAGCAATGGATTTTTAAAGATAAAATTTCGTAAATGTTGCATGCTAAATAATTAAACAGTTTTTGCATAATTTATGTGATTAAACTTTATACTTCAGCACAATAACTTATTACAAGAAAATATTCTCCGTAAAATATTTAAATCTTCCTATCATCGATCACAAAATTGTAAATGAAGTTCAGAAAAGCTTGCCAATTTCAAGTTTATTGGCTTTTACAACAAATTATTTCAGTCATTTCCTTCAACAAATTATTTCAAATTTTCTTCTCTTATGTTCATAACAAAAAGACTTAACCGTTTGAAAAAACAAAATAAGAGTACTTCAATATACATTTTTTTCTCTGCAAAAACACCAAAAAGAATCTACAATAATAAAATATTTAAAATATTCTAAAGATTACTTGTAGATCTTATTTGACGTACATTAAGCGACTTTTCCCAGGCTGGCTAAATTCGAATTAAAACTTCGCTTCATTTCATCGAGAGAAAATAGAAATGTTAAAAGGTTAAAAACAGAATAAGTAAATAAATTTATGTAGTAACAAACATCCTTTAATTAATGACTGCTCATTTGTTATACTAGAAACAAGAAAACTAAAAATTCCGCAACATATCAAAAATTGATAATGCATTCTGCTTTTGAATAGGAATAATTTTTAACTGACTCAGCAGCCCTCAAGCGGTATTCATCTAACAAATCAATCAATACATGCATTGATAACATAATTCAAATTCAACGGCCATTTCCTTTTTCAGAAGTAATTTAAAATATTTTTTTATTAAACTCAATCTATCTCACACACATTATATTTCTAATACTATAAGTTTATATAATCTTTAACACAAAGATTATCTAAGATAGATAATCTGAGAAAACATTCAAATGAAAAATCAAGTTTTCTCCCATTTAAAGCACTCACAATCTTGAAAATGACTAATTTCTTTCTATACAACATACATCAACGTAAATTTATTAAACAAATATAAAGGATAATTTCTTTTGGTAATTTTACGTAGAATGATTTTCTCAATTTTAAATTTTCACTAAAAAATATTAGCTCTTTCACGAAATTTACATGAACTACAAATTAAATATAATGAAAATATAGAATATAACTATCTGAAATAGAAAAACAAACTCTTAACAAATTAAGATTTTATCAATGCAAAAACACACAAACATTTACATTCTTTAGAACATTAATATAAAGTAAAAATTCTGATAACGAAATAAAACATTGATAAAAATTAATTCCACATATAAATTATTAAAATATAATAAAAATATATCTTCCTCGTTTCAAAAAGTAAAATAATTAAATAAAAACTAGAAAATAAAGTTAGTTATTCGATAAATATATATTCATTATATGGATAAATGCATATCGCGAATTAAAATATAAAACACCCTTACTAAGAAAATTATTAAATAAAGGTTAAATTGAATTATTCTTATCTTTAAGGGCAAAATACCGTGCTTGAATACACACAACGAAATAATACACCTGAAATCTCCCAGCTGGGCGAAAGCGGTAGGGTTGAAAAAAAGTTTGCGATTTCGTCACTGGTGTGGATTCCTCCGTTACCGGGCAGCCCAGCACTTGAAATCAAAGTTTACATCATCAGGCTAAATTAATAACAAATGCAATGACATATGTTCCAGATGGCCAAAAGGCTTTATCATAAGTGCATTTTCTGGTAGAGCAACTCGGCTAATGGTGGAGCGCGGAGGATTTATTGCAGAAATCTCCTGGGGTGGGGGAAAAAGTTATTATTAAAGGTATGCGAGAGATAAGTTTGAGGTGGCTTACCGTGTCGCAGGTCCCTCATCGAAAGATGACGACCATGTCTGCTCTGAGCACAGAAATCGATTGAGGCAGCGCCCTCTTTAGTGTCCGGCCACCGGAGCGCTTCGGTTCCTGCAAACAAAAAGGGCGGTCCCGCCTAAAAAAGGAAACTTTCCCCTAAAACGGCAGGTAGTTAATAGGATCAAAAGGGGGCTTTTTAACCTCCCGGTCGCTAAGGCAGCGCGTGAACTTCGAATGCCGGGAAGAACAGTACAAAAAGGATTAGGCGCTATTGATTGGTAAATAACACCCGGAAATGAAATTAATTAAGAAGAAAATAAAGCCTCCCAAGTATTTGCATAACAAAAACAGACATTTTGAAAAGGTGAAAAGGAAATTTTTGGCCCACTTGTTGGCGCAAAACATTAAGTAAATGTTCATGAAAGGAAATTCTCCAGAAATGAATCCTTATCCTAAAAACGAATTACAAATTCTATGGAATAATTTAATTTTCTTTCTTGCTACAGGTATAATCAGAAATAAAAAAAAAATCTTGGTTTTATGCTAATGAAGATATTTAAACAAATTTAATTTAAACTTGATTTTGTTTAAGATTATAATAATTCTAAAATTTTAAGAAAATTGTAATTGCCCCACACCTTAAGATATGTCATGATGTGACAATAAAATTTAAATTTACATTATTTTCACGAGTAAATCATTTATTTAAATACTTAATAACATTGTATACAAAGCGTCCGTTGTTAATATAGCCTAATGTTCTTAAATCTCCTTTAATGGTGTACTTCCAATTGTAAGTTTCAAACTAAACATCAGAAACATCTAAATTAATACTTTCTTGTAAAAATAATAAAATGCAATTTTTTTTATGCAGAGCAAGTTATACTTAAACATTATTATGCACAAAAAATAGTGTACCATCAAATTGACCAAGGCATGGAATATTAAACTTTTTAAGGCACTGTTTCCCTTCTTAACCTTTTGACCGCATTCGACGTATCAGAACGTCATGCATTAATTTGGACATAGTCGCACATGACGTCCTGATACGTTGTTGATAATGAGACAGTATTTAACATGTTCATTCTTGTTCATTTCAAAGTACTTAGTATTCACCATACTCTCTCCAAAATTATTAATAAAATTTGCTTTTTATTATAACACGAATTGTTCCTAAATTTTTCTTTTTTGGAAATACTAAATATTTAAAGTTATCTCGGTATCTCTCATACATATATTAATAAATCATGAAATAAATGAATTCTTGCATAAAATATACTGTTCTTACAAATTACTCTATACACCAAAAATTAAATGTGTTCCAAATACAAAAAATTATTCAAATAAATGTTCACCCAAAGGGTTAAAACACACAATTTTAGACCATTCATCTAACAAATCGATAATTTCGATGTAGTTTCGAGATAAGGTATGCTTTCCATACTGACAAGGAAAAATTATAATTTAAAAAGCACCAAACACTTTATAGTACAAACACAAGATTAAACGTTTTGATTTTGACAGCAAATGCTTTTAGCTAAAAAGCCCATATTCTCTACTTCCATTTACTCCTTCAATTAAGGTTTGTTTTGAACACGTTTTGCATACGTGGGCAGATTCAACAAGAACCTCCTGTAAGAAGTGTGGATACCAAACAATTACAAATATCCACACCCGAGAAAAATGAACACACGAACTCTGAAATTGAATATCATTGCATTAAGCATTCAGCTGACAGTTCAGTTATTTTTCAATTCAGTTACACGTATTCATAAAACGAACCACATGCATTCACAAGTATTCATTAGAAGACTATTATTCACACAATGCCTCTTTGCAAGACAAATTCCACATTTAAGTAGCAACTGAGAATAGCTTTAACCATTGTAATCCAACAATAACCAATTAGTTTAATTAACGTTTGATAAACTAGAACAGTATCGTAAATGATTAGCCACAAAAAATAAGAATTTTAATGAATTTGTAAATCTCTTTTGTGGTTATATGATGCATATACTGCCGTTAGAATCTGTGAAATGTACAAGAATTAATCAGTAAACCGCGCCTCGACAAGGAACACGGAAAAATAAAACTATTCAATGTCAGTTAATCTCTTTACGGTCACTTTTTGCACATAATGGCTAATTCGACCGGGATTTATGGGTTAAAGTAGCTTCTAAACCATTGTAAACATCAGCGCATGAGATAAAAGTCAAACCCATGAATTGTTGAACGTTAATAAATCAGCAACCAACACAGCGAAAACTATTCGAATCAATTGTTAGATTGTTTTTTTCAATTTTTAAGATCAATTGTTAAGATTTTGGAATTAGGATTTCATTAAATGTTACTCATTAATTTAAGTGGACAAAGAAAAAAAAACTTGCAGAAGTGATAAAAACCCATAATGAAGCTTTTTAGCTATTTCAAATAAAAATTAGAATTGGAAGCCATCGTTTTAGAACAAAAAAAAATGTAAGAAACCAACATTGTCAAATAATCCAATTTTAAATATTCCCCACGTAATAGCCGTTTTAAAAAAAGTGAAAGTATTTTTATTATTTTCAGCTTTCAATTTCCACAAACAAAATCACTAAACACACAACTGATTATCCCACTTCGTTATTTTAAACTAATAGGAAGAATTAGACACCTGTGCTATCTATTTCTCGAAAATTCAGCTCCACACTAAGAGACATTAGATCGTATAATTCATAACCTATCAGTCACAAGCCATGAATATCATGAAAAATGCACGAAGCATGTTTGTTTTTTGGTTAGTTTGTTTCTCCAATCTCTATTCATTTTTGTACAAGAGGATTAATAAGACTAGGATTTACAATTAAAAGTTTATTCGCAACAAATGTATAGAATCAGGCCGAAGGATGGGAATTGAACCCACGAACTGTTGAACGGAAAGCCAGATTGTTAACCATACAGATACAACTCGGCTAAAACAAATTTGATTTAAAAATTTAACATATGAGTATAAAGAATGAACGTGTTTTGAAAACAGCGATTTTTAAGAACCTGCAACATTTCCCATCTGGAACTTGCTAATAAAAAGTCATGTAAACTTAAAACATTTAAAAACATCAATATAAATTATAGTAGTAAAAATTTCGAAATATTTGTTAAAATTCTGTCAACATAATGTGACAAAATAAGCATTATTTTATATTGTTATATAACAAGCAATGAAATGTAAATTTCATGTGTTATGATTTACGTTCACTTTTTATAAAACTGCATATATCTTCGCCAAAAATTTTTTTAAAATAAATTAAATAAGAAATACCACATATAAGCTTTAATTCCTCAGTATTGAAGAGCTGTATACAAAAGGGTATATAAAATCGTACAACAGTAAAAATACTTTTGGCGTTCACTTTATCTAATTTTATTCATGCTATTTCTACATGACCTTTTAAAAACTAATGCGATATTAATCAGTCAATTCAATAAGAATGCATGAAAAACAGCTATTATTAATTTCATTAAAAAGTTCCGACAACTTATTTGCAATCAATGAACTAAATTTGCCATGACACTTGGATTACGGACATTTTTTATACTTCTCTCTAGGAACACGCGTAAATTTGACGCATGAATGAATACACATAATTATATATTGCTTTATCAAATCAAGATTGTAGTGTAGATTTCTCAAACAGATAAGTTCAAACAATTTTCAACCATTATTTTATTGAAATTTAACAATAGTATTTAAAAAAAAAAATTAATCAGCTAGTTATACTTGAGCGAAAAATATGGATTTTTAAATTATATTAGGTTGGGGAAAAAAATATCCATTATTTTTTCAGTGGACGTCTGTAGTGATCGCTATCTCGTGAGGTATCTATCAAACAATTTCAAATTTATGCTCATTGGAAAGGTGAAATTTGACACTAAAATATTCTGTTACGGTTTTTTGTTTGATTAATTCAGTTATGAGTACAAGGTTTTAAAAATAGAAGACAACAAACAGAAAATTCCATACATATTAGTTTTTCTTTTATAATGGCGAAAATGCTAACCAGGTGGCTAAAATTGTGAAAGGTGTTTATCGTCCTATGTATGACTGTAACAACCAGTTACGCACAATTTTGGTTTCGTCGATTCCGTTTGGGTATTTGGATGCTAAAGATGCACCTCCCATGGATACAACATCGTCGAAAACGTCTATAAAATATCAAAATTTATCAAACTTGACAGCATGTCAGCAGTCGTAACTTCGCACAAGATCTAAAAATTTACATGAAAACTGTTTTAAACTTTTTTACAAAGCGAATCTGAAAGAAGTTACAGAAAGTTCACGTAAAAATAATGGATTTCTTTTTCCCCAACCTAATATTATATATATACATACAACTTAACAAAATTTTAAAAAGTAAGAAATGTTTTTTATTAGATAAAGTTATGCAAAACATTTAAAATATACATATATATATATATATAAATTTAATAAAAACTTAAAAAAATTTGTTAAAATTCGCAATGTACGAATGCATCACTATAATAAAATAAAGCAGATATCGGAGGAAAATTTTATATCAATAATGTATTGTGCAGTACATTACTGCTCGATACAGATTTGGAACGACTCCCTGGTGATATGCGGTTTTAATGTGCATTCATTATTATCATATGAACACCAAGTTGAATCCCCGTTGATTCGTCTGTAACAAAATATTTTTCAGCTAATTTCAATGAATGACACACTGGATGCGTGGAAGGCAGGAAAGACCACAGAGGAAATGTCGGCCATTGTTAATAAGGCGGATGCGGAAGAATGTCCGGTTGGTAGTCAAAGCTCGGAATTATTCGTAAAGCACTGTGGCATGTAAACTAACCTTTGAGCTTACCACTGCCAGATTACAGATAAAATGTAAATGAGATGCATTTGCATATTGCATTAGCGCATCGGAAGTAAAGAATACATAATGTTCGAAAAAATTCATCAAAGCACAGATTTCTTGTAAATTCTTGAAAACCTGATTACATAAATTATAAAGAATGGCTTTAGTTTAACGAGTTTTTAAGGATTTTTTTTTTTGATTGATCATATAAAGTTCAATATTTGATTTAAAAAAAATTCTATATTTTACATAAATTTACTCCTAGAAGCTAAGTGCTCTTTTGAGTGATAAAAAACATAGCAGGAAAACAACAAGTGATTGAGCATGAAGCAAAAAATTACAACGAATTGAAACAATTTTGAATTTTAATAAGTTATAAGATGGCATAAAACTAAAGTTATCAACATAACCCCGACAAACAAATTCTTCCAAAAAGTTTCTCCAAAAGATTTTCATCAATGGGATTTAGGTCTGGAAAATATGGTGGCCAATTAGAGAAGAGATTATGTGCATGAGTAATTTCCTCAGTTTAAAAGTACTCGCTGACGATAATTCTATAGGAAAATTTATTATCCTCCATTAAAACGAAAGTAAACCCAACTTTTACAGCGTACATTTATAATGGAGACTTCATCTCGATATTGAATTTTACGCGTATTTTTATTTATCATTTTATTATAGATTTGTAAGCATTTTTTTTAAATGTATACAATAATTTTTTTTTTACGATATTTTCAACATTTAAAAACATTAATTACTGCGATGCAGCCTTGATAAAATAAATAATTCTAGAAAAATATATCAGAAGCTCTGTGTAATGACTTGGCAAGACGCAGAGAGAAACACCCACATTAAATTTAATTTAACTAACTCTTTAGAGAAGTTAACTTCAATTTCATTAAGTTTGTAAACAGAATCTCGTTATTTATTTTCCTTTCCCAAAATATTCCTCACAAATGGCTGAAAAGATGTTTGAATAAAATATTTGTGGATAAGATTTATTTGCTAGATTTAATTAATTATCACGCTTGGTCATTTCCTTTCAATTTCAAATGATAATTTCTCTTTATGACAACTCTCAGATTCTTCTTTCGTTTTTAAATTGCTTAGAACAAAAGAGTCATTAAGCATTCATTTGAATAATTTCATTGTTTCTACAAAGCAAAAGAAAAACGGAGATGTCCCAGTGATAGATCATAATAAAACCAGCAAGTTTTATTATGATTATGTAAGAAGTATAAAAAAGCGAATTAAAAGTTTCAAAGAGCGAAATATTACAAACAAGAAAACTATGCACATTTAATTTTGGCCATATTTCAGTTATATTTATTACATTTTAACTGCGGTATTTTAATTATTTAGATTTTTTATCGTTTTCCATTAAAATTTTGCTTGTATGTCCATATAAATTAAATGAAAATGAGTCTGAAATTATGAGCATTAATTAGCTATTATTGTAAAAAAAAAAATCACGAAGAAAAATATTCTAAAATTGGCACCACAAAATAAATCATTCATTTGGTTACGACATTATTATGAGCTTTTTTAATGATTTTTATAAACATATAAACAGTGCCGGATAAGAAATGAATTTATCATCGTGTTTCTTAATTGTGATTCACCAAAAGGATCATCTCGTTAAAACTTTTTATGCAGTTTTTAATAGTTGTATTGGGTTTGATATTTAACACATGAACCAAAATAAGTCAACGAGTGAAAAGAATAAACTTATTATTAAATGAGATATAGACAATCTGAAGTCCATTGGAGATATATGAAATATCTAATATGGAATACATTATGAACAAATAATTTTAGCACTTGGCGACAAACCCTTAGCATCAGAAATAAGACATCTTCGAGCGAAAAATTCTAGAAACCTCATAAAACGGAAAGAAAAAAAAGGATGTTTTTTTCTCCCAAAATGATCAAAATTTTCATTGGTAAATCTGACAAGACGTTGCCTCAGACTGATGTTAAGGTATACAGATTGTTTTAACTAGTCAAAGAGGATCATTTCAGATATAGATATCCTCTTTGACTAGTTCAGTCAGACGATCAATCAAGTTGAACAGAATCAATTCATATGTACAGACAGTAGAATCAGTTCATGTGCAGAAATCAATGATTAAATAATGACTGTGAGGAAATTGTCATGACCAAAAAATTGTGCCCAAACAGAGGCATGTTTTCAAGGATGAGATTTAACAGAAAACTGTCAGTTTCAAAACACGAAATAAATACCTAATCGGGATTTTTATCCTTTTGTTTCCTTCGACTGGCTTGGGGACTAGTTTTAACCACTCAAAAATAAATCCATGACGAATTATCAACACTAAAAATCCTTAATCAGAAATAAGATGAAATGAAAATCCATAGAAATGCAGGTGTTCTCAAGGGTAAACTCACACAGAAAACTAATTAACAAAGCCACGAAATATACCCTTAAAATGAAATTTTCATTTTTATGCTTCCGCATTTTGTAGTACAAGATCGAAATGAGTACTTTTGGAATATGAATCTGCAGAACATTGTTCGTAAAAATATGTTATGCTTTCATCACAGTAAAACCTATTTTCCTTCTCCTATTTTCAATTGTTCTCCGCTTTTATTCACACCACAAGCGAATGGTGATTCTTCCCAAAGGTATTTTTTATTGATAAAATACCCTTTCCATTAACCCAAAAAGAAAGTTTTGGATTCTAGCTGCCACATCATTCCTTAAGAAATGTCCGCAGTAGTTAAACGGGGAACGGCAAGAGAAAAAAGGGTCAATGCACAGTAGACGATATAAGGTGTTAAAAGAGAAGGCCCAAATGTAACTCTTTGGCACTATTCCATAACCTCACAACTTCGACATACTATTCATCAATTCGCTGAACTCAAGTTCGAAATGAATTCAATCTCAAGTTTCTCTTAAAGCTTTCCGCAAATGAATGATCAAATTATGGATGCAATGAAATTGGCTAGCAAATTAAAATTAATATGAACAATCGTAACAGGAAATTCTATTTTCAAGAATTTACACTAGCAAAATTTTGCTTGTTTTCAATTATATAATAAATTTTCTCGTTTGAATTAAATTCCGTAATTTCAATTAAGTAAATACCAAAAAAGCACCAATGGATAAAAATTTCAGCGGGTAAGTTCCCGTTTTGAATGAATTACAACAAAATAAAAATCCAGTTTCCCAATTTTTTAACAAGCACTTTATTCGTTTTAAAATTTTTCAATAATTTGTTCACCCAGCAACAACAGTTCGCATTAACAATTTGGCATAATACGAATGAAAACTTTTTTAACATGTATAGAATCTTCACTTAAGATTTTTAATTTAGCGTTATCTTTTCTTAAAATTTTTAATTTAGCTTTTGTAATTTTTTATAAAATTATATAAGCAAAAAATGATGATTTTGATAAAATAAAAAATAATCAAAATAAAAAAAAATTTCAGGGTTAAATTAAAAGCTGAAAATTAAACATGATAATTTATTTTAAATTAGTTCTTATTGAACACCAGTAACTTACGCCGATTACGTTAAAAGTAATATAAAAGAATGAAGCTAAATAAATGTTAAATATTCCCCCAATTTCCAATTGTATTAATGTCTCTCAAATGTTAATTCTATTTATATATAGTTAATTTAAACGGAAATATAAATGCTTAAAAAATATTTCAACTTTTACAAGCTTTCCCTACTTTTATCTATTGCATTAAAAAAACAACTGAGAATTAAAATTATCGAATAAATGTCCAATAACAACATTACACTACGATAGAAAAAAATTACCTTAAAAAACAATAGAAATTTTAATAACTCATTTTTATGTATTATTGGCAGCAAATTCAGTACTAAAATATTACTTTAGTATAGAATTTGCTGACTCAGAAATAAAAACGTCCTATGCTTGTCAAGCTACCACAACCCATGGATAAAAGTAATAAATCACTTTTATCAATGAAATTTCAGTTTTTTTCTAGTTAGTACCATATTTCGATACTCATTTTAAATATAAAAAATGCTGCATAACAGATTTTTATCAATATATATATATATATATATATATATATATATATAT
>JAPDSC010038267.1:76945-89634 GCA_026290005.1 Latrodectus geometricus
TATATATATATATATATATAGTTTACATTATTATATTGATTCTAAGAATGTACATTTGTTTATTATAAAGGTTAAAAATGTCCGATTTTGCTTTTAATCCTTAAAAACATAGCAATTAAAAGATGTATTTCTTTATTTCTCGAATATATGTAATAGAAAAAAAATCAATCATTTCCTTTGAATAACGTTTACCTCACATAAAATGCCATCTTACGACAAGATATGTAAGTTACATCGTTAGATAATATCTTTTCCTTGTAGACAACGGATGAGTTAATATCTGAGATTGAAATATGTTTCATTCATGTTGGCGAATAACAACATTAGAACTGACCAGAACTGATATCATTAAGAGTTCGACATCTTGGTAGAAAAATAACGTAATATAACGGTCCTTTTAAATCTATTTTAGAAGTCCAGTCAATGATTATTTTTTAATATTCAAAAAATAACACAGCTGCGGTGCCATTGAAGAAAATAAATAATAAATTTATACCAAAAATTTCACCTAATTCTGCTCTATACTTCAACTGTAACTGTTTACAAAAAGACATGGAACAATTTACATTCTTTATCACCGTGATAAAAAAGAATAAAATGAGAAAAAAGAAAAAAACCACTCTAATGACTAACAGTAGTCAGCATTTTATTACACCGGCAGAATCTAATGGCAAGAGTAAGTTAGGAAACGTGATGGCTGTGGTATTTCCGTACCTAAAAGAAAATCGTTCCCTTTACATTATCCCAGAATCACGTGGGACGTAAGGGAAAGATAGGACTGATTTTTGTTTTTCAACGATAACTCATCCCTTTGAATAATTCCGCCTATATCACATTTTTAAACAATAGTAAAGAAAAAAATTGAAGTATTTAATGCTTTAATTAGCACAATAAAGCAATAAAAATATGAGTTTTTTCCCCCCTTCTTTAAAAGCAAGCAATCCCACGAAAGAATTTTTAGTAATTTTCTAAAAAAAATAAGCGACAGAACTATTTTAACAAAAAATGCACAGTAGTTCATTTATGCGCAGTGCTAATTATTTAACAATGCGCAGTGCTATTCATTTAACAAACATGTATTAGTTTGGGGAAAAAGAAATCCATTATTTTTACGTGAACTTTATGTAACTTCTTTTGGATTCGCATTGTAAAAAGGTTTAAAACAGCTTTCATGTAGATTTTTAGGTCTTGCGCGTTACGACTGCTGACATGCTGTTAACTTCGATCATTTTTGATATTTTATAGACATTTTGGACGACGCTGTATCCACATGCGAGGTGCATCTCTAACACCAAAAATACCCGAACGGAATCGACGAAACAAAAATTGTACGTAACTGGTTGTTACAGTCTTATATAGGACGATAAACACCTTTCACAATTTTAGCCACCCGGCTATCTTTTTCGCCCTTACAAGAGAAAAACGAAAATGTACTGAATTTTCTGTTTGTTGTCTTCCATTTTTAAAACCTTGTACTCGTAACTGAATTAATCAAACAAAAAACCACAAGAGGATATTTTAATGTCAAATGTCACCTTTCCAATGAGCATAAAGCTGAAATTGTTTGATATATACCTCACGAGATATCGATCATTACAGACGTCTACCGAAAAAATAATGGATTACTTTTTCCCCAACCTAATATTTTGTACATTTTCATACCACGCTAGATAAATGGAGTAGTCATTCTTATAATTTTTATTAGAAATATAAAATGAAATACAATTTTTATACTCGATAATAGTAAAAGATACCTTGAGTGCCAACCAGTATTAAAGGCACTTCGCCGGGACTTCTGTAATAAGACATCTTGGTGTAGTAGTTGTAGATGGCGTTAAATGAGGCTTCGTTTTCTAAACTGAAAACGTATATAACAGCATCTACCCAGCAGCTGAACTGAAACCGAAAAAGAATTGCTTTAAAAAACACTTTAAATAAACAGATTTAAAAAAAATTGTTAATGTAATAAGCAATAAAATCAAAGCAGGACAGATAAGTGGTTATACGAGAAAGTATCAGTTTCGATGCGTACGAGAATCCAGAAATAAATTACACTAGTATAAAACTGAGTCAATCAATTATTGCACCATACATTAAGATTTTTCAGTACATTAAAATTACATTAGTCATTAACTTTCTTAATATTATAATGAATATAGTAAAGACTTTTGAATAAAAGCTGTTTATACATATGTAATTATCAAACATGAGCATTTCTACAGCATTCACAAACTGCAATGCATCAAACGTACGCATCTGCAATATTCTACATACAAATGAACATTCATGCATTTTTACTTCAAAATCGATTCGCATATTAATAACAATTTTTCCAATTTAAACAAATGAAAATTAATGTAGATTAGACAAAATATGATTAACGTAAATGCACATATAATTGGAGTATTGCTTATACTGAAGTTTAAAATTAAAAAAAAAAACTGCATTTTGCAAACAAGTTTAAAAACTTGTCATGTTAAAAATAACTTGTGCATAAACCAATAAAAGTTAAGTATGTACTTGCATTAAAAATGTGATATAATACTTTAGTAAAAAGAGTTGTACAAAAGAGGATTACGTAATATTTTTTTCCTTAAACCAAATGAAAGTAATGAGATTTAAAAATTTTTTCATTTTCATCGTTTAAATGCAGTTCTAATTTTGTTTTTCATTTAAATTCAATTTTCATTTAATAGATAACAAAATGTTTAATAGTAAAAAATTTATGTTTTGGAAGAGCTTTTTAATAGCCAAATTTTTAACTACGAGTTGAATATTTGTAATTTTAATCAAATTAATTTTTAAAATGCACGCATATTTTAATTTAACTAGTTTTTAATTTTAAAACTAAGACTGATCTTGTTAGAAAACCTTAATAAATGGAACGCAACTAAGCTAAGTCTTGATCTAAGAAAAAAAATATTTTCTTAGATCAAGATGTTTGCTTGGAATTTATTATTGGTTTAATTGATGATAATTTTGATTTGTTTCTGCAGTCACTTTTTTAAACACGAACGCTTATGGGACCACCACATTTGTCATTCTAAAGTCACTTTTTTTTTTACTCATAACGAATATCTCGACTGGGACATACATTTTAAGAAAGATACCGAAAAACTACAAACATTCAGACCATAACCAAAGCTAGAGTACTTATCATTCAATTAATTCGACAGACTGGATCAATAAGGATTGGTGCTTATGCTAATAATTTGCTTAACATGATACAATCTTTGACGTTTTGCTAAAGATCTTTTCAGTAGTAGGCAATGTTGAAATTCCGACTTGCTTCAAAGAACATGTGTTGTGCCGGAGATGAGTTTTTGCATGTTCTTTTAACATGAACTTTTTAAACGATACAAATTCAATCCCAACCAACAATGGGACAATGATTGTCGCGCTTCTGCCTTATGCAAGCATGTTTTCCGGGTTGGATGTCTCGAGTTTTCTCCCCTTGCAACACCTGAATATGGCCCACAATCCATGAAAAAGTACTCCCAGATGACAATTTACGCAACGGATATTAAAATGCTACACAATAGCCCTAGGCAGTTAAGCTGTCCTTCAAACAAAGTCAAAAAATACGACATCCTGCCCCCCCCCACAATAAAACAAATGAAACTATTCATCTAGCCTAAACTGAACAGTCTTAAAAGGACAGAGCTCTTCGAAGCACAAGGTCCTGAGTTTGATCCCAGTTACTGTTGAACAAATGGAGATTAATACTGTACTTATGTCTTCCAAATGCGCGTCTGTCAGGTGGGCGATTAAGCGTTTTTCAGATTTTCTCCCATGGCAAGACGTGAAAAAAATAAGGCCTATTATTCATGTGAACTCCTCCCGGTAGTCAATTTACACGGTGACCTTTAACGCCTTACAATGACCTTTGGTCGCTAGGCTGTCCCCTACGCCGAGTAAAAAGTGCACGCTTTAGTTTTTTTCGCCATACAAATAATTTTCCATATACAAATAATCATTTAAATAAAGATTCAGTTTTTTTCAATAGTTTCAAATTTCCAATCACTTCAAAGAATAAAACGTTATGTGCAAATAAATATATCCAGGAGTACACATATGTAAAAAAAAAAATTGTCTTTGTAGATTTAAACTAACGATAAAGATGATTTATTTATTGCTTGCATAAACAATCAAATATTAATATTTAATGTGCTTTACATGCTATATGAAATAAATTTACTTTTATTTAATGATTAATAAGTATTTATTTTTTAATAGCGGTATCAAGAGAGACACACACAAATCTCCAATAACATATAAAATAACCAATACCACTAAGATATTGGCCAAAATTTTCTTTCCAACTGCTCACTGAAGAACTATTCCTACTGACAAATTTACTTGTTTTTGATGGGTGGACAAAATTGTTTATTCAACATTATTGGTGAAAACGATTATTTGTTTAACTCACAGACCAATTATAAGTAAAATAAAGTGACGTACACATGATCTCAACTGTAACGCAAGAAACAACCACTTTATGGTTAAAAAAAAATGAATAGAAAATAATTCACACATTACCTGGGCCAAAGATTTTTTAAACATTTATATAGGAAAAGGTCAAAATAAATTATACAGGGAAAAGCTACAGACTTCCAAGAAATTTAATCATTCAAACTTAAAAAATATTAAAATCAATAAACATGTAAAAATTTAGAATGAATATAAATGAAGTTAAATCATGTACGATTATTCATTTTGACAATAAATTACAGACATTAATTTCTACATTATGTTTTATTAAATCGTATTCACAGGAAATTTGAATCTGAAAATTTATTTCTTAAAATTAATAAAGTCTTTTCGGAATTCAGTAAACTCAAACTTGACCATTAAATTTTGCACATAAATTCACAAGACTTATTACAAAAATTCACACTAGTTTCTAAAACCATTACTAGTTTAAAAACTTTCCTTTGAAATAACTTTCAATGAAACATTTAAATAATTATTTTTCTGTTAATTAGTACAAATATATTCCATTTCCTCCAAAATAAAACATTAAAGTTATGAATGTTTCGTAATTATGAGTGGCTACCTCAATTATGGCCAACTAAAAACACCCAAGGCCTTAACTAAACACAGAATGTAAGCTTGGAAGATGATCTGACGTCACGATGTCACTCTTAAGGAGAAACGAGCGAAGATACCACGTGTTCGAAATGTAAGCTATTTCAAAATGCCTGACCGTTATTGTGTTCTTTATTAGATGTCAAATTATGACGGAACTGCTTCATATGCGTATCCTGTTTAAGCTTTCCTAAAGAAGTAAACAAAAACCATGTGGTTTAAAAAATTTCCGCGAAAAATTTTTTTTCCAGAAGCATTGTTTGTGAAAAACATTTAACTGATGACCAAATTATTAGATTTGATTATTTACCTCAAAATGGAGAGGTCGTTAAAATACCTCGAGATCGTCCCAAATTAAAAGATGAAATTGTTTCTACAATATTTCTTGGCGGTCCAGAATATCTTGCAAGCTTACATTATATCAAAAGAATAAGCAGAGATAAAAATAACAGATTTTTATTACTGCAGATAAAATTAATTCCTTTGAAGAAGTAACGAAAACATCGGAAAAAGTTTTTTTCTCTTCCAGATAATGTTATAATACACAAAACACACAAACTGAAGTTCACGTTTTGTTCATCAATTTTAACAATCTGCTCCATTCTTTTTTTAAAAAATACTAAAGTAAACTTCCATTTCAGTTTTTGTTGAAAGTTTTACTAAGAATCAACACAATTTAATAATATCTTGGGTGATGGTAAATTAGTGTAAACGCGGCCAATTAGAAAATTTTATACAAATTAAAAATTCAGTTTCCTATCTCTCGAAAACGATAATGAAGCATGGAAACGTGATATGGAAGAAAATACTTCTGAAGATAACGTCAGAAGAAATTTTATATTTGAGCAAATGACGCTGTGCTCTAAATCAAAACCTACAAGATAGTTCCAATATTTATCAGTTTGCTGATTGCTTGTCTGTTATCTCACATTGTTATCGAGCTATTTTAAACTATGATGTTTTAGCTTTTCCTAATACTCTGATATGTTAAAGAAAATTCTCAATTCTTGTAACGATGAAGAAATCTTTGATGACAAAGACAATGAGTAAGAAGTTGAATCAAGAGAATTAGTGAACTTAGAAATCGATGAGATTGATATCAAACAAAAAGAGTAACCTACAAAGATAAACAAAGTAACAAGAATTGGAGGAAAAATTGGGAAACTGTTGAACAAGTTAATCCCATTCAGGTATTCATGATCTCGTTTAGCTTTATAGTTATTTCTGCAGTGCCTGTATTGTCGATCACGGCCGAAGATATAAATCTGAGAGTTTAACAAAAAGAACTTTGGATAGATATATTTCGTAGATCGTTATTTGTTTTTTCTATTGTTTCTGATAATAACTGTTAATATATATATGCTTCAGTTGATGCGTGATGGCCCTCTCTCTAGTAATATAAAAAATCTAATTACTGGTACAAATTTATATCTCCTTTTTTTGTGCATATCTTGAAGTGCATCAGGAATAATTGGATATCTCAACATGACTTTCAGAAGACGTTCATTTGCCCCAAGTGTTGATGGAATGGGGAATGTCATTCGTCCATCTTTTGCACACTTCTGCATTGAAAAAAGCTGTTGTTAAAATACGCTTTCAAATTAAATATAGAGTCATTATATCCAATAAATACTGAACGACAAAATATATTGACAGCCATTAGTACCTTTCATGAAAGTTACCCAGTTGTCTTGCAATACCTGGAAAAATAATATCCAAAAGATATGTCAAGGATACAGTAACTATATTAAAAGATGTTGGGAGATAATGAATGTGCTTCCTAAGCATAAAGCAAAATTTACGGGAAAGGTATATTCATTGTCTTTTTCGTTAATATGGAGAACTTGACATTTTTTAAATCTTTTGCTGTATGGGATGAATATGAAAGCTTTCTCGAAATCAATGTTTGAGCAAGGAGACTCTCGTCCCCACAACTGAAGCAACAATAAACATAGCTACGGTTTTGCTTTTAGATGGAGTAAAACATATCTTGACTTCCAAGTTTCACACTGATGCTTTAGAGTGCAGATCTTCACAGTATCGATAAATGTCTGGCTGTAATTATCATGTATCCTTGCAACAAGTGTTAAAATTAGAAAGAAAATTCAAAATTAAATCTATTCTAACTTTGCATTTTCTCTGAAAGATTTGAGAAAATTCTTGTTAGACTGTTTATCAAATATATGTACCAACCTAACATAGACGAATGAACAATTGATGATAAAGAGTAAATGATGTAAGTCTTGATTTGTTTGCAAGAATTAATGATTTGACAATTGATATTTCCCCTGATGAAAATGAAGTACTTACATACATTGCTGGTTACCATATTTTTAAACTTAAATATGTATGTGACTGTTGCAAGCTGTTTTTTCATGGCTCACCTTACACTGATGTAGAAATAGATGCAGAAATGTTAATTTCTCCTCTCGAAATGATTACGCATTTTCTTTATTTAAACAGGATTAATCGAGGGGGGTTGATTGATTGATTGTCACTTAGCAGTCATCTTTTGGACTAAAGAGCTAATTAGAACAAGACCTACAGTTTCCGAGCCACAAAAATCCTGCCTGATGCGGGATTCAAACCCACGAACTGTTAAACCAGAGGCAAATCATTCAGTTGATAGCTCGGAATTAATTGAGGGGGATAGAAAGCAACATCTACAAATATAATATTTACTATTTGTGTTTCTTTAAAAATTGATACTTCAAAAATTAATTTCTAAAGATTACAAAAAATTATTTTTTCACCATAGAAAATAACAAGTATTAATTAAGTTAACGGAAAGCTATTTAAAAGAAAGTTGTCTGACTTTAACAAAATTTTTACATACAGTAATTCATGTTTTTCGATAAATATTTTAAAAAATATTCGTGTTTTCGAACATATATTTATAAATAATTATTTAAAACTTGAAAAGAATAAAAAAACATTTCTTATAAAAATGTAAGGAAAATTAACAAACAATAAGAACACAAATTTTACAATAAGAACACAAATTTTTCTGAGAGGAAATTGAAAAAATTTAAAAAATAATGCATTAAAAAAATTACGAAAATAGGAATTTTCTTTGGATATAAAATAATTTTAATGAACTTTCATTTGAATACATTTTGATATAAAAGTTGTAAATACATTATTTTTATTCATTGATTTATGCAAAAATAGTACGTTATGTTTTCAAGATCTATTTACCCTATATATTTAAATCTTATATATTAATTTGATAAAAATGAATTCTTTAAATACATATTGTACTGTTTACTAGAAAAATAACGTTGGATCTTGATAGCAAAATTGTTAAATACAGCTAAAAGAAGTTGACTTTAAAAAATTCATGAAGTCGGAAACATTTGAGTCTTATTATAAGGACAAAAAAGATTATATTATGTGCCAACTTGAAAATTTCACATTACAAGATACTTAAACATGCATATTTAACGTTTAAGGAAAAAATATATAGAAACCATTTTAAATTATACGTTATAAATATTTCACATGTATTTTTAACGTTAATAATAAAAAAGTTTATTTTATAGCTTCAGGAACGCACTGCACTGTTGGAATAACATTTTAACAATAGCTACATTAAATATATTACTTGCAAATTAATGCACTTGAAAGTATAATAACGTAAATAAATTTAATGCTTTAGTCTCAGCCATGTGTAAGCAAACTTTAAAGAATAATATATAAATAACATAATTTCTTTTAGACACAATAAGGAAAATTTAATGTATTCTGTATAATAACTTCCACTTAAAATGCATACAAAGCAAAGAACGATACATGTATGCAAGAAAAAATAATTTTAACTAAATATTTGAACAAATCTAATATAATAAATTTAATTATTGTACGTAATGTGTTTCTGTAATAAAAGGAACGTCATAAATAAAATAAGGTAAGAATTTTTTTTTTTTTTTTTCCAAAACTGCGTGTATAATTTTCTTTTCACCATTTTAATGATTCATAAAGTTGGTTTCAGAATAATTATTTTTTATATTACAATTTAAAAAAACAGCTGAATTAAAAATTTTTATAATTTTTTATTGATTTGATTATTTCAAAATTCTTCATTCAAACAAGATAACTATTTTAAAATATACAATTTAACTATCAAATGAAGTTTTCCTATTTTTAAAAAACCAAGTATTTATATTTATCATAATATTAAAAACTTTATGATTCATGTTTTATATTAAAGTACTTAATTTATCAACTTATAGAAGAATGTGAACTAGAAAGAAAGTACTACATGAATATGAACTAATTAAATAATGGAATTATTTCGAAATATTACTTTGCTTTCTTTATATTTCTGGTACTAATACTAGAGAAATATAAAGGACAGAATACATTAAATTATTAAAATCACAAATTAGTTTTTAAGATCATATAAATTTCAGATCTGAAATAAAATGATAAAATATACTATTATTATAATTCTGAACTAATACTTGGAATATATTTACAAACGTCCTTATGCGTCTAGTTGAACGTGCCTCAAAATCCACTAAATTATTTCATTTCTACAATAATTATTACCCGAGAAATATCTGATAAATTTTAATTTAAAAAAATCAGGTTTGCCACAAACAAATCAAAGATATTAAAATGCTCATAACTTCAGAATTAAGCCATACATTTTAAAATTATCTTAAACTAAGACTTTAAATTTCTAACCTAAAATTAGGACAAACTATGCGCAATACATAAAACCAATTTTCCAATAGCTGAAAGATAATTCTCATTCTACTGTAGAAGAAATTAATGAGAAAGAAAACTCATTATTTTGATCTAAATAGAAGAGAAGACACTAGTTGATAACACTTCTCGCAAGCATTTAAAAGTTTGTTTTTCGCCGAAATTTCACTCGAGACACATTAAAAGAACCCACTTTAAATGCATGCGAAATTTTCATGATTCAATCTCCGTGACAGTCTAGTATTTATTAAAAGAAAAAGTCTGATAGCATTCAATTAGAAGAGTTTTTATTTTTAGACCTAGGTCACTCTCTCTTGATGACACAATCAGAAGAAAAGCTAATGAGAATTTTGTTTTATCTTTTTCGCGCGCACGCTGACTATCACGCATACGTGCCAGCACGAAACGCGCTCGTTTCCCGGTCGGCACGTTGGCGTGCCAGAGCGTTTTCTCATTCACCCCCGGCTATCAAACATTTGTGCCAGTGTACTGCACGTTTTAAAAGCTATCATTTCAGATACAAGATGGCATGGTACGTCTACAGATTATTCAAGATACATGAAGATTTGACCTTCTGCTCGAAATGAGAGAAACACGACTCACATGTCCGTGGATTTTGATAACCTAAACGGAAAATTAATGTTTACGAAAGGCGTGTTTTCCTTTTTATTATTATTATTATTTATTTGACGATTTTACAAATGAGCTAGAGGTATTTTGTTTAAAATAAGTAGAGAGAGGGGATTAGTGCTTTTGATACTTTAGTTTGTACCCCGTTTTTAACGAATAAATAGATCTAGTAGATGCGAAATTTTGTTGTTTTTACTTTACAATATTGAAGTGTAGAAAATGCTTAATTCAAAATGAAATAGCTGAAATAGTGCAAAATACTTCAGATACTAAATCCGATCGGACTATAACTCAAAATTACAATTTACAAAACGTTTTTCAAAATAAACTGCTGAAAACTTAAGAGGTCGTTGCTCCTATTTTTCAGTCCCGCATAAATCCTGAAAAGCTACAAATAAGCTCTTAAGACTGCAAGGATTGTAATTTAAAATCGTGGGTTAACGTACCCACAGTTTTCAAATATTTCATACGGAAAAATATTTTAAGTAACATTTAGTTTTCATATCTATATAATGTTGGAAGTCAGTAAATTGTTAGTAAGTACTGAAAATAAAAAAATAAGGTTTTTAACGGTGTTTATTTCAGTCGGCTAAAGCTGCTTAATCAAGACATCTGTCTCATAGTTGTGAACACTTGAACAACGGACAAGCACTGATGTAGACATTTTGATAAGACGATTCTAAGACTACATAAAAAAATTATATAAAGGAATATGAAGGAAATTTTAATAGTCGTTTTAAATATAATTATTTAGTTGTGGCATTTTTGCAGAATTTACTGTACATCTAACAATAATTACTGCAAAGTAACTACCAAAAGAAATAAAAATTGCTTTAACAAGTAATGCTGGATTAAATTCTAAAACTCAAGTTTATAATAATATATTAAAAGATATTAGAACACAATTAAAAAAAATAACAAATTTGCTACTTGCGGGTCTTCACTTGCTTTAGGCACAAAATAATAAATATTCGTCTAAAATACAAGATTTATGATCGCAAAAATTCAGAAACACCTAGAATGTTTACGCTTAAAAAACCAAATGTTAAAGCTAAATACTCGCTATAGACTGAATAAACTAAAACCGTGTATATTACTCGCTATAAAGGAGGAAATTGTGAAGTGTACCTTAGAAGTTCATGGTTATCACTTAATCCACTAGGAACAACTTCAACCATAAACAACGGTTTAAAGTGTGAATTCCGAACTCCTAAAACATCCAAAGAATGGATTCTAGGAATTGCTAAACCGAGGACCAAAATAAAAAATTTAACTGTCAGCTTAGTGTCGTTGAAGATAAAGAAGCTAAGACTATGTAGTGTGCTATAGAAAAGGAGAGAATTTTCCATGGTATTTAACTCCACACAAATTGGATAAGAGAAACCAAGTATTGTGATCAATAGGCGAGAAAAGATTCAAAATGAAATATTTGAATGTACAATGATACATTATTTGAAGTCAATATAAAAATTGAATAATATCTAGAAATATACGTATACGAATTTATATCTTAGTAAAAATAAGGGATATTAATAGTTTTTGAAATGCATTTCTTTCGAAATATAAAAAATATAAAAAAGACAGTTATATTCCACGCTTTGAATCCAATATATTTAAGCGAAATTATTCTTTGAAAAACAAAAAAAGGCAGAAACTGTTTAATTCTGCATTAAACTGATTTTCTAAATTTTGCAATTAAAGGAATTTCCCTAAAATTTTAAAATCGTATGAAATTCAAAACCAAGAATTTTTATCGAAACCATTTTATTCCATATTTTTTTTTAAAAAAAACTTATAATTAAACAGGTGACAAAAATTTGAGAAATAAAGTCTAATTTATCCCATCGAAATTTTATACTTCGAATTTCTCGGAATAATTATTTCCACATGCCGAAAACCTCAAAACAAAATCGATAAATATTCGATCTGTCAGGTGAAATGTATGACCTTTTGATTGCGATCTAAAAATGGATATTATAATTAACCTATAATATATGGCTTTTAATAAAAAAAAAAAAAAGCAAATTGATCAATTTGATTTTTATCACTTTTTGTGATGAAACTAATCATCAATATGAAAACTTTATAGAACATTATTTCTTTATTTTTACGAGTAAAATTAATTTTTTTTTCAGAGAAATTGAGAAAAGTTTTACATCAGAGTTCTTTTTCCAGTTTTACTAAAAAAGAACTCTTATGTAAAACTTTACTAAATTTTTATGAAAAAATTAATTTTACACATTTTTATGATTTATTAATTA